>VXAB01003979.1:1337171-1540964 GCA_013399175.1 Odontophorus gujanensis
GGAAAACACTGTACAGCTTAAATAACACCAACATGACTTAAAACACTAATATGAAATTAATCTAGATTTGTAATGTAACCAAACAGCTGATATGAATCAGAACAACAGAGCTAAAAAAACTGAAAACAAATTTCTGTTTAAATTGACATGTTTTCACAACCTCACTGTCACTCTTTTCCTTCCTTATTCTCTACCTCCTTACCAAGAAGTCCTTCTTCTAAAAGTTTCCAGCCAGTTGAAAATACTCTCTAGAGAAGAAAAAAAATACTTATGATTGCTATCTTAATTTAAAAACAAGACCTGGGTGGCCTGTCTGCATGGATATCCGCTATCTTTGGCTCCTGAAATGGGTCAGTATCCCCTGATCTGAACAGAGATCTGTGGTCATTTCTGTCCTGAACAATGCTCAGAGCATGGAAGCAATTACTGAGCTATGAAATAATACTGAAGTAACATGGCACAGGGTTATTCAGGCAGCTGAAACCATGTTCCAAGTAGGTTTGGCAGCCCTTCACTTCCTATCAATATGATATAAGTATGTTCCTCACTCTCAAAATCCTCATGGATTAATTTACATCACCTGCATTCCCACCATCACCTTAGACCGCACCATCCCCTGTAGGCATTATTCCCGGTCTAAGTAAAATTTATCATGCCTGATCTCTATCATTCTCTTATGATAGTGTTGAAAAATGTTGCTGAAACCCGCATTATGATCCCAGCTACCTCAATAGCTGTCTCTGTTAAGGTGCTGCATTTGTACCCACTGCTGAAAAGCTGCCATCAGGAGAGAGGGGATCACAGCCAGAGGAACAGCCTTCTTCTCTATTCCTCTGGGAGGAGGCTCGATGGCTACATTGCTCCAAAACAGATGCCTCTCTTTGGTGACAGACATAGGAAACCCCAAAGCTACTTGGTTAGGTTAAATAACACTGCTTCAACCAGTAAATGTTTTCTGTACAGAACAGCCAGGCAGAACACGTGCAAGCTTTCAGATAGCACTGTGATCAGGTCCTTGGAGGGGGCTTGGAAGTGGACAGACTTGAAATGAAAATGGATTTCCATAAAGGGAGTTGACATCTTAACTTAGTCCATCTTCCCATCCCTAGGCACAGCAAGGCATTCATCAGTAAAGTCATTTCTGATAAACACACATCTAGTACTTGCGTAGAATCATTGAGTCACAAAATATCCCCAATTGGAAGGGATCCACAATGATCGAGTCCAACTCCTGGCTCCACACAGGACTGACCAAAAGTCACACTGCATCTGATAGCATTGTTCAAACTTCCCTTGAGCTTTGGCACTAGGGTCTATGCCCACCACCCTCTAGTGAAGAACTGTTCCTAACCCCCAGCTGGCCCTACCTTGACATGGCTCCATGTTGTTGGACCCTGTCACTATCACAGAGTGCAGAGCTCAGTGCTGCCGCTCTGCCTCCCACATGAGGAGCTGCAGCAACCATGAGGTCTCCTCTGCTCTGGGCTCAACAAACCCAGGGACCCTTACCACTCCTCATACACCTTATTCTCCAGACCCTTCATTATCTTTGTAGTCTTCTTAGTCTTCTTTTGGACACTCTTTAATAGTTTTATACAAAGGCACCCAAAACTGCACACAATACTCAATGTGAGGCCACACAGTACAGAGTGAGACAATCCTTTCCCACACTCAGCTGCCAATGCTATACTCCATGTACCCCAGGATACAGTTAGCCTTTCTGATTGCCTGGGTGCACTTTTGGCAAAGGAGATCCTACAATGATCCCAGACAAATCTTTTCTTTTGTGTCAGTAACAATAATCCAGATCTTCCTGGTACCTCCTCTACCAGCCCTCCACTGTATGTTAAACACATTACCAGTCTATAATTTCCAGCTGCCAATAGGCTGTCAATGACCCAAGAGGTGATGACAGAGGGGCACAAAGAGGCCAGACAAGGAACCTTCATCAGAAATGATCATTACTGACGCCACTACAAGCAAGTTTGCTCACTGTTGTTGTTTCTGGCACAGAACAGAAGGGTAGTCAGGGGCCACATAATGCCCTTGAGCATTGGGAGATTTCTTACCAATACAAATGGGAGAGGTACAGGGATCAGGAGTCAAACACAAGCCTTTGTCTCTTACCTGCCCCACAGGGTCAAGTTTCCTTCCACTTTGTAAGTATTTATTGTTTCAGAAGAAGGATGGTAGGGGGGGATCACAGGGGAGGGTGAATAGCGAGATAATAAAGGATAATATTGCTTCCAAGAGCGTGTCTGCTCTTTTCCAACAGTATTAGCGACTCTAATAAAAGATGTTATCTCTCTCTCTACAAACTTTGACTGGCCTATATCCTTTCATCACAGCCTCAACAATGTTACTACTGCAGTAAAAACATTTGCAGGCTGTGTATGCAGGCAAATGGGTCTAGTTCTTCAGTGATGGGTTGCATCCAGGACTGGGAGGGTACTCTTCATGGGGAACTGCTCTTCCACAATGATTCTGGGCAGCCCCGTCTGGCAGCAGTCTGCCATGCTCTGGATTATAATAAATAAATAAATAAATAAATAATAATTAAAAAAAAAAAAAAGATTTGATAATTTGTTGTTTCCTTTTGTTGTTACAATTCTTGTGGGATGAGAAAGGTAGGAGGAACTGAGGGGCAGCAGGGAGTTGCTTTCAGCGGCTGGCTTCTACCAAAATGGTCTGTGCTTGGACCCAGGACTAAGCAAATACTTAAGCATGAGAGCTGGCAGGGTAGGAATGAATCAGGTTCTGCAAATTGTACAGTAATGTCTCAAGAAAGGGTGGTCTTCAGCATGATTTCTCTTTCCCTCTTTAGAAGTGGCAGTGAAACATTTACAGACATAGCTGATGAAGATGGGTTTCTTCCTACAAATTTGTAGCAGTAGTACAGGCTTGACGTATGAGAGATCTCTGATCAGCCTTGGTACATTAGCCATGATGGGGATTATATTGCATGGGTTAAGGGGCAAACAGGAAATTCAGGCCTGAGATTAGAACTATTCAAACACCTCTTAAGTTTGATGGAAAACAGCTCCTCTGTGCTTCCTACTGACACAAGATCTCTTTCTCCCTTAAGTAGCTAAAAGTCTGAGAAGAGTTTGGGCTAGAATTTGCCCATCAATCAACCAGGTTTGTATTCGTGTTTCTTACAAATAAGGAAGCAATGAGGAAATAGGAACAGCACAAAATGAATCTGAAGTGGATTCTGAAAGGATCAAAGGCCATTATTTCCTAGAATATGTTGTGCTAGGCCAAGCACTGCCAGTGGCAGAACCATTGAGTTCTGGGTTTTAAAAAAAAAAAAAAAAAAAAAAAAAAAAAAAAAATTTAAAAGAAAAAAATTTTTTTTCCCCCCTTCANNATTTCAAGGAAATAGATTTTCATTCCCCATTCTAAAGCAAACCTGGGAAATTGGAGACTGGTATTTCATTTCTTTAAAGAATGAAAAATGTCAAAGGCAGAGAAAGTACAGTATGACCAGGGGTCAGAACATTTCTTAAAATAAAAACATCTTTTTTTTTCCTTTTTCTTTTTAGCAGCTATAACAGGAAGTCACTTGTCCACAAAGCTTCTCTTTCTTAGACTCAGTTCCCAGCACTGTTCCAATGGGAAGAGCAAATCTCATTCCAAGGAAAGACAACAAACAGTTAATATGCTCTCACCATCCTAGGTACTTGGAGGCAAAGAACATGCCTCAGATCTGAACCAGGAGTCAGAGACCAGATACCAACTTGGGAGGACAAAATCCTTTCCCACAAGATCATGGCAAGAAGAGCTAGTGTTTTCATACAGCTGCTACTGCTCTGACTCAATAGATGTCCTTATGCAGACCACTTGACTTAAGACATGTTTCTCAGCAGGGATTTTTCATCCCTTGGATATAAGGCCGCTGACCAATCTTTTCCAGTCAGGAAGCTTCAGTTGTCTGTTTGCATCTATCTAATGATGGAGAGGAAGGGCACATTTTAATTAGAACATTTGAACTCAATTTGAACTCCACAAAGACTGGTGAGGCTCAGGACGCCAGCTCAGGTGCTGTTCAATTTAGAGAGCAAATGCCAAAGGAAGTGAGAGAGGGAAAGGGAGAGGAAGATCCTAATAAGGACTGTGTAGACAGGAGCTTGACTCTACTTAAGGCACCCTGGTGGGCCATCATATCTTTGGGTGACTTATCTCTTCCTGACACATGCTGGAAGCTACTCATGTGCTAGGTTTTATTTTTAAAATGGAACCATTCTTCAACATTATATAGATTTCAGTGATTGGCGTGGGCCTGCAAGGGGAATAGAATTTGGAAAACTGTTTATGAATGAGTTTAAACACTGTGTGTTTCTCCAAAACTTAGAATGAAATGTTCCTGTAAATGCTTCCCAAAGCATGTTTATAGAATTATACTCTCAACCTGAAGGCTTGCTGGAGTTCCTGAACTCTGCCAGCAGCTTTCTGAAAACTTTTGCTACTATTGGCTTTAAAATGGGAGAATTGATCACAGCAGGCCAGAACATGGCAACATAAATGGACTTCAGATTTAGCTAATCAGGCTGTACTCCCAGCACTGATTTACACCCAGCAGACAATTACACAGCTCCTTCCTAATTGCAACCAGGAGACCTGACAGTTTTCAGATTTTACATTTGATTTGCTTAAAAGCACAGTAGAAATGAAAGGAGAAACTGCAGAGTAAAAGTAGTGTCAGTGCAAGGAAATTCAGGCACAGAGTTATGCAATAGTCCCCATTTTGAGAAGTACCACTGGGGCTGAGTCATTGCCCTCCAAAGTACTGCAGCTTGAACAGAAAAATCTACCTACTTTCACAGGTCCATCTGTAACAGCCTATTAAGCTATTTCATTTGGACTCACAAGGTGAACCTGTTCCATGTGCTTGACAGTGGATCAGACCATGGTTTTTCACATAAGGAATGTATTATTTCAGGGATGCAATTAACTACATAAAGGGCTCCCTAATGAGGTGTCCCTTCTCTATACCATATTGCACTGGAATCCTGATGCAATATTTAAAAGTGGAATTGAAATAAGGACCTCCCTAATCCTCTGTTCTATAGAAACTATAGTTTTCATGGGATCTTTCCCAATTTATATTGCTTGAAAGAGGAAGAACTTCAAGTCTACAGAACCCATTTAAAATTGATTTTTATGAACGTTAACATATAGGATATTCTCTGCACAGCTCCCTGATCCATCCCCACCAGCCTGGAAGAGTACTTCTGGACTTCTGTGGTAGCAGTGGAAAAATCATTCAGTTTCATCAGTGGGAACTCCATGAAAATCATTTCTGCATCCCCACCCCCCCAAAAAAAAACCAAGGAAATGACTTGATAATTTTATTCTGCAGATGAAACTAGACTTAACAGAAAACCAACCTGAGGTTTCTTATGTGTCTGACAGGACATGGGGAAATGGTTCCAAACTAAGAAAGAGAAGATTTATATTGGATATAAGGAAGAAACTTTTTTACAGTAAGGGTGGTCAGCACCAGCATAGGTTGCCCAGAGAGGTGGTGGGTGTCCTATTCCTGGAGACATCCAAGATCAGACTGGACCAGACTCTGAGCAAGTTGATCATTCTGTAGGTGTCACCATTCATTCCAGGGGAGCAGGACCCAAATGACCTTTAAAGGTTTCTTCCAATTCAAACTATTCTATCATTTAATGAATTATGACCGCCAAAGATGCACAATTTTTTACTGAACTACATCTGCTGTACACAAGGTCTGCCTTCCTGATGAAATGACTACAAAACCTAAGGCTTCATCTTCAGTGTCAGCACTGATGTAAAAGATTTTGAGCCTTGTCTGTGTCTGAGCTTTCTCAGGGTTGCTCAAGTCACCTCATCATTTATATGATCCAGGATGCTGAACCAGATCGATCTTTAGTGGAACAAATCCGCTGGGACTAGAAAGTCTCTGACAGGTGTTACCACCAAATATTAATGCTTTAGATCCAAAAAAACACAAAGCAGAAAAGTCTCTGTTAGAGGCCTCAGAACAGAATGACCTGCTGTTGGGCATTATTCCCCAGTCTGTGGCCACAGAGGGACTCTCACTAGGTGATATGCCATGATCTAGTTGCACAATACAGGCTTACCTCAATTTCAACCACTTATCAAGTGACTGGAGGCACTCTGCAAAAAAAAGCAGAGCCATGGCTTCTGCAGACAGTCCTGGCTTAGAAGTGAGTGACTAGGCTGGTTAGGACTGCATTGTGCTTTACCTGTTAATAGATAGCCTAGACCACATCCCTCATCTTGCAGGTGTGAGCTGGAAGAACTGAACTGTAGCCAGAGTTAAGTATGAAGTTAGCTATAGAAATGCTGGATTTACAGCAGCAAAAAAAGAAACCCAAACCTATCCTATTTCAAGTTCTATGGGTCTGATATTGCAGAAACATCCTTAGATAAGCTTTATTTGAAAGACAGCAAACTGGTATGACCTACTCTCTGAAGTCTGGAGGGTGGCATTGATAGTTAATACACAGTGACAATTCCCTGCAGCCACATCCACCCTTCCTGCACATGACCAGGCTCACCTGCTCTTTTCCTCCAGCTCTGGGCTTTAGATTGATATTGAAACAAGACACTGTCTTGTGCTGAACTCCACAAGCTCCTCAGAGCATGCAGAAGCCTTTGGTCATGTAGAATTTTTTTTTCCTCCCCGTGTGGTGTGTACAGATTATCATCAGCATTAGAATGAAATCTAAGTGCTGCCGAAGCCTGTGATTAAACTGCAAGTGACTTAACAGGGCCAAGGTTGCGGCCTGCAGGCTTCATCTACAGTAGCAGTAATGAATACCAGGCACTGACTTTGTTGTCACTTTGGGTGCTGATGTTATCAAATTGCAAAAAAAAGCCATCACTAAGTAAGAGCCCTCAAATATCTGTGCAAAATTGTGATCCTTAGTCCAAGTTATTTTTATATTCACATCAGAATGGAGATACACAGAAACCATGAGTTAATCTGGTATTTGAAGTTAATTAATTACATCTCCCTACAAATTTCAGTGGATTCAGGACGCACACCAATATCCTGGAGAATGAGGGAATATGACTACATTGCTTTCTGCCCCATTTCTTGAAAGAAAGCAACAGATTTTTAAACTAGATGTCACATACTTATTAGATATATTGCGTAGTTTCCTTTTCTCTCTCTCCCTCCTATTAACTACCTCTCACAGAAGTTTAAAATTTCATCCAAGACACAAATATCCTGAAAGTAATAAATGAGTTATAATACAGAAATCAAATACCTCAGAGCTGTAGGACAAATTACACTTTTGTTATGTTGGGACAATTCCAGTAAGGCAGGGGGCAGAACTCAGCCACGTATCTGAAATCAAGTAGTTGAATCTACAGTATTAGAAGCTGTCTCATTACAAACACATTTCTCAAAGCAATTATAGATACACCAGAGGAAGTGTCCAAGGCTAGCCAAGGTAATCAACAAAGTTCCTTGAGCCAACATCCTATACTCTCCTAAGATAAACTCAAGCAGCATTTTTATTTATTGTTTCTCAAGTCTCTTGATAGACCTTATAAAAAGGGAAGAAGAATTAGAGGAAAGGACTACAAAACAACTGTATAACAGTTGCAATGGCAACATTTTGAATCTGGATTCTCTAGCACAGTCTGTACCAGCCTGAAGAATAAGTATTTTGAAATAAATCAGAGAAACCACATTGACCAGAATGCATCAACTGGGCTTTGGACACCGAGACATAAACATTTGAAGGTTTCCTACATGCAATTGCAAAGTCCATATGAACAATCACTCTTTTTTGCTGTACCACTGTACACAGAAAGTTGAACAGAACAGATGCTCCTGCTGAACTGAATTTGATGCTTCTGGCTCCACATAAGACAAATGATAGATAGAGGAGAAGGGCAGAGAAGGATTTGTCTGATGAGAAGTTCAAGAAGAGAGATAAGAACATGTCCTGCGGGGGAGCATATATTTTCAGTACACCTTCCCTCATCCTCTGCTGTAAACGAAGAGTATGTCAAACTGGAAAGAGAAAATTTGCAGCCCAGGAACACAGAAGGACAGATCTGCCGATATGTATGACTATGTTAGTATGGAAGGAGGCACAAAACAGCTAATTTCCAAAAGAAAGCTGCCTCATGAGAAAACTGAAGGCAACAATGCTTGTGTCATGAACCTAGCTGTACCAGCACTGCCATTTTCCAGATGGGCCATTAAATCACTCACAGTTATTAAAATACCATAGCAACTTCTGCAAGCGCAGCAACGCTCAGCATAGCACCATGGACAGACTCCAGCTCGAGGCTCTTCACAATTCCTGCTCCTCCACTCGCCCACGCTCAGTGGTACCACACTTTTCCCATAGCTCTGCTGGGATGCAGCCCATGCACCAGCAGCACCCAGGACACTACGGGCCCTGCAAGGCAGAGCTTTGAGCACCAGTGCATACTGTAGCCCAGCAGTTTCACTGTGTGTTACATCTGGCTACACTACCCCTGGGAAGGTACAAATATTTTTCTTTTTTTGGGCATGTTGAATGAACTCTCACTCTTGGGTGGTGTCTGAGCTAACATTTCAGCACTAGGTCCTATGGGAACATCCATAAGTGCTTATATAGGATGTCTAGAACTGTTTGAATTTCCTTATTTCTAAGAGGAACAGACCTCATTCTTTAGCCCTGGCAGCAGCTCCTCTTGCTTACAAATGCTGAATTCCCATACCTTAGCCTTCCTGCCAGATATAAATTGGTGCTGCTGGCTGATGCTGCCAGTGGTAGACCCAAAGAAAGGGAACAGCTGGAGCTGCCTAGGTAGCACTGGTGCTCTCTGTCCAGCTCTCCCAGAGATGCTGCAATCCTGCAGGAGCTCCAAGAACATAGGAATGTTTCTTTTGCCTCAGTTTTTGTGTGTGTGGAGTTGTTTTTTTTTGTTTGTTTGTTTAGGGTTTGCTTTTTTTATTCCTGTCCCTGTAGTGTTGTTCACAATTGCAGTGATTCTGCAATAATGAGCTGTTGCTACAAAACTACTGATGTGAATTTTGGAAAAAAAAGGTAATTTGTAATCACAGAACTAAAGACAAAATCTTGATTTTAGTGCTACTGAGAATCCATTTCCAACCAGCAGCATAACCAGAACTGGTATTCTGTGCATTTCTAGCCCAGACAAAGGAAAGGTTATTATCCTTAGGCTCAGTTTCCTCATCAGTCCTATGAGCCATCTTCCTTTGAGCATCTGCCAAGACCACTAACATGAAGTGAACAATCCAGCTTTTCTCTCTCTACCACAAAAGCACCACAGAAGTTGCATGCTCTGCATAGGCCCATGATGCTGCAGCAACCCGGTGGAAGTGAATTAGTCCCAAACAAGATGGGACATTTATCAACCTGCAAGCCAGTCAAGCAAGGTTTATTGATTCAATATGTGATGCAACAAGCCTAAATCAAAATATTCCTAAAATAATCTGTTAAAAAGAATGAGAACCAAGGACATGCATAGCCCCAGGGGTGTCCAGCTGCAGCTCAGATGCTTCTCCTGGATGGGAACACCTCCTCAGTGCTGAAGTGGAAACATTTTACTTCCATAGTTTGTACACTGCAGTCTCCGAGTGATGCAGCTACGTGCTAATTAGGGCCTTAAAGGTATTTTGTTTCCTTACTGAGCAGCATACTATAAAATAAAATACACTGGCCCATGATCTGTTTTTCCACTCTGCAAATTAAATAACTCTGAAAACAGCGCTCCTACCAGACCACACGCATAAAACTCTTGACACTGTTGCTTTCTCTTGCATATTAAGTACATTTGGCCAGTGTAAGTATTTGGAAGCCTACCAGAAGGCCTTGACCACACTGCAGCAGGTTTATTACAGGTACGGCTTAGCCCAAGCTGCAGCTTGTCCTTTTTGAACTACTACAAGCTTTCCATGACAACATTAGAGCTGTATTTTTCCTTATTAAAGACTATGTGTTGCCTTTGATCATCAACTCTCCATCCAAAGGAATAACAGCAATAAAGAAAAGGAAAATGACCTCCCCCCACATTTCTAGGCAACAGTGAGATGGGGGCAGTGAGACATCACAACTGAGAGTGAATAGGCAGGTCTGCACTTCAAACAGAAACACCCTCTGGTTCATTCAAAAGATATCAGTGCTCAAGAAAAATCAAACAGAAACAAGGCAAGCATCATTGTGCTCTGTCAGAATGCAGAGAACATAGTACCTGACAACAAGCTGAAATCTAGAAAAGATCTTTAAACGCTTGAGTATTTTTACGTGAAGCATCCAAGACTCACAAAGAGCCACCTAGTTCCAGCCTAAGCCCTTGCCTGAGGCACACAGACTCAGTGCCAGAGCAGAGAAGGAAAGTTGCTTCTGAGAGATACTTAGTAAAACCAAGTGAAGTATTTACAGTTAGGCCAATAATCATATACAGAAAAAAAAGCTGAACTCACCCACCTTGGTGAAGGAGATCTCTGGATATACAGCATTTCTCAGCAAGAAGCCTAGGTCCGAGAGACGCTCTCCTTTCAGTGGCTGACCCGTATATAAGCCCAGAGTGGTTGCACCCTGGGTCCACCCCTTCTGGTCAGATGGGCAGCACAGGTGCAAACAATTTGCCTGTGCTCCCTGGGCCAGCCACATCCCTTCACCAGGTGCTCTTTCACAGGTTCAAACTGTGACCTAACAGTTCCCTTACAGTAGGCAGAGAGGGAAGGAGTGATATTTGGACTAGATGATTGCAGAAATCTTTTCCAACCTTAACAGTTCTATGATTCCTGGTTCCATGTCTGGAAGTTGTGCTTTATCTGGAGCTCAGATAAAGCATATGCAAAGATGAAGGTATCAGGAGCAGGCAGGATTTCATCTTCCTTCCTTCCTCAACTCTCACTTCTACTCTCTTCCCCTCTCTCTCTCTACCACTCAAAGTGGCTAAAGAGCACAGAAGTATCAAGGTGGGAAAAATCCAGCCTGTATAAACACATCTGCTGTTTCCTAGAAGGAGAAATTAAGATAGCAAAGTGTCTGAAGAAGCATTTGTTCACAGGAAGCAGAGAGAACAAAGCATGGAGAAATGCTGCAGAAAGACTGGAAGGACCCTTAAAACCACACACAACAGGGAGTTTCATGATTGCTCTGGCCCCAAAACTGGATAAATAAATAACAGCAGAGGACTTCTTGATTAAGCAGACCTAGAAGCTGTGTTTATTTTCAGATCACATTCTGAAGTGAAAAGCAAGTGCACGTTTCTGCAGGATAGTCAAGGAAGTTTGGAGTATGAAGTGGACTTTTTTGTTGGGGAGGGTGTTAATGGTGCAGCAGTGAAGAAAGAAAGATACAAGCTTGCAGGATGGCTGTGGTCTGTCTGGCCTCAGGGCTACAGCTGTGGTCAGGCAGCTAGGCTGGGGCTGGCCCTGGCCCAGGGCTCAATTGATCTCCTTGCCACCCTGCACCCTCATGGGAGACTTGAGGAAGATAGGGGCAATGGGAAGAGATCTTCAAGCAGGGGAAGGTGTCAGGCTCTCCTCAATACCAACAACTTGAACAGAACTGTCTAGACCTGGCTGATATTTTACAGATTACACAGAAGGAAACTCAAATGAAACACAAATGCCAAATGCTTGCCCCTGGATGTATGGGCCATGCCAGACCTCACAGGCCTTGCCCTGCCAGTACTGCAGTGAGACCCTGCATGCTATCAGTGGAAGAATTCCCGCCTTTCACTGCAACCCTCTGACCAAAATAGACCATACTTGTCCCAAGTGCAGGGAGTAAAACATGTGGGTTTATTTTTTTAAAACAGCATCAGAATGAATTTTTATTTCAAATAAAACAAGCAACTGCTAGTGGCCCCCTCCCACTTTCAGTTCCTTTAGCAGTTCCCCCCTCCCCCCCATGCTCCTTCTTTCCTTCTTGGTCCTAGACATTTTACAAACAATTGTAAATAATTCTGTCCAGGCCAAACAGAAAATCATTCTTCATTCTAAACAGGACATCAGGGATAGTGAAAAAACAATGTTTGTGGCTGAAACTCATTGTACAAAGGTGGAGGGAATCTAGGACTGTTTCTGTGTCTGGAAACAGATGACGAGTGTGTTAGAGAACAGATTAGATAATAAAATCCCAAACAGAAAACACTATGCTCCACCACATCTGATATAAACTTGGAAGAGATATCTCAGTGAACTCCATCTCCTTTTGGGCCCTCACAGTACCATGAGGTCAGAGCTGCAGGGACGGATCATTTCACATCATTTGCTCAGTCAGTCACCAGGCAGAATAAATGACCCCTGAACTGTGTAGCCTGATGTGATAAGGAGTAGAAGATCTGGTATTTGGGTCTTCGGGGAGGAGTTAATATGCCAATGCTGCATCTGTGCCTGCTCTGATCAGCCATTCATTTCTAATAGAGTATCATTATAACCATCAGCCTGCCCTGCAGGAAATACACTCAAAAAAGTAAGATTTCATGAGTTATCCAAGAGATTTAGAAAGCTCATTTCCAGGTGTGGCTTAAGGTCTTTTGTTCCAGAGAAGCTGAAGTCTCATAAAAGTTGATAATCTCTGTTTTCTTAAATACATTACAAATTGTATTAAATTATAATCATTAGAACTGCATTGACATTGTTTGGCCGCAAAACATTTGTGGATTTTTCAGAAAAGCAAGACACACTGAAAAAATTAACATGGATCAACCTGGAACATTTGATCACCTTAAAGCATTTAAAGTGCTATGCTGAGTCCTTCCAGTGTAGGTAATTTAATCAACTGGCAGCACAGAGTTTTGAAACAACTAAGGCAATCCAGCAGTATATCTCATAGTTTTCAAGGTAATGTTTGCCTGTTAGTTTTGGATGAAAAATAAAAGCAAGCTCATTTTTATTCCTCATTCATTAGTGAGATTAAGTCCCTGAAACTATTTAAAAGCAAATAAAGTAAATCCATTGTTTTTAGACTGAGTTAGATGAGTCAATTTTCTGCTAAGTAGAGTTGAAATATTCTGAGCAGATGATCTCTCCACTCCCACAATTTCTCTTATCAAAAATGAGTCTGTTTCAACATTATAAACACCCATTTCCATCAGAAATAGATCACTTCCAGTGGAATTTTCCACTGAAGATACAAAACAAAGTGCAGAAGGCCCACAACATTTTGTTAGGAGTTGAGATGATGGCTGTTGCCTGCACTGCACTGTGGAAGCCCTGCTGGGATGTGCTGCGCAACTCTGCTTGGCAGCTGCTCACATGGCCCCTATGGTTCTCTAGGACATGGGGTGGCGAGGGGCAGCCACGAATCTCCATGAGCCATGGGGCACCACAGGCCTTTGTGGGAAAAGGATATGCCAAGAACAAGGTCAAACCTAAAACTGAAGGCAGCTTTTCAACATTTCTAAACCCATGATTTTCTTTAAAAAATAAACGCAGTTAAGTTTTATTTCAACTGCTTGTCCCAACTGTTTGTTTGTCCTTAGTGCTGAAATTACATTTCTTCCCATGGGAATGACATTATATTTTTCTGTCTTCTTTAATGTCAGTCATTCCACTGCCCCTAAATTTCATTAAAACATTCTAGGCATAATCCTAAACACTTTTCATTGCTGCTGTTGTTCATGGCAATCTTTGCCTCTTTTATGGCTTCCTTACATTTTCTGTGCATCTGCCTAAATTCTGCTTGTACCACAACACTGTAGCGAAGCTGTCCAGTTTAATAAATGCATTCTGAAGAGAAAAAAAAAAAAAGTGTGCGGAGTAGGAGCAAGTTGAGACATCAAATACTAACCATTTTCTGATTTCCAAACAAAAAAATTTCTATTCTATTTGACAATCTTAGGTTATGCTGTTAGAGCTAAGATTCACGTGGCTCATATTCCGTTAAACTCCTTGGGCATTAGTGTTTTTCCTACCAGCTTTCTCTTGTTAAAACCTGCACTTTATATATATATATATATATATATATATTTTCCTAATAACTGTTGAATCTAACTATAAAAACTATAATCTTAGTTTCTGTCTTAGGGTGATGGGTTGGCTGTTCTCAGTGACCCAGAAACTGTGTACCACTGACAATGGGGAGAAGAGAGCCAGTGTTCTGTGCCCCAAACTGGAGCTAAACAAGAAGTGGGGGATGTGGAAACATTGCTCATTGTATCACTCTTTTCTACAGTGAGGGACACTCAACTACATCAACACAGCATGCATGATTCAACACCACTGACGAATTTCTGTTGGATCAAGGGAATCAAGAAAGGGAGTAGAGGTTAGATAGGGCCCTTGACTTACCATCTTGAATTCCTGAATGGAAAAGAAGGGGGTAGGGAATGAGGATTTCCAAAGTGGAATAGAATTTTATTATTTTTGGCCTTCTAGAAATTTTCACAAAGTGAACAACTTTCAGCTGAGTAAGCGTCAGGAACTCAAATAGGAGCCCCAGCTCCACATTAGACTTCTCAGAATGTTCAAATCTCAGGTTATTAAGCTTGGTCTTTGCCCTCTTGAGACGCATGAAATGAATCAATGTCTTCTGGTAACCACCAAGGGATTTGCTGTCTTCATGCCTCATTGAGACATCAAAAACTAACCAGTGAGGTGAGAGTTTCTCAGTCATGGATTGCACAATATTCTGAACACTAATGTGCTACATACAGAAATAATATCCTGAAGGCAGATCTCTTCACACAGTTGTTGATATATTTTCTAGCCACTATTGCTCTTTAATATCCTCGTCTATACTTAAAGGCCAACACTTGTAAATGCTGTCTTGCCTGCAAAATGTCATATGGAAGTAAGCAGCAGCACTCTGGCAAAAACTATGTGAAAAAGACAAAGTACTAGATAGTCTACAGATTGAATCAGCTAAAAATGCCACCATCATACATAAGAATAGATTACTGCCATTGGTGTAACTGTGGGAGAATTTGGTTGAAAATAAAGCTCCAAACCTTTCTTTGGGTACTCCTTTGGGTATTCTTTTCCTTGTGGAAAATGTTTCTTAGTCCTCAAAGCACTAGAACTGTGCAGGATAAGTCCTGTTAATGGTGACATCTCCTTTACAACCTAGTGATGATGGAGTTCTGTGAGCAATTTCTCTCAATGCCACTCATGAATCTGAAATATATTGGTGACAATGTTCATCACAAAAAACAACAACAAAAAACTACCACAGGCTGCATAAATCCAGTGTTGCCTTTCAAAATTCTTATCAATTTGCTAGATGTTCTCGAGAAGTCATTAAACAAATTAATGATAGAATCATGATTAACGATGGTTGGAAACAGACCAGAGGTTAACTAGAGATTTCTTCCTCCACATTAAGATCTGCAACTTTAGAAGCATGTGGTTTATTCCTTTTCATAAGCTTAGCAGAGCTAGGCGACCTTTCAGAGAGGGGTGATAGATTATTCACAATTAAAACACTGGACTGATTCCGTTAACTGTAAGACCTATAGGAAAGAACTCTGTATGGATTGGTTTTCCATGGAAGTTCTGCAGTGCCCCGTCATCAGTGTGCATAGAAAACATATTTTCTTCAGGAAACATGTTGGCATGAATATCTGGCCCACTGTAATTCCGTAAGCTAAACGTAGAGGCCTTTGAGTGTTGTTAGCAGCCTATAATTTCAACCTCATATCTCACCCTTATCAATTAATGCTTCCTTCAGAACAGAGGANCTAAATTCTGGCTGTACCCCAACACTTGTGCGAAGTGGTCCAGGTTAATAAATGCATTCTGAAGAGAAAAAAAAAAAAAAAAGTGTGCGGAGTAGGAGCAAGTTGAGACATCAAATACTAACCATTTTCTGATTTCCAAACAAAAAAATTTCTATTCTATTTGACAATCTTAGGTTATGCTGTTAGAGCTAAGATTCACGTGGCTCATATTCCGTTAAACTCCTTGGGCATTAGTGTTTTTCCTACCAGCTTTCTCTTGTTAAAACCTGCACTTTATATATATATATATATATATATATTTTCCTAATAACTGTTGAATCTAACTATAAAAACTATAATCTTAGTTTCTGTCTTAGGGTGATGGGTTGGCTGTTCTCAGTGACCCAGAAACTGTGTACCACTGACAATGGGGAGAAGAGAGCCAGTGTTCTGTGCCCCAAACTGGAGCTAAACAAGAAGTGGGGGATGTGGAAACATTGCTCATTGTATCACTCTTTTCTACAGTGAGGGACACTCAACTACATCAACACAGCATGCATGATTCAACACCACTGACGAATTTCTGTTGGATCAAGGGAATCAAGAAAGGGAGTAGAGGTTAGATAGGGCCCTTGACTTACCATCTTGAATTCCTGAATGGAAAAGAAGGGGGTAGGGAATGAGGATTTCCAAAGTGGAATAGAATTTTATTATTTTTGGCCTTCTAGAAATTTTCACAAAGTGAACAACTTTCAGCTGAGTAAGCGTCAGGAACTCAAATAGGAGCCCCAGCTCCACATTAGACTTCTCAGAATGTTCAAATCTCAGGTTATTAAGCTTGGTCTTTGCCCTCTTGAGACGCATGAAATGAATCAATGTCTTCTGGTAACCACCAAGGGATTTGCTGTCTTCATGCCTCATTGAGACATCAAAAACTAACCAGTGAGGTGAGAGTTTCTCAGTCATGGATTGCACAATATTCTGAACACTAATGTGCTACATACAGAAATAATATCCTGAAGGCAGATCTCTTCACACAGTTGTTGATATATTTTCTAGCCACTATTGCTCTTTAATATCCTCGTCTATACTTAAAGGCCAACACTTGTAAATGCTGTCTTGCCTGCAAAATGTCATATGGAAGTAAGCAGCAGCACTCTGGCAAAAACTATGTGAAAAAGACAAAGTACTAGATAGTCTACAGATTGAATCAGCTAAAAATGCCACCATCATACATAAGAATAGATTACTGCCATTGGTGTAACTGTGGGAGAATTTGGTTGAAAATAAAGCTCCAAACCTTTCTTTGGGTACTCCTTTGGGTATTCTTTTCCTTGTGGAAAATGTTTCTTAGTCCTCAAAGCACTAGAACTGTGCAGGATAAGTCCTGTTAATGGTGACATCTCCTTTACAACCTAGTGATGATGGAGTTCTGTGAGCAATTTCTCTCAATGCCACTCATGAATCTGAAATATATTGGTGACAATGTTCATCACAAAAAACAACAACAAAAAACTACCACAGGCTGCATAAATCCAGTGTTGCCTTTCAAAATTCTTATCAATTTGCTAGATGTTCTCGAGAAGTCATTAAACAAATTAATGATAGAATCATGATTAACGATGGTTGGAAACAGACCAGAGGTTAACTAGAGATTTCTTCCTCCACATTAAGATCTGCAACTTTAGAAGCATGTGGTTTATTCCTTTTCATAAGCTTAGCAGAGCTAGGCGACCTTTCAGAGAGGGGTGATAGATTATTCACAATTAAAACACTGGACTGATTCCGTTAACTGTAAGACCTATAGGAAAGAACTCTGTATGGATTGGTTTTCCATGGAAGTTCTGCAGTGCCCCGTCATCAGTGTGCATAGAAAACATATTTTCTTCAGGAAACATGTTGGCATGAATATCTGGCCCACTGTAATTCCGTAAGCTAAACGTAGAGGCCTTTGAGTGTTGTTAGCAGCCTATAATTTCAACCTCATATCTCACCCTTATCAATTAATGCTTCCTTCAGAACAGAGGATTGATTTTGGACTTATTTCAGAATAATCTTATTCCCCCAGTGCAGGAAATATCTCCTAGTACCACCAGAATCTCAGAACAGACACCCTTGAGCTAGCTTTCTAGTTTATAACCCTCTGCCACTTTAATTTTTGGCTCTGCCATGAGTTTGTGCAAACATCTATCATCATGCTTCTGCAGCTACACAAACTCCATCTATTCCATGAAGGTGTTTGTCATACATTTCACTGTGACACCAAGCACAGTCACTGTGACCAACCCTACAGTTGAATTCATCAGCTAAGCAACCTATATGGCAACAGTTATTTAACAGTTTATGATAGTACCTGACCTAAATCTGTGGAAAGGCCAGCCAGAGAAACTCCTAAGCAAAATGAAGGCTGAAAACCTTGTTCAGCTACCAATAACCAGGGAACAATTAAACTTTAGAAAATATTGACCCCTTAGTGAAAATATGTGGTCAACTATAGGTAGTATGTGATGTTGTCAGGGCTTCATCTGAGTAAACCTGAGTGTAAGACAGATTCATGTCACAAAATCCTCTGCAGAAGTGGAGAAAGTATGAATTTTTAAAAAAATACTTGGTGGGTTATTTGTTTTTACACCTACTGATAGTATGTTTTATTTGTACCCACCACTCATTATACAGTACTAAAGTTAATGTAAACTGCAGATTTGCAGACTTAAGTACTGTGGCTCCTTAGACATGAGCATGAGCCTTGAAAAAGAAAGTATTTGTCTTAATCTCCTTGATTCAGACAGAAGAATGACTGTGGACCTCAGACAGTCTATGTGAAATGTCCAATTTCCCTTCTGGGGAGTAAAGGGCAGACACAGCTTCCAGTCCCAGGGAGGAAGAAGAATTGAAAATCAGCTTTTCTATTAGCTTTTCTTGTATGTTTGCCTGGCTGCTCCTCTACCAGCACCAGGTTGCTGCTGCAGCCAGGAGTGCTAAGCCCTATTGTACAGTGAACAAGTAGTGCTCACACTGAACCTAGCCTGGCAGCTCTGTTAGGAGCCTAAGAATATCATAATGCTGTTTTGCTAAAAGACATTTTATGGCTGGATGCCAAAGTCTACTGGCTTACCCTTACTGTAGTGAGGATATGAAAAGCTAGTATTTCATTCAACCATCAAAAACAAGGACTGATACTTTGATAAGTAGATGAGTGGAAATTTTCAAATTTGGGGTAGTAACAGGCACTGACTCCATGATCGCTGGTGTTATTGGGAGTTATAAATAATCAGTCATCATAAAGCTCCCAATCTTTGCCTGACAAGCACTATGTACAGTAGAACATTAATATTGCATTCATTTATGGACAGCTCAGCAACAGCAGTGAGAACAAATTGGAAGGAATTCAGAGAAGTACACCAAAATGATGAAGTAGAGAGAGGCTGATTTATGTGCGTATATAGCAAAAGAATTACGTGTTACATTTCAGCTAAAATGCAAGAGAAAAAGGATGAATGCAACATGGTAAAACTGGCATCTCTAGGTGTCTGAAGTGGAAATGTTGCAGGAGAATAAGAAATTATTTGGAGCTGTCTCAGGAAGTTCATTTAGATTCATTAGGAGGAATTGACTGAAAATTAAGAAAGAATATAAAGGAAGTCTAATTTCTCTGTCATCTCCCAGATCAGCTGCCAAAAAACATCTCCCCAAATGGAGGATGAGTGCTGGGTAAAACATTGGAGACTAATGAGAAAAATAAGAAGAAATTAGGAGAAACAAAGAGAAATCAGCGATACATTAAGTCACAGTATATTCTGAACATCATGTTGAGAACTCAAAGAGATCCTTCAGTGCTGGAAGGGGAGCAAATACCAAGAACCTACAGGAAAGTGTTGAAAAAACAAGAGCAACTCGGACAAAATCAACCAACTAACCAACCAACCAAACAAAAAAACTGCAGGCCATTTCCCAGCCACTGATGTAGAGGGAGACAGCAAAGCTTAGCCAGAGCTGGGACACATACTCCTTGAGTGTCCTGATTTCAGGTCAAACTGTGCTATGCCTGAACCAAAGACCCAAACTACATTGGACAGGCAAATCTGAATCTAAAGCATCCAGCCATCGGGCTCTGGCTCATGTCTAGTTTAAGGTGACTGCTCTGTACTTTTTAAAGAGAAGTGGTATGTTCAAGATAAAGACTTCTGTGTTCTGTTGATCCCTCTTTCTTGCAAATGACAGAAACGTGCAGTGCAGCTGTCAAAACCCCCAGTTTACCACATAGGAGTAATGGGGAAGGAGCATGCCCTTCTCTTTGGCAAAGTTGCTATCTAGAAACATGTGTGCAGAGGAACACCCACCAAGGGTCTGTGCTGTATCCCAGGAAGCTGGGCTTTTCACCAGGACAGCAAGTTCCTCTGGAAGGGGTTGAGTGGAAATAACGTACAAACAAGAGATCAAACAGGCTTCTTGTGTACTGCTCAGAAGGCAAAGTTTTAGTCACTCCACCCCTGGAGTAGGTCTGAGATACCCATAACCTCTGCACAGCCACCATTTGTGAGGAAGCTGCATGTTTTGAGGAGGCTGTGCAAGACAGAACACCGTTTCCTTGGCAGGGGCTGTGGTGCTCCTTGCTGCTGCTGGCTGCTTGCGGTTCTCTTAGCATCTAGAGCTAAGTATTCAGTGAAGTTGTGTTGCGCATATGGATGCTGTCTAATATTTTCAGGTCGTCCTTTCTCTGTTTAGAGTGGCACAGAAAGATCAGCATAGTAGGAGAAAGAGGACTGAAGACTTTCACTCTTCCCTCCTTGAGACAGCAACTATTGTATTGCTATTTCCATATATAAATCTGTTCTATTCTTGTACTAATGGGGACTGTTAGTAACTCAGCTGCCTTTTCTGCCCTTTCACACACCAAACCACGAAGTTCTGGACAGTTACCTTCCAAATGCTCCTTGACATATCCCCAAAAGTAGCGCTATGATCTCCTGCCACTGTAAGCACCACAGCGATCAGCAAGTATTGCTGATGAAAGCAGTCCCTGGCCCACACACATTCCTCTTCGGTGACAGTCAGGTCTACTGAGCCAGGCAATGTACTATGGAGACTTAAACTTGACCCTGACACAGTCAGGGTCTTTTCACACTCCCAATACCAAAATGTAAAGAAAGAAGCACTTTGAACCCTAATAGAAAGAAATCTATTGTATGGATATTTCACCTAGCATAACTCTCCTTATTCACATAGTTAATGAAGTTACCCGATGTAATGGTTGGGAGTACTCTCTGGACATACGTCACTGACATACAGAAAAATTATATGTAAGTGCCACACCACCTTGCCCTGGTTGGTGACATGGTTAGTAATCACTTTCTCATTAGCTCCTAGGATTAAGTAAGAAAGAGCTCATCATCATGAATTCCCCTGGTCTTGGGACTGCTTTCAATTAGGAGCACAAAAGCCAGAGCATTTAGTGAGCAGACTCTTTCTGCTGAATACAACACAATAACATTTTATGACTTTCTTGTCCATCAGATAATTTCTGTACACTCAAGTTAAAGAGAAGAACAATAAGAGAAAACAGAGTCTGGCTTGTGATTTCTTCCTATTAGAAACAAACCAGTAGACAAACCTGACCTGGATACCAACAGTCATTTAGTTAATTGAGTAGAATAAAAAATATATTGATCTTCATACCATTTTCTACAGCAACACTCCTACCTTTCTTTGCTTGTATAACCAGCTCAGAAACTTTCAAAAATTCAGCCTGGGGGCTCCTCTCCTTCAGGCAGCAGCTGTAGACTCAGCAACAGCATTTCCCAGTGCCTCATCGTAGAGTAGATCCTGAACCTGTGAAACATGGAACCAAACAGTGCTGATTATCTGCTACAGTTGAAGCAGGATCAAAGCTTCTGAAGGATAGGATTTTGCCCATAACACCATCTGTGTTGGCTAGAACACATATCCTGTCACCAACCATACATCGCTTTGTATCTTGATCCAGCAGCATATCAAAGGGACACTCCTGCCAGATAAGAAGTCCCACTGATTATAGTAGGACTACTTACATCTGTAATATTAAGAGCTGAGCCAAATTTTTTTGTTACAAGAAAACCTGAGGCCTTTTCAATTTATTAACAAAGTTGGTTCATTTTGGTATGTGGTAGCACAAACTGACAGCGATTTACATTAACAAGCAGACTAAAATAGAATCTTGCTTAAATCAAGACTGAGACTGTTTCTTGCACTAGGGCTGAAAATTTGACTTTTAACTGAGGTTAGTTAATAGTCTACATTCATTCACGATGTGTACAGCAAACCACAAGAGCACTCTTGTTCCCCTGGCAGCCAGGCTTCAAGAGACTTCTGCTCCTGCCCAGTGACATCTTACCTAGGGATGGTGGCAGCTAACCCTCGTACCTTATGTGACCAGTGTACCCTGTGGCAACTTCAGCACTGCAATCGGGATTACATATTCCAGGAAATACATTTTTTGTTTTAATGCTGACCAGCATGAATGTTTGCATATCTTGATCAAAACAGTCTTACCTCCCACAAACATATGAAAGTTACATCTACCGAAACATCATATATTCTCCTTAAAGGCCAGTGAGATACACTGACCCACGCACAAACAATCCTGACCTCAGGGAAAGTCAGACCTAGCTCAGAACACTTTCACTCACTGATCTTATTATCAGCTGCCTTAATCAGCAGAAATCACCAACACACCCATACTGCAATTACAGCCTGGCTACACCTGTTCACCATAGACAAAAATATAGGCAGTAGGGATCTCTAAATCCACTGAACTGTATAACATGTTACTTTTGGCCCCCTGTATTAAGGTCTTTTAAATTTTGCAGCAAGCTTTAAAACAATCACATTTTCTTGGGGTTGCCAGAAGCAAACATAAATACAGGAGTTCAAAAGAAGAATCCAGTTTTCACAGCTGCATCTTAGCTAAATTAAAAAAAGAAGAAAAGGAAGAAAGATAAACTGACCTAAAAGCTTTAGAAAAACAGACTAGGGCAGGCAAAAGTAATTGTTCTAAAGCTGTTCTGGATGTTTTAGGAACTCCAGATTGGAATGGCTTTTTTTTTTTTTCCTAAGAAAGCATTTCTTTCAGAAGTCATACAGGACTTGGAAACATCTTGGTTAAAACTAGTATCAGGGTTTCAATATGCAATAAAATATAGCAGAGTTAGAAAAACATGCCATTTTGGCTATAGTGTATGACTAATTGATTTTTGAGCATTGCCTAATTGTGTGACACTGGTTAACCAAACAACAATGCATTTTTTCACAGGCTCCAATATTAGCTCAGACCATTCTGTGACCTCCCCCTGTTGAGAGACACATCGTATTTTTGACCATAAATCTAACAAGAGTAGGGACTGCAAGAGAGATTTCTGCTTTGTTTTTGCATTTTTAGTGAGGTTAAAAAATTCTAGCTGTTGTCGTTTATATAGGGAGTAATATATTTTAGCGAGAGCCATGGCTCAGAGAAGCACGGATACCAAAGCTGTGCTGCTGAGCTTTGTGTTTATTTAGACACAGCAATGGGTTGGATTTGTGAGTAAAGTCATGCTTAAGTCACGGTTAAATGAACCTTTGATGGATTCACTGAATTGTTTCCATAAATTCATTTGAGGAACTGGTAAAAAACAGAACGTTTTATTTAAAAATTTTTAATATAAAAATTTAGAAGTGTTCAAAATGCCTCTGCTTTCACCATATCATGGATGCTGAGCAAACCATCTTGGGGAAAACAATTTCTACTAAAAAATTTTTATTTATGATAAAATCCTCTACAAATTTTTATATTTATTAATTTTTGAAAAAGGATATCAAGAGAAAGATTAAAACTTTACAGGAATATAGTCTAAAATATAGGTTTTACTTTTCAAAACTGCTATTGATTCTTTAAAATGGCTAAACTATTTTGAAGGACATCAGGAAAATGAAGTGAAAGAAAATGTATTTTTTCAATAGGAGTATTACTTTACAGATTTCAGAAAATAAAAAATAATTGTGAGAACTTCAATGTGATTTGAAAACATACAGTTTCTATTTTGCCAGCCAACTAAGAAACAGAGGTTCCTATTTCCAAGAGCAAGATACTGATAGGATTTAAAGTATCTTTGCCTTGGGAGTGTGTGCCAAGGAATTAACCTGCTGAATTTCAGAACAGTTTTACACTCTGCTCCATGGCTGCATGTTGACATTCTATGAGGGGATACAAGCAAGTTACCGCTTGCAACTGGAGTACAAAGTGGGATTGTGGTATATTTTTTGGCAGCTATTTTCTAGCAAAATACTTATTTTATAACACATTTGTCAATCTCAACTTGAGTATATTCTTTGATTTACTTGATAGTGAGCATTTGCTTTAAGCAGCCAGTTACCTGGGCACTACAGCAGCACTGCTGGTGTGGGGACTGCTTTGGTACAAGAAAAGGTTTTCTCATTTAGAGAAACAGCAGTGTAAT
The DNA here is from genome assembly GCA_013399175.1 of Odontophorus gujanensis. Taxonomy (NCBI): domain Eukaryota; kingdom Metazoa; phylum Chordata; class Aves; order Galliformes; family Odontophoridae; genus Odontophorus; species Odontophorus gujanensis. Next base: position 1,361,288 of record VXAB01003979.1, read on the forward strand.
TGGCTTGTTCAAAAGTCCCTGTGCAAAAATAGCATTCGCACATTCAGTGGCCCTGTCACTGTGCTTAACTTCTCAGATTTGTTTTTGATTGCTGATAAGGAGTCTGGAGAAGTTACAGGAGTAATTGATGACCTGTAATACAAATTCCCACTTCACAAGCTGGTGGGTGAATAAAAACCCATCCATGTGACTAGCAGGGAAAAAAAAGAAAGAAAGAAAAAAAAGAAAGAAAGAAAAAAAAGAAAGAAAGAAAAAAAAGAAAGAAAAAAAATGAAAAAAGAGAAAAAGAAAAAAAGAAAAAAGAAAAAAGAAGAAAAAAAATGGAAGAAAGGAAAAAAAAATAAAGAAGAGGCAGGGACCAATATGTTGACTGTGTACTGAGTACAGCCATGACAGCAACACAACTGTATGCATTTAACCAAATGAATTCTCTGACGGGAATAGCCCAAAACACTGAAACAAAATGAAATTCAAAACTGCGCATATTTTATATCTGATTGCTTCGCCATGTGTTCTTCTGCTTTGTTCTCTGTGTGAGTGTGTGTGCGCGTGGATCCTCACTATTTATGATGAAACTGGACTGTGAAGATGAAGGGTGCGTTCTTGAAATGGTTTGTGGGAAACTGGCTCCCTGTCACATTACTGAAAGCTACCTGGCCACATCCCAGGTCCTGACTTGGAAACCTGCCTTAAGGAGTTTTCCTGGCTTTTCCCCAATTATTTCCCTCAGTGGTAATGAAGAAGAAAAAGGAAGAGCGATTGCTGAACATAAGGTGTGCTCTGCCCATCAGCATTGGCTGTAGCACTCACGGCACGAACTTCAGCAGAATGCAGTGTAATGATCTGATCCAACTGGGAAAAGACCATAAAGCTCCAGTGCAAACACTTGTATAAATAGGACTTTTTCTGATGAAATTGAAACCATATTTTGACTTGCCATTAGAAAAACAAATCTGAATAGATAGTTATATATTGGATAACCTGAGAGCTTTTTAGAGCCAAGAAATCAGCTGCTGGCTTGAAGAATTAGATGGCAATGTGAAACATGCTGACCCACGCTGATTCTCTGATCTCTATGTGACTCAACAGTGTGTTCATTTTGCAACATTCATCAGAAGGCCTTCTTGGGACCAGCGGGTTAAAAAAAATGTTACTTTTGCCTCGATAGCATGTTTTTAATCAAACAAAAGAATAATTCCCAGGATCCATCAGCAACACAAGGCAAATAACACATAGCTAAGCCTTCTGATATTTCTAGGTGGCACACTATTAGCAGATAGACCTGTACCTTGTCAATTATATATTTCATATAAACTGGGAACATGCTTCAGTGGTGTCAGCTATGTGCTTCCCAGGTGTACTATTTTTGCCTACAATTTGCTGGTTAGCAAAAGGTAAATCTGGTCACAATGCAAATGATACACATAGAAGGGTGATGTGCTGGAGCAGCTGTCCATTACCAGAACACGTTAGATTTACTGTTTTCATCTACAGACAGCAAATTCCAGGGCCAAGACCTGAGGCAGCCCCAGAGAAGTTTTCTTTAGTCAAGCAGAATTTATGAAATGCAGAAGTGACCTCCAGCTGGCCAAGTGGGCACCCAGCTCTCAATTCTGCTCAATGTGATTTGCACCCAATGTTTCTTCTGAGGCTGTCGGTGCAAACACTTTTGCTAAGAGCCATAAAGTATGAGAACACTATCTTAGCATCACATTAAATACGTATACTGGACATCTTAAACACTCCGCTCAAAAGGAAGTATGTAAGATGTGTCACATTATCCAAACATTATCCACACCTTTCTGATGAGGTGTGACTGCCTGGAAACGAAACAAGAACAAGGTCTCCAGGATTGCCGCATTTTTATATTTCAGTAGCACCTAAGGCCCTGAACAAGATCCAGGTCCCTGCCTGGAGAAGGTTACCATTGTAGGGAAGGGAAAGCTGCAAGGGAATCTGGGAAATAGATAAGTGAAATAGCTTCCTAAAGGTTACAGAGCACGTGATGCTGGAGGCAAAAAGAAAACCAAGACCTGAGGAGTCCCATCCCAGTGCCATGGTGACTGGCTGAGATAAGCAGTTTGCCGACACTCAAAACTGTTGCTTTTGTCACTGCTGTACCCTCACTGCAGTCCGACCTGCTTGTTCTCAGAAGAGTTTATCATTAGTTGAGTCCAAGAACTGTAATAAAATTAGAAATACTTGGTAACATTTCAGTGATCTGTAACGATCAATCAGATAATCAAATGTCCTTGTAATTGTGACATGTTTACCTATGATTTCAGACATAAATCTGTGCTTTCTGCAGGTCACTGTCACCAAGATGTAAAGTTTTTAGCCAAGTCAGATCCTTTATAGAGTATACCTGGAGTGGCATAGAAACTTCCTAGTCTTAGTTGTAATTCAGTTGTTTTAACTGCTGGGATACCAAGACAACTCTTGCAAGCATTTAGGTTGTGTTACATTGCAAAGGGAATGCACACATCAGGTGACTTCGCATTACAAAGGATCAGGAGAACCTGAGACTGTCAATGCTTGGGCTGTGAGACTGGTCACCTTCCAGGAAGCCTGACAGCACGCTTGGGGTGAGACAAGGATCATCTCCCCAGCTGATCCTACCCTTGTTGCCTAGATGTAAATTCTTGCCAGTCCTCTCAAGGTCTTGACTTGCTGGAGGGAGGGTGGTATTTACAGATACGGTCCAGTACACTGTGTCCAGTGGAGGCCAGGGCTGGCAACAGTGATATTCCCTTTGTGCTGTTCTCTTTCAGCATTTATCCACAGATGGAGCAGTTGCCAAAAGGGGATTTCCAGAGTCTCCTGTTTCTGGCCAGTGTGTTTATTTATCCATCTCCTCTGAATATGTGTGGTTGGGGCAAGAATTTGGAGATAGTTTTCTAGTGGGTTATAGCCAAAGCCATTGACAAGAAAACACCACCACTGGCAAGCCTCCCTTTTAATAATTTGATCACCAGGAGCCCTGGGGCAATGCATTTCTGAAACACCTTGGCATCAGATGTGCTCTGCCTCTCCTTAGCAGGCTCATGTGATTTTCCTTCCTATAAATGTAGGGAAACAGGTCTGTAGCCTGGAATCACACTGATGAACATCAGCTGAGCCAGGCAACATGCAGACCAGCTTAGCATCACTTCCACACCACCTTTCCAGCCTTTGAAAACCTTCTGAGGCTTGGAAAACTTGCATGGGACATGCTGAGTGTGTGATACAGTCTTGTGGGCAGCCATAAAGCTGCTCCTCCTACCCTTTCTGTATATCAGATTCACTGGCTGTTCAGTGGGTAGACACGTAACAGTGACTCCATGCACATTCCAGAGGTGCTCACTGAAACCTGCAGTTCATGCCCTCCCCACAGCCCAGAGTGGTACGCTTCCCTGCATCTGCCTCTGTCAGCCAAAAGCAAAGCCATCAAATGCTGTTAATAGACTGCAAAAAGTTGATACGCTTAAACAGAAAAGGCAACCTTGGCCTTGTGAGTATTATCACGGCCTAGCAATGGAAGGATTGTCTCCTTTCATGAGCCAATTTGTCTAAGTGCTTCTTTGGGATTCTTGTGGCTATGAACCAAGCAGGTTTTAAGGCCTCCCTGATGCTGGAAAATATTCTCCCCTCCTATATCTTCAGCTGACAGGATCCAAAAATAGTGACTTCCAAGGCAGGCTGCAAAAAAAAAAAAAATAAAAAAATATTTGGAGCACTTAAAGCTATAAATGATTCTAAAGTGGCCATTCATGGCTTCCTGATTCTCCTTTGGTCTATTTTTTAAAATAAAGCAGCTCCTGAGTTTTCAGGGGTATTTATCATATGCAAAGAACCTACAACTTCTGTTCATTGCTACTTATCATTCAAATAAAAATAAAATCATCAATCAATCAAAATTGCCCATCCAGTCACAAGATTTGATCCGGAAAGCCTCATCTCTCCATGTGGTCTCTTAAACCTCAGCAAGCTACCAGAATTTAAAGCTGACTGCTTCCAATACCACAGCAATCAATCCCTCCTGCATTTAAGCGTGGTTATTTTGTAACAAACCGTGACACGAGCGCATTCCTTCTTTATATAATAATTGACTTCTCCAGATCTCAGATGAGGTTTCATCTTCCCAGCCTGACCTGGTCTGACAAATGCACGGGTACTACTTAAAACAGCAGGTCCAGGGTTGCTAACGCAAAGCACTGCAATTAAGTGGGAGCCGCCTGATTAAAATGTTGCCCTTAATTATGTGTGTTGACAAGAAAACCCATTTTTATAGATTCTCCTTGTGACACGGCCCAGGCTGACTTGCCAAAGCCCTAATGCTAGACAGCAGGAAACTTGGCCCAGAACCAAAAACTCAGCAGACACTTCCTTTAGACAGCACTTGGTGCAGAAAGCAATCTGTCCTTCCCCATGTATATTTTAGGCAGACAGGCCGAAAGTCAACACGCTCTTGAATAAATCCAGGGACTGGTGTAGGAACTCATGTTATCTTCAGACAAGCCTAACCCCCAGGTCAGCAGGAGTCTAGAATACAGGGTCAGAGTGGGACTAATGCTTGTAAATATGGACCCCATTAAACTTACAAAATTGTTTACATTAATCTGCTTCATTCATGAAATGATGATGCTGCCAAACTTTCCTTTTCTTCCTTTTTTTTAAAGGAGAGATGGGCAAGGCAACTTGGGCAAAGGGCCAAATGCCCCCAAGGCACAAATTAGTTTTGATAGATTAGAAACAAGATGAATCTCCAGGGGATGGTATTAAATAATCTTTTATTAAGTGCAAAGCAGCCTTTTAACTTCCCAGGAGACATCCCTATCTCTCCATGCTAGTCCAAGCAAAAAGCTTTCAGCATTAATAACACCTGGAGATCCCCACTGGTCTGACAGCTCAAGCAGAATAGCTTGGCAAGTGATGCCTGACCTCCTAAAGTAGCCTATTTGGGTCAAATGCTGTTGTGCTCTGGACAAAATCACCTCTGTCCAAAAGTAGCAGGAGCTATCAGTGCTGGGCACATCACAACTTCATGTCCTTAATTTCTTCCTATAACTCATGATGCATTTGCCAACACACTAGTTTCTTTTAAATATTTCCCACACTAAGACCTCTCAGTATTTCCCAACGAATTAATAGCATTTAATTAACTGCTGCAAGGTTGGCTGTCTCACTACCAAGATGTTGATCTGGTTGCAACATGAAAGGTGGGTTTAGGAGAGCAGAGTGCTTGCAGTCCAGGCAGTATCCACAGCCCCCAGCTCAGCTTTCCTCCAGCTGAGCCAATGACTTGTCCTCATGGGCTTGGGAGAAATATCACCTGCAGTCTGTCACCCAAGATTAATGTCTGCTCAGAGACCTTTGCTGTAGTCATAGCATTGTAGAACTGTACAGACATTAAGGTTGGAATAGACCACTAAGATAATCTATCCCAACCATAAACCCATCCCCACCATGCCCACAAACCATGTCACTCAGTGCCATATCTATACATTTCTTGGGCACCTCCAGAGACGGTGACTCCACCACCTCCCTGGGCAGCCTGTGCCGATCGCCACTCTTTCTAAAAAGTCTTTCATAACATCTAACCTGAACCTCTCTTGGTGCAACTTAAGGTCATTTCCTCTTGTCCTATCACTAGTTACCTAGGAAAAGAGTTTGACCCTCACCTCAGTTTTTGTACATCGCAGCCTCTTGAGGATGTGTTTAGGCTGGGAGACGTGGTCCCTCACTGGCAAATAGTGGGACAGAAGGTGCAGCCTCTGCAACTGTGGGAGTAGCCCTACACACAGATGTCTTCAACAGCTGCGAAGGGAAAGCTCTTGTGACTCAGTCCAGAGTATAAACACCCTTGTGGCATCTCAGAGTTAACTTTCCCCAAGACCCACATACTGGGAGGCATACAGCCAAAAGCCAGACTGCCCTAAAAGCCCTAAGCGTGCTCCAGCAGAAGAATAATTATCTTGGAGTGCTGGAATTCTAATCAGCTTTTTCTTATTAAGCTAATACATTCTTCATGATTACTTAAAATAAATGGAAAAGCAGAAAGGTGTACCTAAGATCAAAAGGCAAACAATACATAAACTGTATGTGAAATGGAACAGAAAATAACAAAGTATAAAATCAGTGATACTCTGTTTCCTGGATACTTTAATGTGGACAGATGGGAGAGAAGTATGATTTTTCATACTGAGTAGTTTTCCCATCCTCAAATGGGTGAACAGCTTTTATCCTGAAAGAACTGTCAACAAAAACCTTCTCTTAGGTTCCTAAAAACTATTTCTTGGTCATCTGGAAATGTTTTATTTTGATCACAAGCATAAATATAATGTATTCATTATCTGAAATAAGCATAACTTTGAACCATTAAAACTGGGCAAGTTCATTTTTAAATGATAAAATGTAGTTCTACTGATTATTTTTTCAGTTGTTCTAAATTAAAAAATGGAATGTGTCTTTCAACATAAGTTGTTGCAGTTTCAATCATATTCAGCGTTCTGTTGAAAACCCTGTGAATTTCCAGCCAGTTCCAATGTGCGTTCCTGCTTACTTGTCTCAAAAGGCATCTTCCAAACCCAGAGTTTGGAGAATTGTTATGAAAATAGAAGAGAAATTGTATTGACAATAGCCATTTTAGAAGGAATTCTCAGTAGTTAAGAGAGAAGCTTAAAGATGAACCTTCATGCATAAAGGGTGATGTTGGTGCTGCTGCTGATGACAAAAGCTTTCAGGAGAACATCATCAGTCTACTTCAGTCTTGGTGCACAACACTCCCTTGGATACATATCACAAGATAACAGGTGACAACTAAGTGCTGCACTTCCATGGCATTTCTACAGGTGGGCATTTCCATAGCACTTCCATAGATGGCCAAGTCACTGGTTTTCTCATCAGTACAAAATTTTAAAATCGCCTTTCACTTTGTGCCAGAAAATAAATAAATAAATAAATGGATGTTTTCTTCTGTGAGATGCACATTCTGTCAAAAAAAAATTCCTTTTTTGGGGGAAAAAAATGAAGTGTTCTCCTATGTATTTATTCTTATGTTACTTTTATTATTTTTACAACATTTTTTGAGACACAGTCACTCTGATCTTCACTGGGAAACATTTAAAACATATTTTAAACAATAGCTGTTCATCCAGCTTATGAATACTTTTCTGTTCCAAATGCTAAGATATACTAACACTAGTAGAAGACATAATCCAAAAGAGACAGGATGTTTCAATCATTGCTGAGCAACAGCTGTGCTCATTTGTTCAAGGCTAAAATATAATAATACATGATAAAAATAATATAATTTCGAACAGCTATTACAGGTATTATAACATAACTGTCATATCCTATGCTGTTATGTCATGTATTACCTCACTTGATGAGGAGACTGTGTGCTTTTGTCTGCTTTCCCTTTTGCTTCATTTCCAATGCACACATCCCTCTTTTTCATCCCAGCACATATTAACTGCCGCAGCACATCTGCAGTATGACATGCCAGTCAGAAGATAGAATGACATGGGAATGTCAGCAAATAGCTCAAAAATAGAGAAGAGTATTGATTTTTTTTGTTTACTTTCTGCAGAAAAAGAAGTGTTAGAAATATTGGCGATAAAAGTCACCCTCATTACTGATTATTTTGACAGAAAAAGATTGACTCAAAATGACATCTTGCAAGGCAAAAATCACTTCAGCAAGAAGGTCCCAAGCAGCTCGAGGCAGGGCTGATTAAGAATGAGGCGTGTTGTAAGCCCCAGCTACATGTTAAAGCTGAGAGTGACTTCATGAATATAATGGAACAGAAGCATTCTTTTGAGAAGATAAATGCAGTGCAAGACACTGAACTATGACTCAGAAGCAGACCATGGTGTTTATTTAGGAATGCCCGCTAGTGCTCCAACAACCAGTAGATGTTTAGGCAATCAGTCTGGTTAATTGCAGCATATCACAGAATCACAGAATTGCAGAGGGTGAAAGGGACCTCCAGAGGTTATCGAGTCCAACCTCAGTTTACATAGAATGAAGTCTGAAGAACCCAGGAAACTACTAGGAGAAGCTCATGAGCAGTTTGGCTTTTAGCCTTGCCTCAAGATTTATGCTCATCCGGAAGAGCACCTGATCCATCCTAACCAGGAAATCCTGGAGATCTGACTGCTTTATAGCAGTGAGAGGGGGCACAGCAAGCTCTCTTCCAGGAATTACATGTATATAAGACCAGTCCTTGTGCAGAAGTCAAGAGACTTCCATGATACTAGGGCTGTTTGGCTCTCTGGGGCCTAATATACAGCAGATTAGAGGAGCTGCAGCCCCTAGGTTCTTAAAACTCAGCTTGTACTTGCCTGAATCTTACATGTTTTTTCTATGCAGATTGGATCCTTGCCTGTCTCCAGCTGAAAACCTCAGTGAATCAATTTGTTAGGAAAACACTTTGCTCTCTGTGCCCCCAGGCAGGCCCAGAACTACAGAATAGCAGGCACTCGTATGACTTCCTGGCACTGCAGCTTCAGATATGTTCCTGTTCTGCAGCTCAGCCGTCAGGACTGGACCCTGGCCAGCTGCTGTATTTGAGGGGCCGCACAGTCCTACCTCACCTCACAGCTGGGATGCCTCCCACATCCCTGTCTCCAGATGTGGATTCCACATTGCAGTGAAGGGGAGAACACTGCCTCTGCACCTGCCTCCCATCCCTCAGAGTGCTGTTCTGGTTGTGAAGCTTGCTTCCCTCTCCTTCACTCCCTGGTCAGCTTTTTTACATTTTCAGCATGGTGACAAAAGGGAAAGTTCCTGGGGGCAGCTCAGAGCAGCAAACCACAGAGCACAGCCTACCTGCTCTTCTCTGTGCTGAATCATCCACTCTGCTAATTCCCAAGAAAATGCATTAGCCATCAGCCTTCACATTTCTTTCTTTCTCCATGAGAGTGAACCGAGCTTTGTAAGTCCTATATCTATTTCCTCCTCAGGTAGGGCTGCTGTGGTTGCTTAATATTCCCTTCCAATTAAAATAGGAAATTCATCTGGGCTTTTACTGCCCATTCCCCCAACTTGGTTCTTTTCAATTTCCCCATGTATATCTTGCCTTCAGTTCTCTGTAAGCTTTGGCCAACACTTCATCTCTTGAAACAATATATTTACTTCCTGCATGCTGCTCAGCAACTCCAGCTAGGAATAGAGAAATTCTTCCCAACTTTTCCACTTAAGTTCCTCTCTTTTCAGTAGTGACCCTACCACCACCTCTGCGTCTACTCTCACAACAGCTATTTAGGAAGTACAGGGAAAAGGGAATGAAAGAAAAGGGTTATGAGAAAAAGTTTGTTGATTCCCAAGCATTCAGACAAGAGAGGGTTGAGACCTTGTAGTTTCTAGTCATTCCTGCTCTACAGCTTATATTTGGCTGGAGTGTATATCTCAGGAAAGCTTGGATTTGAAGACATTAGGGGATGGTAAATTCCCCATGTTGTTGTTCATTTCTTTCTAGTAGCTCACCACTGCCTCTATTAAAAGGTGCCAGCAGCTTAGAAAGAGAGGGATCCAAGTTCTAGTGTGGTGACTTGTGAGATAAGAGGGAGCTGTCATGTTGCATATGCAGAGCTGTGATAGTGTGAGCTCAGTGCTGCAGCCTGCCCTTATAGATTCCGTTTCAAGTTTTCTTCTCAGTTCGTACTTAGGCTTGGATGTTAACTCCCATCAATCACACTCAGAGATATGTGTTTTGTTTTCTGACAGATTAGAGAAGTGTAACTGGCTACACTGTGGCAGACAAGGCTCTCCAGAAGAGTGGTTTGAAAAGTCTCATACTGTGCTATCCAAATCATCCTAATTACCTAATTATCCTTATCACCGTAGCTAATTAGGCTGGCTATAAAGCTAAAGCCATAAACAGACCACAGGCTATGAAGCTTGCAGGCAGGAAAGCCCTCCGAGAGGTCTCGGAAGAACAAGTGGGTGTGGGAATGCCGCTTTCTGAAGGGCTAGGGAGTTTGAGTGCCTGCAGAAAACAACCCTCATCTCAGCCTGCTAAGAGCACTGACAGGCTACAAAAGCCACAGGACTGTCAGCATGTCTATCAGCTACAATTGCCCAATTTTAACAGCTTGCAAGGACATGAAAATTGAAATCCCACAACAGCTCCTTAAAAGTAGACAGAGAATGAATCACAGCCTTCTCTTCCCAGAAAGGAGGAGCAAAGGTTGACTGAGCAGGGTTTGAAAGGCACTTGTTCCTCAAGTCTCATGCTTTGACAGCAACAATGCAAATAAATTGTCTCTGGCCTGGGTTCCCTTGTGCATCAACACCTCTCTTGAAGGCCATGTCAATTCCCACTTCCTAATGCAAAAGGATTTTTTCAAGGTGTGAAGTGTGTCAGAAAAGATTTCCTGTCCTCTAAGATGAAAGCATTTGCAGCAAGGTGAAAGTCAGTGGTATTATTTATTGCTCATTTTCTGGCTCTCTGCAACAGTGGATTTGGCTGCTGGGGAGGCCATATGTAAACACTTTGATAGGATGCAATCTCTGTCCTATTTAGCAGCCTGGGGAAGAGAAGGGAGACTGTCACTGCCTCTGGCACTCACTCTTCCTTGGAAGAATTAGTCACTTGTAAATAAAAGCCTGTGCTTTTTCCTGCTGAAGTATACCCCTTTTGTCTGATATTTGATTTCCTGTAAATGGACTTCCATTGCTCTTGGAATGTTTAAATAACACCAGAAAAAGTTCTGAACAGGGATATGTACACATGGGTGAGTAGCATCCCAGCCCAGTCATCTTTGCATGAAGCTACCAGAGCTTAACTTCCACCTCTCAAAGGCTCCATGTTTCTCACTGTAGCCATCAACAGAGAGCACGGCAGGTGCTGCTTGGAGCTGATGGAGCGAGGCATGCTCCTTGCTGAGCTGCAGCCCCACCCCTGCAGCACACATAGCAAACCACATCTTGCACAGCAGCCTTTTTGATACTAGTTAGAGGCTCAGAACTGACATACCTCTCCTCTCATAATCTTAATAGCCACCTATCAAGCAACAGCTCCAGAACTGCTACAAACTAGAAAAAAAACGGTCTGTTTGGAAGTAATAAAACGTGCATTGCCATGGGCCCCCCGCTTTGTACACCTGCTGGCACAAACACACTCAGTACAGGGAAGCTTGTAATAACATGAAAGCTAGGAATTCGGGGACTTAAAGCTGAACAAATCATTGGAGAGGGAGGTTCACATTGCAGAGAAATGAGCTTAGACAGCCCAGAAAGCCACAAATGCTGATTGTTTCTAGATTCTGCTCAATTTTATTCACTTAATGTGAATTAGCTGAGGTTACAAGGTTAATCTCTGCAGTGTTTACCACTTTCCTATCTAAATAGAGGGGGGCACAAGCAGAATGTGTTAGCTTTCAGGGCTGCCGCACCATTTCCATGCCTCTTCTTGGGAGGTACTGGGAGCTCGTAATCATCTGCAGGAGAGTGGGAAGCTCAGCACCCTGCAGGTAACACAGCACGGGTTGGATCACTCCTGGGAGACTCAGGCTGCAAAAGGCTTGGGTTTTTTTTCTTGCAGCAACTCCAGATAATTAGATAGCTATAGTTTCCACAGCTCATGCTAGATGAATCTCTTGCACCTGCTACAGGTGAAGCACATTTGGTCAGCATCTTTCCTGACCAGAAAGCTGGAAAACACTAGCTCAGATCAAACGTTTCCATTTTTCACAATATCAGAAGAATTGATGGCTGAGATAAACAAATAAGGAGGAGGGAGAATGTTGGCTGTGTGTAGCTGAGGTAGCAGTTAAGCAAAGCATAGCTCTCTTATCATCCTAACCCTAAGTCCTGGGTCTCTATCATACTGTGGCTATGAAAGCAATGATGGCAGGAGGTTTTCTGTTGAGATGCGTTCCCTGGATAACTCATAGACCAGAGGGATGGCAAAGATGCTCAGCCTTGTCTGAATGCTCAATGAAGATAAGTAGTAATGTTAAATTTTTGTCACTTGGCCTTCCAGGAAGAGAAACTGTTCACCTAGAGGCTGCAAATTTTTCCTGCAAGTTCTATTCTAGCTTATTTCCCAGCATGATTGCTTTTGAAGCTGTCTACTTGAGCCAGACTTTACATTGCCTGAACATGAAGCCTCAGTTTCTTTGAGGGATTGGTCTGTCCCTGAAGAACTTTAATCACATTATCCCTGATTTCCATTCCCAGGTCTGCCCTGGGCCCTACTGGCTTTGAAGACAATTTCCACAGCTACATTCATGAGAGAATGTTGTTTATTAAAATCAGCTTCTGACCATTAGGGAAACAGGAAGAGCCTCCTCAGCAAGCAACCCCAGGAAGCAGCACTAACCATGTCATTGGAGGTTTAACAAGATTGTTGTTAGTACCTCACTGGTTAATTCTGCACCAATACTGTCATCTTCAGAGAATAAAAATATTTGCCAAAATCAAGCAACAAAAGTAGAAAAGGAAAATATTTTGGTAGAGTCCAGTTATTTCATGCCAACATTTGCAGACATAACTACTGCTTCTTCAAGATCAATGCAGTTTATTTCCACTTTCATCCTAGTGTGTTTGAAAATGAGAGGAAACAAAGCTTTGAAATGAAGATTTAATTCAGTGAACATTTCAAATGACACATACTACTAATAATAATAAAATAATCATATTTAAATACTATTTTTAAGATACTTTGTTCACACCTATGAATCAGATAAATCAGTAGCTACAGCTCTGAACCTAAGTTCATTATCCCACAGCTATGTTTAGCAATCTCTGAGTCTATTCCTTTACTCCTATCAAGGTTTTAAAGGTGTTAAAGCCATGTAACTCCTTTATTTTCTCTTGAAAAGGTTTCTAAAATACAAGGTGGATTTTAGAATGCTTAGAAATGTCAGCAATTAAAGCTTTGCTCCAGGGCCAAACTGCTCCAAGGAAAGCAGTGGGAGAGCACTGAGTATACATGACACACATTTTTAGCAAGGGATTGGGATGATTCGGGGTCAGTAGTCATGGCACAGCATCTGCACTCAACCCCCTCCCCTCCTAACACCAACTGCCTGCAAATGCCATACCTTGTGGAGAGCCTAGCTCCGCTGTACTCCTCTCATTCTTTTAGAGACTGGCCTATTTTTAAATTTCAGACTTTACCCCAAATAACTTCAGAATTACATCTTTCCCAAATGAGGAACTATGGTGAACTGAAAGGAATATGAGCCAGAACATTTTGTTTTCGCATCATAATTTGAAGGAGTTAAGTGCACACCTAGGCGCATAGATCACCAGCGCTTGCCAAAAAACCCCACCAGTTTTGGATCATAGTCATACTTTCCATAAGGCATAACAATTACCTAGACTATCTGCACAAATTGGAGATTTTACAGCATTTTGGAATAAGTAACTATGAAAAGAATGAGTGTGTCTCTGCATTGACTACAGCACAATTCCCAACCTATAATATAATCTCCAATTGCAAACTCAGAATGTCAGATATGATGAGGAGAGAGATGTCTGAGCATAAGCAGCAAGGACTCGAGCCCAAAAAGCTACCCACTGAACCCATAACTTTTCCAGCTATGCCTCTGTTTTAACCTGGGTCATTCAGCTCTTTCCCTCAGTTTAAAATCCCACTAGGAAAACATTGGGGCACCATTATAAGTGGCTCCAAACATCATTTTCTTTTCATTATGGGGTTTCCAATGCCAGCAAAAGGAGCAGGTTTGGTGGTGACCCTGTGGACAAAAAAGCAGGCTGCCTGACACTCCTCTCTCTGCCCAGCAGCTGCACCCTGGTAGAGCCCCACTGGCTGTAATACCCACTGTAGCTCTACCTTTTACATCTATGACACTAGACTATAACTAGACACATAACTTTTTTCTTACAAAGAACAGAATCTTACAACAGCCAGCAGAACAACAACAACAAAAAACAATAAAAAATAAAAAAAACTCCAGTGGCTAAGTATATCCATGCTTGTGTGAAACTCAAACATTGGTTGACCACAAAATCAATTTGTATTTTCATGGGATCTAGGCCATTTCACATAGTCCTGACCTTTGAGTGTTAATATTGTTGAGCAGGGATATACATCATGGCTTAAGTGTGTTGCAATAAAATGTTAGTGATGTCAAATGGAAGTTACTCAAGGTACAGCAGACTTTTACCCTGGAAATAAATGCATTGCAACAAGTTATTTGTTCTTGTCCAATAAAATCTGGTCTAAATTTTCGAAGCTAATCTCACTTTGGTGACCAGGTGGACCAATCATATTTGCAGCATAATGTCCAAAATTATTGTACTTCCAGTGTTGCTTCACTAATGTCCAACTCAAGAGCTAGAGAACTTGTGTTTAGATTATTACTCTTCAAAACTTCTGGCTCTATGTTAAAAAAATATTAACTCTATGTTAAAAAAGCAAACAAAAAAACAATAAACAATAAACAATGACTTGATGCTAACGTGTATCATGCCAGGTATGATAGTTCTACATTGATTTGGGTGATAATGGCTACACAGAGAAGGGTAGCTGCATAAATATATAAACACTGATGGCTCAGGCTAGGTTGCACAACCAAAACTGAGTGCCTTGGAAGTCCTGAGTCTATAGAAGGTTCAAAGCCACTCTTTATCTGGGGGTGTGAGGAGGGATGTTGATCTATACAGATTGGAGCCACAGTGGTGTTTTATGGTGGACAGGCTAATGAGAGTCCAGACAAGAAATAAGCATCTTGTTTCATATATGTTTTCCTTTAATTACTGCAATACAAGATCTGGTTTTTCAAGGCAATTTCTGGGATAAAGATTAGAAGATATTGCACATAATAGGACTTACTCCTTGAATGGAATCCAATAGTCCCAAACTAATTTCCAGTCCTTAGAATAAAGCATTTCTCCTGGGGATGGCAATATCTGTGGTTTCAATCTCTCACATCCTACCCAACTGTTTCCTCATTACAGTCTCAGGTTTCTTTGTCACCACACAGTTTATACAAGCTCAGATTTAATCAGTAGCAAAACATTCATCAACATGAACTCATGCCTTTTTTTTTTTTTTTTTTTCCTCAAAAATACCTCCAAGCTTGCTAAATATTTGTCAAGTAAACATTTCCGAAACACTGAGAACTCTGCTGCCCACTTCCTTCTCACTTAGATCTATTGCAGTCTTTGGGTTCTTCCCTAGGATTGCAGTCATTAGTATTTTACTGTGACCTGTGGCAGATGTGATAGTAATCCATTGTGCTTCTGGGCTCTAAGTTCACAAGTTAAAGATCCAGCTCTGGACATGGAAAGCTTGTGTGTGGTTAGCTGACACCCTGTTTCAATACTAGGCTGTTTCAGCTATTTTCTGTTCAAAATGATACTTAATTGAGGTTCTCACTTGGAAAAATATTTATCTTGTGCTCTACTTTGTCAAAGAGAAAAAATGATTCTAGCGTTTTAAGCTCCACAGTAAATGGATACTACTACTACATGTGCCCTCACATTGATTTATGGACATAAATTAATTTAGACCCAAAAGAGCACTGTGGGAGAAGGAAATATTATTCTCCATCCATCTCATGGTCCAGAGAATGAAGGCACAGCTTCTGCCAGGATCTCACATAAGTGCCAGTGCCAAAGCACACACTCCCCCGGCCCACTGAACTCCCTGCTGTCACCTACCGTTTGCCATCCCAGCTCACTCTAGTGCTGACTGCTGCCGCATTCTCAATTTGTTTTTAATGATGTGCTTGTTCACTGTGAAGTAATCTTTCCAAGCACTTGCAGTGACAGACACTTCTCTCCCCTCCATCTCTCTCCTGCTCGTCTTAACCTCTTCTCTCAGCATTTTGAGGTCTGCTGGGTCTAACAGTGCTGCGCACCACAGTGCCTTGTTCCTGTTTGAGAGTGACTGCATGTAGGGGATAGCATCCCCAGCTCCTGCGGCTCCCACTCAGGGTACAGGCACCTGGCACTCTGGGGAAATGTGGAAGATTCCCCTGAGTTTGGTGTACACAAAAACATCTGTGGTCCTTGTACTACAATTTGTGGTTACAGTTTAAAATATTCTCAGAGCTTTCATGCTGCACTGGTGCCTTCTGCTCAGGAAAGACCATGTTCAGTTGAAGACCACAGACTCCAACAAATGAGCTCTGGCAAAGCTCAGAGAAGTGATGTAAGATGTTCCTACCCACGGCTTTATGCCCACTGACGTTAATGGGCCCTAGAGAGCAGCACAGTGTTCTTGTACCAGAGCAGCTCTAGTGGTCGGGCTGGTGCCTTGGTTTCCATCCCCAGGGAGGTGGGTTTGAGCTACAGCTGGGAGAGGTTACAGTTGGGAGGGTTTGAGCTTACAACTGTAAGAGTTGAAGTGCAAGCATGTTGCACTTGGCTGACTGTCCTACAAGGATGGTGCCCCCAGCAAAGGCAGACCAGATGTGCTACCCCTGTGCTCTTTACCCAGAAACAGAACTCTCATGTAACTCATCCAAACTCCAGAAATTGGGATGAAGATTTCAAGGCATAGCTGCCTTCAGCAGCTCTCACTCCCCACAGCAGCACGACATGCTTGCCTCCTCATAGAGCTGTATGGCGAGCCTGTGCAGCAAGCCTGCCCTGGGCTGCCACCCAGCCCTTGGATGTAAGAACGTAACCTGAGGTGTCTAGGTCCAGTTTTGCAGACCAGAAAACCACTCAGTTAAATAGCTGCATGAACCATAGAGAAGACTCAGTCCTTGGCTTTAAACTCCCTCAGTGCCAAGATTACTATTTTTCAACAAAGCCTTAATTACCTGTGTCTGGTACACAAAGCCTTTACGTCTTAGTTAGTGAGACAGTAAAAGTAGACACTGGTTTTTTGAAACCCAGAAGCAGCAGAGCATGCTTGGAGAAGGTTTCATACCAAGAAGTTCACACTCCAAAAAATCAAGTTCTGATTACTCTTTTCCTAGAGAAGCGAACAAGAATCCCTATCCTCCATTTGTATAGCTGGGAAGTGATGAGAGCACAGGTTGAGACGCATAAATGAATTCCAGTTCCTCTTAACACTGAGAAGACTGGGGCATGTGGTTAAAAGTATGTTTTGCACAGGTGCTTGGTGTTAGTGACTCTAACCAAACCCACTGTGGCAGCCTCCGCAGGGAGGTGCAGAGGGTGTCAGCATTGTCACCTGCACTTCTCCTGCTGTCTTACATCCTCTCCTGCTACATGTTCAGCCCTGATGTTTACACCTGCGTCAGATACAGCTGTGCAACTGCACAAACATCTGGAGCCCTTATACCTTCCCTGTTTGTCCAGGCGCCCAACACCAGGACAATGTTCCAGCAGAGCAGCGTGCTGCTGGGGGCAGAGCAGCAATGACACAGCTGCTGGATCCTAAAGCCTGCAAGACAGAGTTTGCAGGGAACGGCAGTGAGCAGGCAAGGGCTTAGCCCAGATCATGTACCACAGCAAGGATATCACAGCACTCTGGAGAATGTTAATGGTTTTATAAGACCAAAGAGCTTGACCTAAACGCAGGTACCAGAAACACCGTGGCACTCTAGCTTGGAATGAATTTTTTTCTAGAGAGAAAATTGGAAAGCCTCTACCAGAGTTAAGTGTTTTCCTATTTTATAAATTATATATAAACTTAGAGAGATGTTGAAACATAACAAGGCATAAATGATACAGAAATAGCTGCTTTGTGAAATTCTATAATGGGAAATTCTTTTACAAACCTTTTGAAATTGGCAAATGTTACTAATATTCCTCCAGGCAATGATTGAGCTATTATTTAAAATGGGATATGTGGTGTCCCAGAGTGGCCATTTCCCAGAACTGCAAAGGATTCTGCAGGACCTGTGAAATATGAAATGATTTAAGGAGGAAAGGGGGTTATGCAGTTCTGCTCTGTGTGGTTTCTTCTACCTCTGAAGTAGTTTTAGAGGAGGATGTGTTCTGGGCTGCAATTCAAATGTTGTTATAGAAACAGTAAAGAACAGAAAAAATGGACAAATTAGAGGCACCTGATGCAAATCATTGTTACTTTCTCCGTTTGCTGCCTTAAGCACGAGAACACGTTTCATAGATTCACTGGGGTGTCTATGTTAAATGCAACTGGGCTTGTTAAGGAGGCCTGATGCAAGCTCTAAGTATGAGGCTTCATAGCCCCCTCGTCTCACTGCAGAGCAGTGTCACTGCTCAGAGCAGCATGGATCAGCAACAGACTCAGCACTTACACAAGAACTGCCTGCAGAGGAGACTTTTTCCATCTGCCCTGACTCCTATGCAGCAGTGCAAGGGCAAGCTGTAACAAGCTCAACTGTAAAGGCTCTGGGAGTTTTCTGGCTGCTTTTCCTCTCATTTATGTGCTATACTCACTAAACAATTCTTCCTCAAGAGCAACAAGGTTATAAAAATCCTGCATGCTTTTTTCTGGCGCAACGGGCTGCTCAGAATGAGATCTGACAGAGGAGGAAAACAAATGCACTATCAGCCCTTCATTTGTAGGGGACAGCCTCCTGCAGCCCAAGGGAGTGGATCAAATGGCTCCTAGAGAGCTCAGTAGTGGAATCCAGTAGTGTGCAGCCAGATGGATGGGCAGCATGCAGGTGAGGGCTGATCTTCAGCAGAAATCACATTTAAAGG
Source organism: Odontophorus gujanensis (assembly GCA_013399175.1). Lineage (NCBI taxonomy): Eukaryota > Metazoa > Chordata > Aves > Galliformes > Odontophoridae > Odontophorus > Odontophorus gujanensis. The sequence continues at coordinate 1,379,852 of VXAB01003979.1, forward strand.
GCAGACCATCCCCAGAGGTGTGCTAGGTGCTCAGACAAGCTCAGGAGCACAGAGCATCCAAGCCTAAGGGAGAGGTTTGGACATAAAGATTGCAATGAGTAAAACCCACATTCCAGCAGAGAGCATCTGCAGTGAAATGGATCTGGGCACAATGGAAGGCAGATGCCTTTTCCATAGTAAAGACCAGAGGAAACGCACAGAGGCACCCCAAGCTGAGTTTCTACCCATCTCCTTGAAATTCCCAGCACACTGCTCAACTTTCCTTGACAGTTTAGATTTGTAAGAGAACGGCACTACACAAACGTGGATATCTTTGCCAGTACCCAAAAACAGCACCCCAAGTGCCGCAGCCTGGCCGTGTCAGGCAGGGGCCTCTCCAGGAGGCACTTAGCAGCACATCCTGCAGCCAAACCACAGCAGCGGTGTTGAAAGACACAAACAGTTTTTCTCCCTTCCTCCAACTGGCCAAAGCACAAGAAAGAGTGAGATTTTCAAATTGCCAAATTAAGCTCAGACCGAGTTTGTGGCTATTGTCATTGAGAAAAACCCTGCAATAAATGTTTACAAAAGCACTTCAGAAATAATGGCTCTCAGTAGAACTGGGTTGGGAAATTTCCAAGAGAACAGGTTTCTGTAGAAAAAATGCTGCTTTGTTGGAACTGCGGGGTTTGTGGAATTGGATGGGTTTTGACAAACTTTCGATGAACTTCAGCAGCAGTTGCCAAACTAGGGGCTGGGAGCCTAGTGGAAGCTCAGCTGCAGAAGAGCAGCTGGCGTCTGGATGTGAGGTCAAAACAGCCACGCTGCGGGCAGAGTGTGGCTCTAGCATCCTTTGTGTTAGGCCAACTTCTCTGTGCAGGCTGCCCAGGGCACAGGGGGAGCGGGTTGCAAGGTGAACTGCAAACCCTGCTCTCAGAAACTGGATACCAGCATGCACTCTGCAGATGCAGCCATCATGGGATAGCATGAAACATTTTTAATGGACTATAAAACAGAATGAAAAGAATGGAAATGGCTATGAAGGGGGGGAAGCTATTCCTGGACCTTACTCTAATTTCGACAATGGGATTGAGAGGAAACTAAAAGCAGGGAAATAAAAAGAAAATGCAAACAAGTCAGAAAGAGCCACTCCCACTTTGCAGCCTGAAATTATGTTTGTTTTTCCTACGGTGGTGTTTCTTTTTTTTCTTCCTATAATCCCAGATGTTTTGAAAACTTTTCAAAACATTTTGAAAATGCAATAGAATGCTTATTTGGGGGGAGAGGCTGAATTCTTTTAGTCACTCTGAGATGAAACACAGCTCTGGCTCAGCTGCTGCCTGTTAACTTCTTTCCTTCTCATGGCTGGCAGCAGGGCAGGACAGTGGGACACCAGCAGCATCCCAGCACTGGGCTGGCACCTGCCTGCCTGCTGGCAGTCTGGAGGGGACATACCACGGGGACAAGAGCCACAGAGCCTATTCCTATCACTCTGGAGTTCCAGAGAAGCAATGGGTATGGGGTGATGGGATAGCACTAAAGATGTTTAACGGACTGTAAAAGTAGGACAAAAAGGATGGGGACAGATAAGAAGGGAAAGAAGCTATTGGACCTTACTCTAATTCAGACAATGAGGGTAGTGAAGCACTAGAACAGGTTTCCCAAAGTGGTGGAATCACCATCCCTGGAGGTTTTCAAGAACATGTAGATGTGGAACTGAGGGATATGGGTAGTGGGCACGGTGGGGATGAGTTCGCAGTTAAACTAATTGATCTTTGTGGTCTTTTCTAACCTTAATGATTCTGTGATCTAGCTGTAGATGTCCCTGTTCATTTCAGAGGAGCTGGAGTAAATGACCTTTAAAGATACCTTCCAACTCAAACCATTCTATGATTCTGGTGTTTCCTTGCTGGCTAATCAGCGCCATTAGCATTTCGAAGTTATATATGGAAATCGATGCCTGGTCTTTAAAGAAAGTTGCCCTTGATGACAGGCTTTAGCATGTCCAGTTATGCTGGCACAAGTTAGTGAGGACAGTGTGGTTTTTCTATCCTATCTCAGGGCCCAGCCTCCCTGATGCAATGGGACATATATTAACAACTAACAACCTAGGGGGATTTTCATCCTGGAATAAGGAAAGTGAGGTGTAAACTGAATGAGGTATGGCAGTCTCACATACTCCAGCATGGTAATCAGGCATTTTAGTAAGCCTTTAGCTATATTAAGCCCTTGGGACATGTTCTCTTGACTCAACTCTGAAGCAACAGTAACTGATAAATACGAAACAAGGTACTCAGAGGAAGAGGAAAGGGAAGAGAAAGAAGCTAACACACCACAGGCATGTCCCTGGCTCTCCAGGGTCATGGGGAACCCACATCTGACTGTTAATTTCTGCTCATTCACTGCCATCCTTTCACTGTCTTCATCACCACCACCTCTCCCAGTTAAACCGATCCTTCCCATAGGACACTGCAGCAAGTGACCCCATAATACTCTCTCTCCATTATCTAGAAAACCATTTACTAAGGAGACTAATTAGCTAGGCTCAGGCTATTCAGGGTGAAGCCAGGTATCACATGTTTCTAGGTTTTCCCAAATACCCCTTTGCAAGCTATCAAGGGCCGAGTGCCCCTGCTGTGGACATGGTGCTGCTCCCTTGCTCTCTAGTCCTTCTGGCCAAGCAGCACCTACTGAAGGACATGTAACAAAGCATCCTTTTCCTGAGCTGTGTAATATGGCGGAATCTGTAGATCCCTTTCTGCCTCACAGTTCCCAACATGTTTTTTTGTAATTGTGAAACCTGAGAGCTTGCTAACACAGAGTGAAATAAACGCTGCATAGAAATGACCAATCATCTTCCGTGCCGTGAAATGCAAAGACAACCTTTATGCATGGGCTTCTTAATCACTTTATAAAATATCTTTTGGAGAAACACAGCTATTTTATTAAAAGGGCTGTCTAAATTGTCTGAAGTCAGCTGCTAAGTAAGTGTTCAGGTTTTTCGTTTTTTTTTCTTTTAACTAAGTAAGAAACAGCCCACAAAATTTTTATCTATTGGATACATAAATAAAATTCAATTAGAGGAGATGAAATTGAAGAGATGATCTTCTTTTTCCTCTCTTCAATTAAAGAAATATCAGATAAATGAGATTTATGAGATTTCACTAACTTCTAGGTGATCTCATAGTGCCCTTAAAACAAACAAAAAAAACTGCAAGAGGAAAAGCAGTGCTCCTAATCTGCTATTCATGGTCTGAGTCCAAAAATAACAACGTAGTAACCCCTTGAGAACAGGTACCATCATTTGCTATGCATTTATTTATTGTTAATATGGTTATACTAAGTGCATGGATTCTAACTAAGATCAAGTTCCCCTTGTTCAACATACAGCAGAATCTAAGGGAAAATGAGCTTTTATTCTCTATCATTTACAAGTTACAAAATGTTATATACATTCAGTTTTTCTGCTGCCTTTTTTGCATGTTAATTAAGTGAATGCAATTGTCCTTCTTCTGCCATACATGACCTTGCTACTGTCTGATATGTCTTTGCATGGGAGCCTGAGGAACATCAGAGGTGGCAGGTCATTTCATTTCATGGTTCATCATCAGAAAAATGGGCTGTGGCTCTTCCAACCTTGGGAAGAGCTTCATGATGACAGCTCAGTCCTGCTTGCCTTTCCTCTGGGAGGTCCCTAACAAGGTCCACTCCTTACCTGCCTCGCCCAGTGTTGCAAGGCTCATATGAACTTAATAATTTTGAGACTTTGGCTCTTTTCTCTGGCCTGCTAAAAGTTTTGAGGTCTCTGGGGGTGGATTTAAAGACAGATGGATAGGTATGCTGATCCCGTAAGCCTGGCTTCCCTTGGAAACTAAGCTAAGAAATGTAAACTGCTATTCTCAAGGGTGCTCTAATTCTGGCAGCTGGTAATTATTTTTTTTAAAGTAATGCTACAAGACCTGGGAGCTGGCAACTCTGCAGTAAGCAACCTATCCAAGAACCTCATCCTTTTTTGCTTTCTTTTCTTTTCCTGGATGACAGGTGTTCAGAGACACTTCAGCATCCAGCTGCCAAAAAAGTGACAACTCAAAGCTGACCAAACCTTGACTATTGAGACCAGAGCTCATACAACTGATCCTCCGTGTGCTACCAAGCCCCTGCTCCTTTTCAGAGCCATGGCATGGGCAGACTCGCCTCCTGGACCTGCTGGCCACCCCTGACAGGCACCAAGACATGGAGGGGGAGTGATAGCAGGAAACATGATTCTTCCCAACAGGGGCTAGTACCACTGCTGAAGACCCCCTTTCCTGCTCTAATTTTTCTTTTGAGAACTTCTGGATGACCGCACAAAGATGATTTCTGCACACCTTGAGGAGAGTGTTCTGTAAACCACGTAAAAATACACTGCAAGGAGCTACCTGAGTCATTGGCATACCTGATCTCATTGCCAAACTGGTAATCAGAACTGGGCAGGCATCAAGAAATGCTCCCCTGATGGAAAAGACCCAAAGCTACCCAGCACAGGGTGGTCACCCAAGAGTACTGTGTGCTGGCTGCCCTGTTCACTCACAGCCACCCACCTTGCACCGCAGCAAGGATTTATATTGCAGCATCTCTCTCAGCCAATGCAAAAAGGTTATATTGCTATAGAAGGTTTCTCCAGCCTTGTTTCCTCCTCATCCCCTCCCCTCTGGTTTCTCAACACTGCAGATTGACTCTGGGCCAGTCTGCAGCTCAGAGATTGCTGGTGGTCCAGGACCATGCACCTGGTGTCCACCCTGCAGGCAGCCTCCCCGCTGTTCCCTCCAAAGCACTGTGTAAGAGACCCTCACCCTAACCAGAAGAGAGCACAGACATAGGAGTGCTTGTGTGGCTGCCAAATTTTTGTTTGGAACAGAAAAGGCCTTTTGCCTTGAACCCCCAAGCAAGGTCTAGTTCTGCAGCCTTCTCACTCTCCTTTTAAGTACAGGAAACTTCCGAGGAGTGCATCAATCTAGGTCACAGCATCAATAGAGGAAAAAGAGATGGTGAGGAAGAAGGTGTGAAAAGAATAAGAGTTGAAAAGAGCAAAACTGTGGAGGGAAAAGGGTTTCACCACCATCTGTGATGCACTGATTAATGGTACTGAATAAAAAGACATATGTTCCATTTATACAGAAAAATTTGGTGAATTAATGCAAAAAAGTTGCAATAGCTCTTTCAGAAAATTGCTCTTTCATGGGTCTGGACTGAATACAGATACATCTGGTAATCTCCTTGTCTTAAGAGTTTGCTACATTAGTACTGCACGTGTCTTCTTTATGTGTTTCCCACTACTGAGCGATTTCACTCAGAGCAGCAAATTGATATGCTGGATAAACTGAGTGAGTGTTTCTCTACCCAGACTAACTGGTGTTGCCCGAAACTGAAGAATGCACAATGCCAAGCTGTAAAACAGGACAGTGAGGTCAGAAACATCTGTCCAAACCCAGAGGTAGTGTCGCCGTGGGTTAGCTATGGTCTATGGTTTCAAAAAGCAGAAGTTTGGAGAACAGAAACAAAGAAGCTGAACAGAGACCTGCTCTTAGCACTGCCAGCAAGGCTCACACTCTGCTGCATCTGCTGGCATCCCATAATTCAAACCTTCATAGTATTCAACACCTGTACCGAATAGCTCCTTCTGCCAAGACACTTAGACACTTGTCTTTTTAACAAATTTCCTCAACATACAGGCAAAAACAAGTTTTTGAGAAAAAAATTAATTTGTTTTGCCACATTCAACCAAAGACCAAACTTATTCCTACCTGTAGCCACATTTCTTTTCCTTACTTTCAAACTGAAGGGCAGACACTTCACACAAACTCTGCGACTACTCTCACCTTCCCTTACCAGATTTCTCTCCTCCAGCCGCACCATGTTGCAGCACCTTTCAATCCCACATCACCTGTGGCAAATGCAAACCTCAGGAAATGGCATGCTTCAGTGCGTGTGGAGCAGTGAGGACTTGAATCATAAAATTAAATAGAATCACTGATGTTGGAAAAGACCAGTAAGATCATCTAGTCCAACTCTCAACCCATCACCACCATGCCCATTAACCATGTTCATCAGTGCCACATTTCTACGATTCTTGAACACCTCCATGGACGGTGACTCCGCCTCCCTGGGTGGCCTGTGCCAGTGCATTATCACTCTTTCAGAAAAGAAATTTTCCCAGATGTCCAACCTGACTTGCTGTGTGCCTGCACCCAGGCTCATGCTTCTGGCTGCCTGGAGAAGGGCTCTGTCTCTCTCTGCACTGCTCTCACTTCTCCTCAGAGAACGGGCTGCCCCAGTTTGGAGACAAAATGAGCATTTGGAAGCATTTCCTTTCTTCACAGAGCCAGCTTCTAGGAAGACACAGCTGCTCCTATGCTGGATCAGATTCTTAAGCCAGTTAAGGTCCCAGAGAAGCCCCCAGAGGGCAACCATCCTAAGTGTACCCCCACACACTGCAAAACCCTGCAGCAGTCACTGCGAGCAGAGGGAGACATGACCACAGAAATTCTCTGGGGTGGAAACAGGATGTTTGTCTGGGATCTCTGAGGGAAGCAAAGTGCAAAGCAGCAGAGGCATTGGTGGGCCCTCTGACACAGCAGAGAACAGACAGATCTGAATGCCCATTGCCAAACCAGACTCTGCATGTGCCGTAAGAGTGGCTGCTTCAAGTGTGGTAATACTTCATCTTTCCAGGAGTGAATACTTGCCTTCCTTCTTTACCTTGGAAGGATAATCATTTGAGTTGGAAGGGACCCTTTAAAAGTAATCTAGTCCATCTTGCCTGCAATGAACAGGGCCACGTACAGCTCAGTCATGTTGCTCAGAGCCGTATCCAGCCCAGCCTTGGATGCCTCCATGGGTAGGGCATTCACTACCTCTCTGGGGAACTTGTGCCAGTGTTGACCGCCCTTACTGCAAAAAACTTCTTCCTCATGCCCAGTTTAAATCTCCAGTCTTTCAGTTTGAAACCACCTTCCCTTGTCCTGTCACCACAGACCTTGCTAAAGAGTCTGTCCACTTCCTTCTTACAGCTCCCCTTTTGATATTGAAAGACTGTTCTCAGGTCTCCCATGAAGCCTTCTCTTCTCCAGGCTGATCTGCCCCTGCTCTTTCAGCCTGTCTTCACAGGAGGGGTGTTTCATCCCTTGGATCATTTTTGTGGCCCTCCTCTGAACACACTCCAAGAGGTCCACATCTGGATGCAATGACGGGTTGATTCTTGCCTTTCCAGCTCATGACTTATTCATGGGATCCTTACTCCCCCTTATAGTAGCAAGTGAGCCTGATGTGAGTTTTGTACATCCCTGCAAGTGCCCTCCTGCAGCCCTGCCTGCTTCAGTCATCAAAATCTCATTGCTAACCTGCAGTGCCCGCCTGGAAGTCCAGCAGCCAGCTAGTTAATGCAGGAAACCTTGTGACTCAGTGCTTCCAGGAAGTGCCAAGTGTCTCGCACGGTGTGTGGCTGTTCTTGAGGAGTGATCTGTGCACCACCATGACCCTGGCCTTTTCTGTCCCATGCTGCCTTGCTTTCAAGTTTCTCTACAGAGGTCCTCCACGGCAGCCTTTGAAGAGAGTGCAGAGCTGCCCAGGTGGGAGCTGCTTGCTGGCAGTGACGGAGCAGCAGATCAGAGGCAAACAGCAGATCCTACTGTGCAAAGCTCTGCACTCGCTGCATTTCATGGTAGATCAAGCTGTCACTTCCAGGCTGATAGACTGAAGTAGGTTATTATGATTTTTTACAAAAGACTGGATTATGCTAGGTGCATTAATAGCACTTGAAAGTACAGAGATACGTTAAGGATTTGCACACTGTGACTAGGGAAACTTTCCAAAATCACTCCCAGCAGAGTATTTTGCTCTGACAGTTAAGCTCTTTCATTCTCTTCCTTCCCTCCAGAGGAAGAAATACTTTCTGGCAGCATCTGCCTTCATTTTCAGATATTCTTCCTTATTAAAGGCCAAGGCTCTCTGGAAATAGAGAATTTACTCATATGGATTTAGATTGATAATATTACAATTTTAATTTGGTAATAATACTTTGAACAAAATATTTGCACTTTCTCTTCCTGCAAAGCTATCCATGGGGAAACGAAAGAGAGTGGGAAGCACCTTGTACACCAGCAGTTTGTTACATGTCTCTACACCCAACAAACAGGAAAAAAAAAAAAATGGAAGCAGATGGGATAACCAGGGATTACTCTTAACTTGTACCACCAAGACAGTTGTGGTCAGGACATGCATAAAGACTAGGACTGGGTACCAAGTTTCTTTCCTGAAAACCTGAAGATCCCAGGAGAAATACCACAACCAACAGTAATATGAAGAGACTAGCTCTACACCTCCTTGAATTTAATCCTAACTAAATCCTGGTGTGCAGAAAACAATGGGAGTTTGTCACTGTTAGGGCTTAAATCTCCACTTGCTGACATTAAAAGCCAGGAAGAAAGTTTTTGACATAACCTCTGAACTCCAAAGGGCTAAAGTTCAACTTGGATCAAAGAAGGGTCCATAAAGAGCTCCATGCTACATAAGAAGGGTAACACAAGGATGCCATGTACAAATTGCATTGCCTCTCAGAAATGCCTTGTTTTCTGTTATTGCTTTTGTCCTCAAATAGCAGATCCAGAGTCCCAAAGCAGAATGTAGCATTAAAATACTAACAAAGACATTACCAATTCCAACTTAATGGCCATTTCAGAAATCCCTTCCAGTCTCAGGCAGGATTTGAAAGGGATTGTAAATGAAGTGGTGCCTACAAAAGTGGGAAGTCCCAGAGCTTAGGAATGCCTTTTCTTATTTACAGAAGTATATAATAGATGGGAAGCTCCAAGCAATCAATTGTTTCATTTCCTTGTCCTTAGAACAGAAAAGGCCGTGTTGTGTTGCAGTTTAGAGTAACTGCTATTACTGATGCATGCATAAAAATTTTCTAAAAAGAAATAATGAAACACCATTAGATTTACATAGCCTGTCTCCAGCAGCACCAAATTTCAGAAGCACTTCATGTCTTTGGGCTACTGAAATCATCTTGTGTCTGAGAAATGGTGGAAGACCCAGAGGTGTCCCTATGTCAGTGTGACCACTCTTCAAAAAGAGGCATCCTCCAAAGTCTCTGGGATCAAATTAACTCTGACTTGTCATAATTAACTTAGTCACTAGAGTACATGGTGTGAGGGTAAAACTACTGGGTGAGCAAATGGATGTGGCAGCTCTGGTTGTGCTGTTTGCTGTATCACCCAAATCCTCACTCTAACTGACTCCATAACTAACTGCTGGCTTCTTCTGCACCCTGGGTGAAAGGCAGGGAGGGTTCACTGAACACAGGTGTAAGATCCTTCTTATTTCCAACATCCAAAATGAATGAGAGGACTCTATCTGAATGACTGAAATGGTGTAGAGCTTGGGCAAACATTTAAAAAAACGGGGAAACCTAAATGCAGGCAGGGAGTTTTAGAAATCTTGATTTCTGTGTTTCAGGGGTTGTAAAAACATTAGTAGGTTCTCAGTATCATCAAGAAACCCCAGGGGCTGGAGAAACCTCCCAGCATGCAAAGGACTGTATAAATAGGTTTGGCTGCCACAATTATTTGTTCCTTAAGCTAAATGTTGCCTTTGACTCCAGGCCACACTTTTATCTTGGAATGCTTCAGTTCCATCATTCCAAACATGACAGAACACAAATCCAGGTCAAAGCAGCTTTATACTGCAGTGTCCATCTTCCGAGTGTTTTACCAGCCAGCAGTTTTAGAAACAACCTCACCCACTCCCTTAGAAAGATGCTGAGTGAATGAATTACTGAAGAAGAAAGGAGGTTTGGGCATTTTCACAGCAGAAGGGCAACATGTGCCTGCTTACAGCTTTTCTAGGATTCAGGGTTCTCTGCCTGCCAGGTAGCTCCACATGGGGCTTGCTGGGGTCTGCCAGCCTTACCAGGTCTGTTCCAGAGACAGTCTGTAGCATCCCAGCAGGTAATTGCCACATTACCACACTATACTGAGGTTCTAAGGGGGTTTATTAGTGCTAACACTCATCCAGCTGTGTGTACTCCCAACTCAGAACCACTGGAACTGTTTCTGCACACTCCTAAAATCTCTCCAAAAAACAGCTGACAGCTGGCTGTGCACAAACACACAGTTAATCCACCCTGCGATACATACATTATGTTATTTATATAACGCTGTAAAATCAAGTGAAATAAAGCACTATTTAATATGCTAATATTTAGCAAACCTTAGAAAACCCAGAAGACAGATTATATTTGTATTCCCGTATATACATATATATTCCTATACATACATATTCCCTCCTCAAATGAGGATTCAAAAATCAGGCAACTGCAACCCTTTTAAATTAAACTTAGATGCCATTCAAGATATGTCTTGGCACAGACAACTTGCCCTCAGGTTGTCATCACTGTGTGGCACCCCGTGGCTGGCAGCTCCACATATCAAAGGGCTGTAAAGGGTCTTTTCAGAGTAATACCACATAATAATAGCACTGTCCTTACGGCAGATACAATCAGGTAAAGCTATTATGTGGCTGTACATGTTCTTTTTAAATCAAGTAAGCCTCACTTAACCTCATTTAAAAATTGCTGCAAATTCAAGAGTGAAATTTCTTTTCAGGTGAGATGTGGCCAGCAGCTGAAGCATTTACTTCACTGGGATTTTCATTCGTCCTTTGGTGGACAATTGTTCTAGGGAAGTGGACATACCCATCTTTGAATTCCTTAAAGAAAGGGGACTCTGCCGTTTGCAGTATACATTAGACCAAAACTCATTCATCAAACCAAGAACACGATAAAATTTTCTGATCAGTTTTCAAGAATCAGTAAGGCAAAGCAAAAGTTAATGATTACTACCAGAAAGAAAAATAGAGAGAAAAAAAAAAAAGGGGAAAGGAAAACTAGGAAAAAAATGTACAGTCTCTTTTTCCTGTATTACTATTGCATTCGTCCAAAAGGATGAAGCTTGCTCTGTCTCTCCTGCCTACAGCCCTCTCAGTTTCCTTTTCCTTCTTGTTCCAGGACTTCACTGCTACAGATGCACTACTGGTGTTCTGGTGAAAGCTACTGGTTGGTCTGGTAAATGAGCATAAACTTGCTAGTGCCTCAACAACAAAGGTGAAAGTGCCTGAATGGAGCAAGGGAAAAAAAAACATGCAAAATTGCAGTAAGTAGCTAAGGGCTCCGTTACATATCCAACAACTGAAAAAACATTACCTGAAAAATGTGCAAATTTAGCTACAGAAAATAAGAAGGCAACAAAAGATGTTGCCCATATTTACATCCCCTTTGTTTACACAGTATTATAGACATTCTGCATTTAAATACTATAGAAACAGCCATGGCAGCCACGGTGAGTCCGTTTACTGTAAAAATCATCAGAACAGAATGAAAATCGCAATAATGAAGGTATTAATGAAAGCCTGGTATACCCTGGAAACTGAACGTGCAGAATCCCTCCCATGTTGGAAAAATGGGCAGGTTCCTCTGGTCCCACACAGGTAGAGGAAATGGGACTTAACTAGAAAGCTCAGATGCCTGGTAGTGCCAGATCAGACTCTGTTTCAGTACTTAAAACTCAACTCTCTGGGAAATACAGACACAGACTGGACTATAGTGCCTATGGATACTTTTGTGTGTTTGTTTTTTAAATGAAAGGTCACAGAGTTATACAAGGGGAACCTGCAGCTCCTCCAGTGCAGCATTTCTAGTATTTTTCATTTGCAACTAGCTGAAAATAAAGGTAAGTTCAGAGCACCCATTTGCTGTGTCTAGTTTCTGCCCCCCCTAGGTTTTGGCATGCGTAAGAGTGCACTGGGTGCGTGGGTACAGTTTTACAATAGATTTTTTGCATTGCTTTCCCAAACAGTTTTTTGATGGCTTGCAGAACAGAGAAACACTGAACTAGATGGTGCTTTGAGGTCCCTTTTCCATCTTGCTTTTTACAAGCCTATCAATCTGTCAAAGCTGCTCAAGTGCTTCATTTATTAATGCAGAGTGCAGACTTTTGGCTGAGGTCAGTGCCCCACCATTTCAGGAGCAACTCAAACACCTGGCAACTAATGGGGTCAAACCTTATTCCCTCCCTATTAGTATTAACCAATTTGGCAAGGCACGTTGGCAGCCCCACAGTGTGGCAGCCCTGTCTCACCCCACCCAGACAGGACCCAGTGGAGACAGGCATCCTGCTTGGACAATAAAGATGCTCCCAGATGGAGTGGGAGTCAGCAGCCAGCAGTTTTCATACTGCAGTACTGTTTTCAGCATGCCCATGGCCAGAACTGATAATCAAGTCTGAATCCAGAAGGAAATTCCTTCAGTTGGCTTTTGTCCTCTGCTTCTTAGTACAGCCTGCTGCAAGGTCAGCATGTACCTCAAACACAATGTCCTACTAGGCCATGAAGGCTTCTGTCACCTTTTCTGTTCCCCCTTGCTAGGGGAGAAGTCACAGAAAAAGGGGAGTGAAGCGTCATCTCCCCACTTGCCCTAAAATGGTCTCAACTGTTGGAAGTGCTGTGGACAAAGTTTACCTTCCTTTCCTAGTTGCACTTTGGGTTTCCCAGTGACACTGCTGACAGGGGTGGAAACAGGTTTCCAATGTTTGCATTCACTTCTAAGCTGTTTCAAAGGGATATATTGTACAGAAGAGAGCCCCTGCCCTCCTAATCCTGAATGATTTTGTCTCCCCTGCTCGGCACAAGTTAGAAATGTTTTGAGCATTTATTAAGAAGATATCGATTAGGTCATTTGGGCTCCTGATGTCCAAAGCAATTTAGAGCAAGCTATCCCCTATAAATGTGAAATAGGCAGCCTTCCACTACTTGAGTAGACGAGGTAATTGAGCAGAGGAGATATATTAAAGCCAGACACATTCTGTATTTAATGCCAATTAGGTCCTACTGACAAGGAGGGATAGGCTGGAAGTCTGGCTTGTGTCATGCCCTTCCCCTATCCCTTTTTGACAAGACAAAGTTGGAATGACCTCAGATAACAGCATTGCCCTACTGTTACTTTTACTATCGCTGGCACATCATATTTTTTTGGTTATCGATGGCTCACAGCTTTCATGTGTAACAATCAAGGAGTTTTAAGGCTTTTCCCACCATCAGTATTGAATACAGCTTCCAGCTATCCCTTGCTATTTAATTCCAGATGGATCGAATCTTCAGTACCGCCTGCAGGCACATTACCAGCTAATGAGTTGCACTGCTCTGAGATCATCGCTACAAACATTATTTCCTCGGTGAATATTTTTGGTTCAGACCTGAGAAACGGCAGAGGTACATGCAGTCAAGATTTATAATCTGGCGAGAGTCTTGAAAGTTGATTTGCAAATAACAATGGTAACACTTGTATTCTTTGTTTACAGCTTTCTTCCTGCAAATATGTTGAGGCTTAATTCAAACAATCAGTCCTGCCACAATGCTGGCAAACTCCCATACTGACTGCACAGAGGTGCACGTCTCTGGGACCTTTATTACTTTCCCTGTTGTGGTATCTCAGCCCTTTGCACTTACAAATACACTAATCCTAGCAACCACCCTGGCAGAGAAGTGAAATTATTTCTTTTCTACAGTTGCAAATACTGATGAAATTAAAAGGGACTGAAGTGCCAGAAATACTTAGAGCTTAAAGAGGCATCCAAACAATCAGTGAGAATTTTTAGAGGCAATTACATCCAGCTCAGTGCTGGACACAGCTTTTGGCTTCCTCTCCACCATGAGACCTGCAGCATTAGCAGGTCTCATGAAACTTGTAGGAAACTTGGTGAGGAGAGCACATGACCCTTTTATCCACCCTTCTCCATAACCTGCACCTGCCTTTTGTGCCCACCGAGAGCACCTATTGGACAAGAGTCTGCTTTTCCAACTCTGCTCTTGGACCCCATCCTCAGAGGCCTTTAAATACCTCATGAAAGCTGATGGCTGGTCAGAGAGAGTAGGACAGAAGCAGGAGTCTAGTGCTTCAGTCAGACCATACCCTGCTGGCTGCCTTGTCTGGTCTTCAAGACAAGGGAAGAACATCCCCTCCAACGTATGTTATTACCATGCAATGCTGTCAACAGTTTGGGTGAGGTCCTGCTGCTTCTGCTCAAAAAAGTTATCTCAGTGCAATCTCTAGGGAGGCTTCAGCCCCTGTTAACCCAGAATCACTTCAGCAATCCTATTACTCTGATTCTAATCTGAAGACATAACATTACACAAATATAAAATGCATCAGATTTACGCAGTTTTTCCAAGATCAATTGCCAGCCCCAAAAGGCCAATCCAGAACAGTGGCAGGATGCTGACAAAAGTATGCTAAGAAAAAAAATAAAAATAAAAAATAAAAAGACGTAAATAATTATGAAAACTGATTTGAATACACAAAACAATAGGAAGCATAGCCTGTTACAAACTTCTTGTGAAACATACATTTAATTGAATGCATACATGGGAAAGTGCCAGTTTTTGTGTAATTGCAATATATACAGGAAAAATCAGATGATTCCAGGGACTAGAAGGAAAATAGGACAAAAATGCCTTACAGAGGTTTATATGCACAAAGATCAGGCTCAGAAATTGCACCTTGACTGGACAGCCCATTGCTGCGAACCAGCATAGCTCTGTAGCTCTCAGACACAAGATGTCTTTGAGTCAACACTGAAGTACTGACAGAGGAAAGCAGAACTCTAAGGAGAGGGAAATTCAAAGAGGTATTTCCCCATGAAGTCAGAAATAGTAATTCAAGAAACAGGGGGTCTAATGAGACTTTGTCTGCATGTCTGGTTATCCTTAATCCAGTACAAACAAGAGTTACAAGGATGCTCGGGATATTGGAGCATTTACTGAGAGAAAGAACTAAAGTATACTGTTTGGTTTGCGTAAGTTAGCAAACTAGAGGTGAAGAGGCAACATGGTTATTCCTTACAAAAGGATGGTGATAGGCAGAAATTGCTTAAGAGGAAGAATCAAAGAGCAATGTTTGTACAAGAGCTACAGTGCATGAATATATTTTTACTAGAAACCAGAAGGAATGGTTTTCAAGATCAGCCATTTCAAAGAAAAACTGAAAAATAAATCTACTCTTCGATTAAGCATAATGTGTACAAGCAGCTACTGGGTTTACAGTGTACATGCCTCTGATAGCAGGAAAGTGGAGCAGATGAGTCATTTGATCCCACCACTACTGTGCTCCTATCCCATGTTTGCACCAACCCTTTGAAACACCAAATGCTACTACTGCTAGAGGCTTTGTCACATCAAAGTCATCAGCACTTCCTTATCCATAGAAAATTTACATATTTGAGGTTTCAAATTGCATCTCCAGGGACTTTCCATCCAACAAAAATGTTAGTTCTTATGACTTTTCCTTCCTCTTAGTTTCTTTCTTCCTTTCATTTTTGTCTCAAGATTAAAGCAGCAGCTAAAATATCCACATTTCCCATAGGGCAGATATTCAGCATTTTCAGATGTTGCTCATTAATGTTTTTGTGTACCAGCACAGCTCTGGATATCCCTAATAGCCTCTGTCAGGAAAGATGACAGGTCACTGTGGCATTGCTCTACCTGGTGGTTGTGGATTTACCCAGGATTGGGACAAAAGGGAAAGATCCTTCTGAGCACCAGGATCCTCTCAGTGCCCTCTGTAGTCCACCAGCAGTGTCAGGTAAGGGAGAAAGTCAGGCATAGCTACACATTCTGGAAGGGTTTGGTCACATGAACCATTTTGAGGGGCATTTTCCTTTTCTAACCCATATCCAATGCTATGCAGTGGCTGAAAGTCACTCAGGAGGTGGTGCTGAAAAACTCCAACCTTCTGGGAGACAAATGCTCACTCTCCAGTCCAATCCTGTGCTAGCAACAGGAAGGACAGACCTGGGTGCTTACATCTGTGGCACCTGTAAGGAGAGCTGGAAACCACCACTTTGGCAAACTTCTTTTCTTGGCTGCTTTCACCTCCTTGTCCTCAATCAAGAACAAGCCCAACCACAGCAGAGCTGAGCACACTCTAAGCCTTCACATCAAATGCCAAGTCCTTTTCATCACTTCTCCCCCACCTGCTAGATACCAGTGCCTGCCTACTGCAAAGGAAATATCCCCTGGAACAGATCCACATTCCAATGTTATGGAACCGCTGGGACTATTCTGGGATTATGATGGGATTATTTCACTTCTAGGTATTTTATTAAATGTCATGTGATTGCCAAGGAAACCCCAAGAAACAGAATAATACCATCCCGTGGTTTTGAATTTCACCTGGATCCAAGTCAATCTCAGTAATATGTAAATGAGGCAGGTGATGGATGAAAATCGTTAAACCTAAGCCTGAGATATTCTGGATAAGCCATATTTCCCTGACCCAGCAGGATGTCAATTTACTCTGCATTTTCATTAACAGAATACCGCCTTCTCCTGGTTTGGTGTATTCCCACCAGCACCCCATCTTCTCTTGCGCTGCAGTCTTCCTGACCACGGTCCCCACACACCTGGGTGGGTGCTGCCACCTATGGAGCAGGTAATCCCACTGTCAGTCCATAAAGAAGTCCATAAGGCAGAGAGCAGAGGTCTGAAGTTAACAAGGTTGCAGACAATGTGCCGTGGCACAGGATTACTCCTCCCCTGAATACAGGAGGCAGCTGTTCACTTCACCAGATGACTATCCCTCCTGGGATTCTTTGGTCTTCAGAAAACTCGAACCAGACCCCATAAACCAGTTGTATTCCTAACAGCTAAGCAGCCTCTGCTGCACTGAGTATTTCTGCCACATATGTAAGGAAGGTTGGAGAGCAGGTAGGGTGAAAAAGGCTTTGGCATCTCTCCCCTCTCCAGTGAGTCTCTGAGCCAGCTGGCAATGGTACCATTAATTAGTCAGTATTATTAAATATTTTGTTCATGGCCACGTGTAACAGTTACCTTCTGTACTTGCAGTCAGGATTTCGCTTTTTCTCACAGTGCTGAAAGGGACTTTGAGAGCTCCTCTGATCTCTCCTCTTGCTCAGGGCAGAACCAGCTTTATCTAAAGCCTTGCTGACACATGTCACATTACTTTGTCACATTCAATTCCCGTTCTCAGGGTCTGTCCTTCCAAGTTTCTGACCTGTGTAAAGTCATGCAAAGGTAATCATGGCTTCTACCAAGGCTTAGGCAAACCATATCTACAGGCAGGTCAGCAGCTGATGTGACACTACCTGCAATGCCCAGCAGCCCCCAGCACACACACTGCTCACACTTCACCTGTCTCAAGGGCTGGAAGACCTGCATTCCTGGTGGCTCAGGTGCTGTAAATCCCCAAAACTTCAACTCCTTCTAAGGAAAATCATGAATTTGAATACGTCCAATTAAATTGTGTTAAGGTAAATCAACTTAGAGATGAACAGAAACAGCGGGAATTTTATAGCTGCAAACAGATGCACACCCTGAGACAGCTCTGAGCCAGATGTTCATCCCTACCCACATGTGCACTCAGACAGCTGTGCCACGCAGAGCTGAGTGCCATGTGAGCAGCTTGCAGATGTCTGTGCACCATAGAGACAGCTGTGCTCCCTGCAGACAGCTGGGCCACAGCAAAGACTTCAGCTCAACACCACCTCTGTGTGCCAGCACATGGTTCTGTCTGTGGAAAAGAAAAGCAAATATGTTTTGCTTTCTTTCTGATAGAATTTGTTGTCTGCTTAGCTGCCAGGAAAGTTTTCTATGTGCTGTTCACAGTAAGAGGTGCTGCTGGAGCTCTGCCCTCGGCCAACACCTGTAGCTGGACTCATGCTCACCCTCTGAGCCAGTTGTCTATGGGATCTCATTTCAGCTTTAGCATCGGTCTTAGAACCTGTCATGGTCCAGACAAATGAAAGAGCACAGACCCAGCAATGTGCTGGCCAGGAAAACAGCACAGGTGATGCTTACTTGGACCTGCTTTTCTCTTGATCTGTCTGAGTCTTTCTAGCTCCCTTTGGAACTTGAAAACACACTGATTGCTAATGCAATCACTGATTCATCACAACTATTGCTGTTGCTGAATATGCTTAAGGAAATGGCTTGCACAGGAAAGCCACAGAGATTCATGCAAGCCAAGTGTGCACTGGGCTCATGATCCTGAGCTAGCCAAAGCTGGAGACCATGTGGTTGAGAGATGTTAAAATGGAGAAGATTTGCATTCACTATAAAATAATGAGCAGATATCCTCTCCTTTAGGACAAAACCTAGGATTTATTTACCCCCTATAGATAGATGGTAAGAGAGAAAGCCAGCAATTACCTCGAGGAATCATAAATACTCCTATTCAGTGAAGTAAGCAGAAAAGAGATACATAGATATGTGATGCTTTAATTGGAAATGCACAGATCTCTTGTGCAGCCAGTAATATTTAAAGCATGCCTGTCCCCTGCCACATATGCTCTGGAAGGGAAGGATCCTACAGGGCTCCCAAGGACAAGGTCCATGTGTGCCTGCCTGGCTGCAGGGCAGCCTCTGCAGGGATGCCTGGCTGCAGGCAAACCACCACATCAGGCCAGCTGCAGGTCTGTCAAAAAGTCTGCAGTAAGGTCACATGTTGAGTTATGGAGTGTTCAAGGTCCCAAAATCATAACTCCACAAGAAATGCAGNGCTCAAATGCATGTGGGCTGTTGCTATGCCTTTGGTCATGCGCTTGACTAAAACAGTGACATGCCCTTGGGAAACACTGTCTTCAGCTGCATTGCTGCACCTGAATTTGCTGTTTGCAGCTTTGTAGTGCATACAATGCATTATTTTGCTACTTCAGATTTAACTAATTTTTTAATAGACCATTCTCACAGTTCTGCTTGTGCAAATCTGGAGTAGCCCTTCTAATGACACTTAAATTACTCTCAGTTTATACAGTGGGGTCAAAATTTATTCCACAAGGTTTTGCACCAGATCCAGTTACAAATGATGGAAATGCTGAGTGCAAGAAAAAAATCCATTAAATAAGAAAAGAGTTTTACAAACAGAGGCCTTTTTTAATGGGAAATAAGCGAAGATCTAGATTATTTATTGGGAATGCTTTTAAATGTAGTCAAAAGTTTTACTGCACTGGCAGTAAAGGGATTCAAACACAACATGCGAAAGGACTGTGAGTCTAAGAAAGAGAAAACTGTAACATAGTAACAATAAATTTAACTGTTTAATGTGAGAAAGCTTAATAATATTGGAATCCTTCCCTGTATACCATTGAAAGTCACACTGGATGACAAATCTCTGCCCACCTGCTGTGACAACAAGGAAGGCAGGAAAAACATGTGTGGGAACAACGGGGAGACCTGATACACGGGGTAACAACAGTGCACAGAAGGGAAGCCTAGCTCAGAAAACATAGATTGGCAGAAAACTTCAAAGAACAGGGTAAGCTTTTCAGGGCCCACCACAGACCATGAGTCTGTGTTATGGTGCTCAGATGACCTACAAGTCACTTCTGATCTTCAAAATCAATGAGGAAAAGTCACTCTGTACTCCTCCCACCACTACATAGCTTCACTTTTTTTCAGTTCCTTTCCACTCTCTGCTGATGGTCATCTTTTTCTTACCAGTGCTCATAGTAAAATGTTCCAATGCTGATTTCCCATACAGTACTCTTCTACAGAAATCTGATCCTAATACTTCAGAAAGAAAGGAGAAAGAACCACGGTTCTGTTCCTGGTTCGGTATAGACCATTCTTCATGGACTCAGCATCCCCAGTACTCCCTTTTAGTTGGCCTGGCCTGTAGACAGTCAGACTGGTGAAATACTCTGCCACACAAACTGATGTATGTATGCAGATCAGTATCAGTATACACTCTACAGGAGAAGATGATAAAAATGTAAACCTTAGACCTTTCAAAACTGCACAAGTTTTCCCCGAATTAAGCAAGAAATATTCTGAAAGTTGTCACAAATCCGTGGAAATAAAACATCCACTGTATTCTAATGCTTTTAATTATAAATACAGATAGGAGGGTCCCTTAAAGCTTTCTCATTTTTCTCACCCAAAATTTTTCTGTAAGCATAATGAGTTTGGAGAGGAAATATTTTGTTTTCCTGCTACGTTCCAAGAATCCCATTTTAATGAGCATTTCTCAATTTGACCCTATACACATCACTGTTAGTGTGGCCTCTGTAATCTAGACGAGCCATCTAGTACCTGACGTGATGGATGGAAAGCAGCAATATTGTATTTACTTTCCCACTGAAGAGTAAGGACCACGTTTTGCCTCTGTAAATCCAGACTGCCTCTCACAGTTTTCCTGTTGCTGTACTTAAGAGTGGCATTTGGCCCTGAAGGTTAACCAGTGCCAAAGGCAAATCATTTGCTTTGCTAATGAACCAGTGAGCTCCCCTTCTTCACAGCAAGCACTTCATTACCCTTTCAGATAGCTGCATTTTTTTATAGAGAAAGAAAATATAATTAAGCAGTGAGACAGGAGTTCTGCCCCAGAATAACTGGGTGCTTTTCATGAATTTACGTGTATCTGAAATGCTTCTAATAGGATTATTCCATTACCGGGTATTCTGTAGATAAGGAGTCTCTGCCTAAGATCAGGGTTAAGTCAGAATATTTCCTAACAAAGACCACTTTGTATCAGAAAGCTATATATATATATACATACATATACATATATATATGTGTGTGTGTGTGTGTGTGTATGTGTGTGTGTGTGTATAAGTACACATACACAAAACACTGTTTTGTGGTATAATTCATCAGAGCAAATATTTTTCTGGAAACATCATTTTTTCCCAGTTTTTCACTTTTGCTTTATATATTACTTTTCCATCCAAAGAAGTGCACACAAGCAATAAAAGAAATAAAAGAATGAACCAATCTCAAATCTCCTGATGAAATACATCTTTATGTTGCTGGGTAAGCTGCATCCCAATACACTCTGCTAAATCCAAGGCAGAGATACTCACAAATACATTTTTTAAGACATAATATTTGGCAGTAAAGATATCTTTTAGACACACAAGACAGTACTGAATTTCACTGAAGTCTAAAATGGCTTGCCACACATGGAATTAAAATCTGAGTAATATTTATGACCAAATATAGCTGAGAGCTCCATGCTCCAAATCCCTTTTGGGAAGCATCTTAGCGTAAGTGTCTAATCGTTGTGAATTCCTGAGCCCTTGAAAACCTTCACACCACCCTTGCCAAAGCTGACTGCTTTCCAGCATGCTGTAAAATAAGCCCATCTTTCATCAAACAGGCTTTCAGTGTACATTCCATTGTCTTTAATGAAAGAATCATTAACTAAGGAAAGGTATTTCCTTCACTGTGGAAATCAAATCTAGAAGCTGGTTTCAGCATTTCATTTAGAGGAGAAACTCCAAAATGAAACATTTGAGAAGTAGGGAAGCATCCATTTTAAATAATACCAGTTCAGAGAAACACTCGTTTTTCTTTTCTTTTTCTTTTTTTCTTTTTTTTGAAAATCCCTTAATTTTAAACAGATAAAAAATTTGAAGCATCAAAAATTGAAAACAAAATGCAGTGATTGGAATCTTTCTGCATGCACTTCTCAAGCAATCCAGAATGTTTCTTTATTTGTTTCATTTTTGAATAAAAGCATTTCTGTCGTCCCACACTGCATTTTCTGTAGGACTGGAAAGCCAGATCTGCTCATTCACAGATTTCAGTCAAACAGGGTATGGTTTCCAATGAATGAAATCTAGCTCCTGGCATTCAGTCACAGAGAATACCCGTGTGGCACAGTGTAACACTAGCAGTTATTTCCTTCAGCTACTTTCTCTCAGCTAACATTAGGTATTTTCCTTAAAGAAGATCTCTTAATGGAATACACATTTACCTTATCTCAGATATGCTTAAATAGGCAAAACACATCTCATTCTCTTACTAACAAATACTGCCTTTCATTCACCTGATCTTTGTTGTTGTAGAGCAAGAAAAAAAAACTAAAACATGTTCTTCGTGGAAAAAAGTCCCCCTTGACACTAACACCGCTTGTTTATGCCTATAGAGCTCAGGTGGCTGTCTCTGCTACAGTCAGTGTGCTCCTTCAGCAGAGCTGGCAGTGTTGCTGGCACCATGTCAGCAAGATTTACATGTCACCCAGCTGTTATCACCCATGTGCATCACCCAGCCCAGCAGCTATGCATCTCCTCAGGGTACACGTGGCAGCCTCCAGCTCAAAATCCCAGCTTGAGAGCTCAACTGACAAACCAGGTAATGCCATCAGTCCACATGCATGAATTCAGTCCCCACTGACACTTGTTCATTTGGTAGCATCATGCTGTACATGCTGACCTCAATCCAGTAAAGTACTTCACCACATGCCTAACTTTTAGTAGATGAGTAACTATTGCTTGTATTACAATATCAGACTAAGCACACGCCTTTGTGCTTTGCTGAACTGTAGCCACAGGAAATACTTGAGAGACTTTTGCATTTGCCCTCTGCTCTATGCACTGTAACCCCTGCCTGCAATGCTGGAATAGGTTCTCAGTTCTGGAGAACTGAAGCTTTCAGGCAGACACTGCTAGGGCTTTGTTAGCCCAATGGATGAAAGCCTCTTATTTACCCTGGGAAATAATCTCCCAGAAACAAAGCTAAATCAGGTGTGATTATGATTTTTTCAAGGCAGATCTATTGCTTGGCAGGGTTTGTGCCTCTTGATTGACCTAACTCTTAAAATGAGTAACATTTTCCAGGTTCAAATAACAAAATTATTCTCTGCAAAAAAATTCTCCTGCCTAATGACATTCCTGCAGACACCTCACCAAGAGCAATAGACATGTCCTGACTGTCATCAGCAGAAGGATCTTGGTGACCCACTCTTTAATGCTGAAGCTACAAGCATGACAGAATTTTAATCGCAATTCCACATTTGGGACAGCTTCCAGATTTTGTGCTGCAAAATATTTTTTAGCCGTAACTTGTTTTATCTTCTTGTCATCCTTGGGAAAGCAAAGCCATTTGGCTCCATGCTTGGGTTAGTATCACTCTTCTCCAAGGAGACCCACCCACACAAATCTGCTGCAAATTTCACCCTTGGCTGAGTGGTCCAGAGTCCTCTAAACACCAGACATGAGGTAGTAACAAGTCCTGATTGCCCATCTACCTCCAGCATGAGCTGCCCCTGCCAGCTGGTATTTCCAGGCTCCTGCTGGGGCTGGGAGAGCAACTGTACAGCCTTCACCCCCCCAGAATGGCTCCCAGGGCAAAGACTGTCCAGGGGGATGGGGTGTGCCATCCTCTCTCCTTCCTGAAAGGGCAGTGGAAGGGACCACATGCTGATCACAGTTTGCTGAGAGTTAAGTCCCACATGAATCCAGCTAAGAGATGGAAATTATTACATCAATGTAACCTCAGAATGAAACTGCACAGACCATGTCCAGCTGCTCTCAACCTTTTGTCTCACTATCAGCACTGTACATACTACTGGACTCCTGAGCATAAGGATTTTGCCTTCCTGCCTTTTCCCAGGCAACCCAGTATCCCTGTTCCCAAGCTGGCTGGTGGACTCTCCATCACCTCCATTTGCCCTCTAATCCTCTTCTGTCTTGTGCCTGCTACAAAGAACACTGAGCACTGAGGCTCTTTCCTGGCTGAAGAAAGCAGAACGTACAAAGACAATTGTGCTCACAATAGGAAAGTATCCAGTGCACCAGTCTTTCTCTGCAGCACCTATTATCCTTACTGCAGACACCTCCTTCAGTGATGTTTCTCAGACTGGTCCATAAGTGCACCAAAACACCAACCTTTCACATAAAAAGTATTATGAAGACTTCTGGATTTGTTTTAGAAGCAGAAATTTGACAGGTGGCATTAAAGAAAAAGGTGTTTCTATATACAGCAGCTATCCAAGGATTTGTACAAGTATCTGTATACGTACATATGCATGGTGTGCTACAAAGAAGTCATCAGAACTATTTTGACATGTCTAAACCAGGTACAGCCCTCAGCTTTTATCAGCCCTGAGTTGTGACTGCAGTACCCCACACACATAGCTGGGATGAGGCAGATGAGGGACTGTCACTGGGGAGGCACCCACTCCCCCAGGACCTTATGACAAGAACAAGTCTATTTGCCCACGTCAGGTGCCCCTGGAACATAAATACACAGCAGCCATAATGCAGTAAGATGTGCCTTTGACATACATGAGACAGGTCTCCTGAGAAAATCCCATTTTCCCAAGGGAAAAACAAACAAAACAACGTGCCATTTGCCTACTCATGTGGCACAAAATCAGTTCTGCCTTAAATCAAGAAACGCCAACCTGGTTTGATTCTAGGACACTTTAAGCCATAATGTAATGGATCTGTTCTACATATCTTTACAGGACATTCTGTGTGGATGTTTAGCTAGAGACACAAAGAGGAATAGAAATAGATATATACATATAAACTGTATCTTTAGAATCAGACTACTAAGGTTGGAAAAAACTTCTAAGATCATCTAGTTCAACCATCCACCTATCACCAATATTGCTCACTAACCACGTCCCTTGGCTCCTCATCTGCCCTTTTCTTGAACACCTCCAGGGTTGGTGACTTCCCAAACTCCCCTAGGCAGCCTGTTCCAGTGTCCATCCACTCTCTTGGAGAAGTTTTTCCTCTTGTACTACCTGAGGTGTCTCAGGTGCCCCTTCACACTCCTGGACCTTTCAGCTCCAGCTGTAGGAAGACAGAGCTTGGCACGACCTTTTCTCTCAGACAAGAGCACTGGAGATGCTGAGCACAACCTGTAAGAAGTCTGCCATCACACATGCTTTGTGCCAGCTGCCCCCAGGCCTGTCATGTGCCCTCCAAGCAAAGCAGAGAGGGCTGTGGCACACGGGACACATCTGCCCCTGCAGATGGGTCCTCCAAGTGATGAAGGATAGCAGCCAGCCAGGAGTCACACACAGCCTCACACAGAGATGCAGAAGGCTCCAGAGCAGCCACATCAGTGCTGGAGATGGCTGTGAGAAGTGTGACTTCAGTTCTGATGCTCACTCTGTTTGTTTACCATCAACACAGAGATTAAATGAGGTGCAGCAGTGAAAATACCAGCACTGAGACTCCTGGTGTTTCTCCCAAGCAGGCATCTGGATTAGCATGCACCTCTGCAGAGCACAAAGCCATACTGCTCGTGCACTGGGACCTGGTAATCCCAATACAACTGGCTAGTGACCAGGAACGATGTAGGAATGATTATAAAACATCTGCTCCCCTGCCGTGCAATGTGTTATCTGCTCTCCATCTGGTTTGGCTGGACAGAACTTCTGCCATAAATGTCTTGTGAATTGGTCCCTTTGGGAGTCAGCTCAGTTTTAGAAGTATATGACAAGTGATGGAGGGAAAGCGGATAAATAAATCTACTGTGGTGATTGCATTCTTTATTACCAACACTTCTTGAGCCCTTTGGAGGGAAAGCATTTCTCTGCTGAGTTACCTTCCTGAATCAAATCATTTCTTCTGCTTGGAGAACAAAGATTTATTTATCCCAAATTATGTAAAAGGTCGTTCTTCACTGTGCCTATAAACTAGATCATTCTTTTGGCAGCAGCTGCTGCTCAGCTATTAATGTCACTGGTAACATGAGAAAAATAAATGAATAGAAGTGTCCTCAAAAAGGATAGGAGAACTACAGATGGATTAAGTCAAGACATGGGTATATGTGACAATATAATCTTGTCTCCTGCTGCTCAGGATTCACACCCCAATGTCCATGCACATGGAGGTCTGGCTTTGCAGATGGTGTGTACAGAGATGAGGGGTCAGGAGGCTGAAACATTCCCTGTTCTCCCAGCACAGCAGCACAGTTCTGGAGGTGGGAAGATTAGCAGCAGCCAGTGAATGAGAGCTACCTTCCTGGTCCTCAAATAAAAATAGTCATGAAAAAGAAAAATCTCCCTGTAAATTAAAAATCTGATGAGTTTAGGGTTAGCACCTCACTGAACTGAAGTTCAAAACACTGCAGTATATGCTCAGAAGGATACAGTTCCTACCAGTCATTTGCTCATCTCTTGTGTCACCATCTCACACACACACCTCTCAGGGCTATTGGGAAGTGAAATTCAGGAGCTGACAGCAGGGATTATCCCTGGCTATCTGTGCTCTTCAGAAGCCACACTTCCCACTCCCTTTATCCCCAGACACATATGTGCTGGGCGTCAGGCTGGCTCTGCTGAGCCCCCATCTAACACCAGCACAAGCAGAAGCACCAGCTGCCTGTGCTCTTGCACACACCAACATTTCTCTGAATCAATTTTGCTTCTCTCTGTGTTATCAGGGAACAGGAATGTTTGTGATTATGTTTGGCAAAAACTAGCGCTAGGGGAGTAGTAAGGAGTAAGCAGTCTGGATTTGTGGCAGATAAGTACTGAGGAGCTGTGCTGATTAGCCAGTGTTTATCCAAGTTATTCCATCTTCTACTGTGAGCAGAACTAAGTTGCAAAGCTCTCAAGCCCCCACTTCCAATTGGTCTGGAAATGCCACAAAAGGACTACAGCCTTTCCTAAAATCAAAAGTCCAAATGAAATTATTCTTCACCACACTACAAACTCAGACTTCACAGTTTATAGCCATAGAGTGCTGGTTAGAGAACCCTGGAGTGTAAACACTGGCCTTGGATTTGTAAATAAGGAACTTAGCAATGGATGCTGAGAAAACGCATGGGAGGGAAGTCAGAAAACTGAGCATTTTGAACCTTTGCTGACTTATAGGAGTAAATTCAGAAGGGAAGAACCTCCAGCTTGCCAAATTGCCTGAGACATCTGGGCCAATATCCCAACTCCAGCTATATTCAGAACCAGGTGCTGCTAAGGAAAAGAGAAATTGCCCGCTGGGGAAGTGCCTCACTAATTTTCTTTATTAGCAGTTGTCTGCCAATATGTTTTATAACTTTCCCCAAACTCTTGTTTTTGAAACTTAATTAATATCACCGTGAATACTCCCCTTAGCTTTGAGCAATGTCGTATTTCACCATGAACCTCACTAATCTCCCAATATCAAAAGTGGTGTATTTATTTGCGACAGGAGGAGAAGCCATTGCCCTAGTTACATTCAGATTCAATCACTCAGTCTCAGGAGCATCTGCACATCCAAAATATTCAAGCACCAGGAGAAACAGCAGCAGAAGCTCTGTGATGCTCTGTTCTATGTATGGCCATGCTAATTCCGCCTGCTTCCATAATGTCCTAATTTTTTTTTTTATTTTTAATTAACTCCTCTGCAAAGAAAATTCCAGTGTTTGTAGTATCTTCTCACACAAGATGTTTTCCTGGTCACTAACTGCTCTTCCTGCTGCTAATCACACTCCTGATTTCAGAGCTTCCTTTTGGGATCAGGGCTCCTTGACACATGCAGTAGCATGATACTATTGCCTGGATTATTCTCCATCCTGACACCCATGAAGTGCAAGTGAAGCAGCCCTCACTTCCTGCTGCTCTGATTGTGTCTTCTTGATAGTACTTCTTTCACCATAAGAAATACATGAGTTTAGTTTTAAGCCAAAGCCTATCTGTGAGATAGGAGCATGAATCCCATGCAGCAGAACACCTGGTATAGATAACATTATAAATGCAAAGTGTATCCCCAGCTGTCTGCTGGAATTAAGGCTGCAGATAGAAGCCGCATTTCTGTAGGGGAAAAAAATGTGTGGAAATCACTTGAGATCTGTACTGCTTATTTGTTCTCTTAAAACAATGCAGTTGTGTGCAGACAGATCCTGGGTTAGTAAAAGCTTGGCTTGTTTCTGTGCTTAAAAAGGGAGTGATGGGCAGAGAATTGGTTGCATGATTTTCACAGTTTAAAGTGGATTTTGGCTTGGACAAGGATGAATGCGAGTTCTCCCCTCTCCTGCAGTCTTCCACCCCCATTTTCCTTTCTTTTTGACATTACTGATCTATTTTTTGTTTTGAAAAAACTGAAAGTCAAAACCTGAAACGTTTCAAAGTTTTGTTTGTTAAATTCCCACTCACTTTTCTTTCCCTCTCCCCGACTCCTTGAAAAACTGAACAGGAGAAAGAAACTGTGAAGTTATTCTACAAAGCTTGCTATGTTTACGAAACCTACTTGTCCTTTCTCTCCAGATCCCACAGAATATTTTAAATACAACCAAAGGGTCAAGGGTGGGGGAAAATCTGAAATATTTCCTAATCATGCAACAGAAGGGACAAGCAAATCCCAGATCTCCTCCTCTCAGCACAGACTGTGCATTGGCTATCCCTCACCTGAACCTCACCAGGCACTGGGAGCAGAGACCATGCCAAAGTCACGTGTTTTCCCCCACAAACCACCACACAACCTAAACTTTACCTTCTGGAGTGACCTTCTATACACACAGGAATAAGTAAAATGCAATGCAGAGGACGAAAGAATAGCCTTAAAACCCAGAAGGATTTCACCATAAGAGAAACTAGCACTTGCAGAATAAGAATGGCATACTGAAATAAGGTAGAAAGGTTGATATTAGAGGATGGAAGCAGAAATTGCATTTCATCTTTTCCTGCAGCCTCTGCTTTGGAAGATGAATTCCCCGGGAAGGCAGGGGATGGCTGCAGGCAGCTGCCTTCTCTCAGGCAGCACAGTGTCCCCACACAAACAACCTCAAGAGAACAGCAGAGAAAGGGCTACAGAAAATGTATATCATCCACCTGTGCTTTCTGCTACCGAAGTCCAGCTCTGGCATGGAATTCTGTCCATGGGTACTCAGGGGACTGCTTTAAAGTCTCCGCAAAAGGTAACTGTGTCACCACCTGCTTGATTTCCCCAGTGTGTAAAATGATATGCAGTCAGCACAGATTATTTCCATCTGCTGGGGGTGTGAGGGCAGGAGGCTTGATGTTTTATTTACAAGCTCATGTGTGGAGGGGAACCAAGTGCCTGGAGAAGTTCTCCATGAACAGAGACACTGCATTGAGTTACAGCTTGTTCCCAGACAGCACAGTGTCCATTCTCACAAAGAGAGATTTTTTGCCTGAATATTTTTTCCTATCAGAAAATGTGGTTTCAAGTGAGGCAATAAATATTTAGGGGGAGACTGGGGGAATGTGTCCATTGTGACAGATGTTTTTCAGTATTCCAGCGAGAGGAGATGAAATGGAGCAAAAAGAAAACTTGCCTCCACTTGAGCTTTGGAGGAAAATAAAGCTATTTTGTTTCAAAACATTCAGCCGAGATGGAAAAAGCTGTTCTCATCAGTATTGCTGTTGTTTTTATAATCTTCGTTGAGAATGCCTCAAAAATACTATTTCCATGCTCCTAATTTAATTCTCCTGAAATTCTTTGCCTTCAAAATGCTTTGGTAATTTGGTCTCCTGGCTTTGTTCAAACAGGAAGCCAAGTGTAAAGCAATTACTCCTGCAGCAGAACTAGCCTGTGTCTCAGCCGCCGCCAGCAGAAGGGCAGAGGTGGGTGGCCCAGGCCAAGAGAGCAGCCCTCGAAAGAGCTTCCACTTCAAGCTCTGTTGCAGAGCTTCTCTCCCCTGCTCTGTTCTCTAGCTTTCTCCCTCAGGTTGAGAAATTAATAAGTGCTCCAATTATTTCCTTCAGAGGGATCTAGACAGCTTGGTATTAGCTTAGCTCTGGTTCCTATTCATAGCAGGAACCATGCTGAACTTGAAGTCCAGATTCAGTCTCAATCTTCATTTCAGAAGTGTTTTGGAGTTTGATTTAGACCTGAATCTAATTTGCAACCTCTACCCCATCATCAGAAATATTTGCATGTTCCTACAGCTCCAAGGCAGCCCACTCCTTTCTGGTACCTACTGGGAAATCAAACTCAGACCCAGCCCTTGTCTGAGCTTCAGGTGTAACAAATAGGCTTGTTACATGAAACACAAAAGAAAGAAGGATTTGTGTTTATGGAAGCCAAGAGGTAGAGCAGAGCAAATATCTGGAGGATGTTAGCAACAGAAAGAGCTGTCACTTTGAGCCTTTATATTTGAGAAAGAAAAACTGTTGAAACAGGTAATGGAGAGAGGAGCAGGATCAGCCACTGTAGGGAACTGATAGAGCCAGCCACAAAGAAGAGGAGACTGGTTATATTTTCTTACAAGAGACCCATCTTAGCCCCAGTGGGACAAGAAGCCAATTCCACGAGATCTGCACGTGGGAGGTGAGGCGGAGTTCATCCTGTGCTCTGAAACAGATTTATCCACCAGCACAAAGTTACACCTAGCTTTGCTACTGCTTTCTTGTCAGTACAAGCCTGAAAGCTCCTTGCACAATGTAGCAGAGCAGGACCAGGATCTTTTACTGGACACCACAGGATGATTAGTCACACTGCTGCCTGTGATGATGATGACAAATGACAATGACCATTCCTGACTTATGTGGGGCAGAACAGTTGTTCATGCCTCTCAGCTTCTATGGACGATCTCACTTCTGACATCAGATCACCCATATGAGGGAAACACCCTCAAATAGAGACTCCCTGAAATTTGCCTGAAGCTTTTGCATGTATCTTTCCTTCCTCCCATGCCCTTTCCCAGTGAGCACCAGTTAAAAAGACACTGCCAGTAGCAATTCCCAGAGCATTTAGTTGCTACCACACCAATGAGTGTCAGCCAACCTCCTGAGCTGCCTATTAAAAATATATATATATGGCTTATTTTCACCTGCTCCTCCTGAAACCAGAACAAAATTGGAAAGAAATTGCTCTGAAACAGACAGGCAGTGAGAACAAATGCTGAGCTGGAAGTGCTAACTCCTCTGTCAAGTTAATTGTCAGCCTCTTGCAGGTTGGTGCAGCCCAGTTTAGAAAGCTTTTATAGAAATCCAATTATGTGTTGGCTGAGGAATTTTTATTGATAAATAACTTACCAGAGCAACACAAGCAGGAGGGGGGGGAAGGTGGTGAAGGGGTGTTCCTATAGAAAAGGGGGAAAAGAAGTCTTAAAGTTGTGATGGATTTTTAGTCTCATGAAATTACTCCCATGTGAGTTTCACTAGTAAACCTTGCCCTGGCAAGCAGCCACCAGGAATAAAATCTGACCTGAGAGCAAGAAGAATATGTGCAGATGCAAGTTTTATACAGAGCTTTGAGAGAGAACCTGCTTCATTGTGCAATGAGTCCATCTAACAAGTCCCCAGACAGAAGATTTCTTCATGGAGGACAGTGTTAGGAGAGCTATCATAGCCTGGTACCTAATAGACAGGAGCCCAATGCTTCATTTTGCACACAGTTAAAAACCAATCCAGTTTCCAAACAGTACAGCTGAAATGCGAGTCTCATTTTAATCTTGCACTTTGCAGCTTAGCTTTAGTAAAGATGCTGATGTCAGTGGTAATTGTGAAAACTTTGGGAATGTGGGATCATAAGCTCATCTCTGCATTGGTGGCGGAGATCTCTATATGAGGATGGAAAGGGATTACACTAGAAAGGCAAAAAAAATGGTTCCAATGTAGGAAACACTCAAGTTGCTCAAGAGGTTAAAAAAAAAAAAGACATGAAGTGAAATCAACCAGAAGGGAGAAGTAAGTATACCCCTGCGATTTTGTAGCAGGTAAAAAGTCTCAGAAGATGCATCAAATTATTATCCTTTTTGAAAATTGGCTATTTGGAAGTGAAACCCTTGGTCCAAATGGGTCATCAAGAACATTCATATCTAGAAAAAGAAATGCATTGGACTACCTGTCTTTTTCATTGATTTTTCACTATTTTTTTCCCTGTTTTTTTGTTGTTGTTGTTCGTCTTTTTTTTGTTTGTTTGTTTTTAATACATATGTTGGCTTTCCTGAGAATATTGTGCATGGAAGACGAAGCAGTTTGGGTGATCACTGGGAATCCATCCAGACTTGATGAGTCCACAAGTGAGTCCTGGAAACCTTTCAAACACATCTAGACTTTCTAGCCACTTCTCTTTCTATTCTGACTAGCAGGAGCTGAAGGATGACCTCCTTTGCAATATTTCTGCATTTTTTTCTTTTGTATCTGGCACACAGACAGAAACTAAGTGGTGTATGAAAATTAAAAGCAAAAAAACTAACAGTTTCTCAAGTTCAAGGTCTGGATTTAGTCTGAATAAGAAACAGGTCGTGGCCTGGACTATTTGCATCCAGGATTTAACCTTGAATTCATTTGGCTTTGGGGCAAAGGTCTGAGCCAGTTCTAAGCACTGTATTTGCATTTAGTCTAATGACATTCTCTTGTCCTCACTGCCTTCATTAATTCTGAGTGTGACATTGTGTCACCCGTGAGCTGACATAAAACAGGGAAATCCTTTTAAATAGGCAATAAACTCTGAGAAAAGGGCTTGGATTTCATGTGCTGATAGGAAACTGAGTGCCACCATATGTGGAACCCCTTCCAAGTCACTCCTTCCAAGCCCCCTCTCTTTCCCTCACAGTTTTTAACTCCTTCCAATGCGCCTAAGTCTGAGGAGATATAAATTCAAATGGAGGGGGAGGCACCCCACCACTGTGAACTCTGGGGAGCCACCAAGATCAACAAGTTATGCAGAGGATTCCACTCTCCAGTGCTGCAGACAGTAGGAGTCCCTGAGGACACCCTACAGCTAACACCCATGTTCTCATAAAGCATAAAAATTCTATTACTACTTGCTTTGAAGCTTCTTCTCCACAATATTTTACCTTCCCTAATTGCTGTCCATTCTTTTCCATCCCCTTTCTTTAAACACAATTACTAGAAAAAATAAATTATTGAAAGAGAAAGATTTTAACAACCAAAATGAATAGAAGAAGCAAGAGAAAAATTGAAGCACTGTACTGGTCCTTAGAAGCAGTAAAACAACTACTGATAAAATCTTTGCAATACCAGGCAAAGCATCATTAGGAATATCAACAATCTCATACATAAAAAAAATTTGACTCACCCAACTGGTGATGATTGTCTCCAACTGTAGAACAATATTTCTCAGGAAATAACTTTCACCTAGGAGGTGTTCTTCCTTTGGAGTTCAGTCCCTAAATGAGCCCAGGGAGGGGTGGACCCAGAGCTCACCCCTTCTGATCATTTGGGAAGCACAGGTGAATTACTTGCATCTGTGCTCCCTGGGCCAGCCCTCCCTTCACCAGGTGCTCAATCATCAGTTCAGGCTGTGATGTAACAGTTCTCCATCACACAGTTTTTGTTGTTGTATTTAAAAGAAATGACAGAAGTGCCTGAGTGAAATACTCACATGGGTTTTAATATTCTTATATTAAGACACTTACCTTCCTCCTGCCTTTGTGGTATGATGACACACTGACATCCTATTTTTATCAAGAAAGCTAAGAGAATGCAAGGGCTTTGCTGGCATTAAAGGCCCAGGAGGCATGCTGGCACGTACCAGGAGCTGTGATCAATGGCTCAGCAAGGTGCTCAGGGCTTGTCAGCACTGCTGTATAACTCCCAATGAACTCAGCACATGGTGTGCAGCTGCAGAAGTAGGATGAGTCCTCACAGCTCAAGGCTTTATCTCTGCTCCTTAAGTGCAGATGTGTGTAGGCTTTTGCTGCAATAAGCATCCTTCTTTCCAGAAACGAGTAGCATTTCTGAGCACCAAGGAAGACAGAGAGCCTAATGCAGCCAATACATCATCTTTGGTCCTGAAGGTGAGTTGACAGCATTTGTATGAGTGCATTGGCTCCTCAGGTTTGTAATGATTCCTGACAGCCCAGAAGTGAAATATTTTACAGAGTGGGAGTACCAGTGTGGATTGATGTGGATCTTATTTCCCATGATTGTGTAAAATTGCAGATTGAAATGCACATGGTGATGAAGAGCAGATTATCCAATAAGAGGCTTGTATGGGGGTTGCCTGTAAGGAAAGCAAGTCTAATAAAAATGATAGACATAACAGACCAGAGCTGACAATTCATCAGCCACAGGCAAAGTGACACTTAGTTCTCCTCCTGTAAAATATCTCATGATCTTTCTTGATGAACCATATCTTCAGAAGTGTGTAAAACACTTTAGACCAGCATAGAGACGTTGGGGATGTGCCAGGTCACAGCATTTGAGGGCTTGGCCATTTTCACATTCACAGGTAGAACGACCTTCTGTGAACAGCCATTCCTGGGGACATAATCTGCCCTGGAATACATGAACCATATGCTTGATGTGCAAATTACAGAAGAGATGCTAAAAAGACCTCAGCCTAAGAAAAAAAATCTTCAGAGGAGAACAAGGAGGCTGGTGCAGAAGGGACACATTCTTCAAAGGATGAATGAAAAGAAATACAACCTGCTGACAAGAAAGGGAAGACAGGAAATACTCAGAGTAATTTAGCTTCCATTAGAGTTGGGTCGTTCAGCTTCAGTAAATATAGGCGAGGAGATCAGGAAGAGGCTGTTCATGGAGAATGTGGATGAAGAGGAGCTGGAAAATTACCAACTTTTTGGTAGACTAATAAGGAACCTCATGAGGGAAGGAATAAGATAAATTATTTGGAATGAGCTGAATTTCTTTAATGGAACAGTTAGAGAAGAAGAAAATAATTTCACAGATCGATCAACAGAGAATCTATCGTTTTAGCTCAAATTATCTTTCTGATAGATATCTTTCTGAAGGTTTACTTAAAAGGAAAAGTCAAATCATTTGATTATTTAAAGGAAAAACTTAAATGCTAAAGAATTTTTAAGCTTGCTTCATTTTTTACTTCTGAAATTGTTGACTGGAATCAGCCAAACATGTGGCTAATTTCAACCCCCTTGAGCTTTGTTTGTGTTTGTTTAACAAAATAGACAACTGTCGCCCAGCATTACTGAGGGACAGATGTGGAGCAGCTATTGCCAACCTACAGTCACCCCAAGAGAAGGAGGGATTGCAGGTAGTGACTGGGGATGACAGAGTAGCACAGAACTCTTGTTCCCACTGCTTCAGAGAAGGAGCACCTGCAGAAACAAACTCTTACTCAATGTTGGGTGTGTTAACACACTGCAGAGAATGGGGAAGCAACAAGCTGATGCCTCCCACTACTCCACCCTGTCTCTGACAGCCTCCCAGGACACAGTAAATGACATTCATGTCAGAAGTGTCAGAGAAAGCAGTTTTTCCTCCATGGGAATTAAGGCATCCATGTCTTCATTCCTATGGTGAGATCTTGCCCCATTCCAGTCAATTCAGAGCCAGTTCCCTCCTGGACTGGATAGCTCTTGGGTTGGCCCTCTGGGAAGGTGGTGTTGTGTATAATTTGCAATGTCTATGTGCCATAGAAGAAGCTTCAGTAAGATCTGTTTCTGCTGAGGCATATAAATATAGAATGGAAAGGAACTGGGGGGAAGGTCAGGGACAAGGAGGGGTGTCAGAGCTTTTGGGATAAGTCTGCAGTAGAGAAAGAATGAAGCTAAGACAGAAATGGATTGTAAACAATGCTATTTAGCACATGCAGGAGACAGACCCAAACTGAAAGTAGAAAATAGTCTGCTGAACATCTCTTGTGCCTGGCCATAACTGGTTCTGCTGTTGTGACATAAATCAGGATGATCAAGCTAGCCTGAGAAACGACAGCTAGATACACCTTAGCCAAAATATTGCAATAAGTCAGTCATTCTGTGCTAACACGGGATCTTGCTAGTAGATGGTGCTTCTTGCACACGTTAACTAATATAGAGCTTCTTAGAATTGAACTTCTCCCCCCCAAAATATTCTTGCATGGATAACGCTATTCTTCAAATGCCTTACCTGCTAGAGTCTAATGGAGAAAAGCAATCTCCCTCAGGCAATCCTGATATTTTCTACTTTGTTTCATCCAGAACTGTGAGGAAAAGTAACGGCAGAGAACAAGAGGTCAACTAAAGAGCTCTTTTCAGCGTTGGGTAGCTATTTGCCATCAGCTGACACAACGCTCCTGTCCTGCAGCCCCAGACCTGCTCATACCGGATTCGGCCTTCATTGGCCTCCCACGCCCAGCCTGCATTATGACCCCCTCCCATCACAACCTTAAGAGAAAACAAGCTCTGTGAGGCACTGGATGACTGGCATGGATTAGACACTGCTGCTGATTCCAAACAAGACATTTTGCATCACTTTTCCCAAAGGGAAGGTGCTGCCAAAATCAATCTATTTCCACAAAAGACGTCATGCTTGACACAGTTCCGATTTCCAATGGGAAAAAGCAGATCCCTAGAACAGCTCTGCCTGGAGTTTACATTCTTTGCTATACTCCCACCGGATAGTCTAATATAGATCTCATGTGTCCCTTCCAAGGACTGAAAGTGCTCAAATTTCTCTATGGTGCCATTTCTTAATTAATATTATGGGTAGTACTAGGTAAGGGTTGATTTACATGCCAAGCTCAATAGCAGATTTAATAAAATTCCCTCTGCTTCCTAGCTGGAGCACCTGGGGTGAGATTTTATTGGCTTGTTAGACTGCTGGCAGCCTTTTACAGACAACTCTTATACACATGTAGAACAGATCATATGCATGACTGTCTATACGTACAAAGATATGTACGCACACACTTTTATGTATGTATGCATAGATATATGACTCTAATAATATTTTTCTTAGGAAGAATGTATGCTTCCTGTTTCTTTACTACTTAGTGATCAGCAGGCGTTCAAGCATTCAGTGACCTTGCTTAAAGGCACATACATAAATGCAAATTTCAGAGGAATAAACTCAGAGCTCCTTCTGCAATGGTAAGGAAATCGGGGTTCATCACTTTGCTTTCTTAACATACATAGCATACCAGCTGGCAAGTCAAAAACAAATCAAACGGAAGCTAGATTCTGACTTGAAAACCAAAGAGACAAATGAAAAAAGAATCTCAGTTCTTGTGCTGTCTGCTCCTTGCTCTTCCTCTTTCTTATCAACTCTCACTTGGTGCAGCACCTATCAATTGCTGCATCCTCTCTGCATTTGCTAGAGCTACAGTATGGGTTGCAGCCACGTGTAGGGGAAGATCAAGAGGGAGTTTGGGATGGCTCTTCATATCTGGGCAGGTGCTTGGAGGGAGATTCCTGTTGCTCCTGGGCACTTTCTGGCATGGTAGCACTTGATCACAGGTAACACTATAAATAAATAGTAGCAGAACCATAGTATCACAGAATCATTGAAGTTGGAAAGGACCACTAATATCATCTAGTCCAACTGTCAACCGAACTCCACCATTATCACTAACCGTGCCCCTCAGTGCTACGCCTACCCTTTTATTGAACATTTCCAGGGACAGAGACTCTATCACTTTACTGAGCAGCCTGTGGCAGTGCCTCACCACTCTTTCTGAGAAGGATATTAGGGAAAATTCTAACTTGAACCTGCTCTGGCTCAATTTACGCACATTAGCTCTCATACAATATCTGCTGCCTGGGAGAAAAGGCTGAACTCCACCTTGCTACAACCTTCTTTCAGAGACTTAAATGACAACAACAAAGTAAATGGCCATAATACTGTTCTTTCTTGCTGGTTGGGAGGAAAAAGACAAAAAGAATTCCAAATATTACTTGGATTTCAGAGTCCAGGAAATGGACAGTCCCAGGCTGACTGGTTGTGCTGTGTGTGCCTGTTCCTGACTCTTTTCAAATTCAGCAGCCACTTCATAACCTAAACACTTGAGCAGTTCACTGGTGGAAGAGAGAGAGACAGCGGTTGATGCAGGCCATTAGAAACAAGTAAAGAAGGTCTTAAGAGCTTCATAACAGTGTGGTGAATCAGCAGAAAGAGGAGGTTCCAATAGCATCAGGGAGCTGATTGGCCACTCCATAGTATGACACTCCACGGGGGTCAGTAAGCAATTTTAGACTTTAACAAAGAGTTCTGTGCTTTATCTCTGCAGTGTTGTAAAAGATCAGCAGAAACTTTGCCAAAAGGCACTGGCTGCTCCAACCCCACTTTGGGCTGACTTCCAGGAGAAGACATCTCTGAGAGCGCAGACTTCTGGTGCCTCACAAGCGTGAGCACTGGTGGCTGAGGAGGTCATGCAACACTTCATTTCTGTAGGAATTTTCCTAAATGACTTCCTTTAGCAATTATTTCAAGAGATTTGCTCATGCAAGCTCAGGCAATTTGTTAGAAAAGAAGACTGTGTCTTCTCTAGAAACACTTGTGAGTATAAAAGAAAAAAAAAAGAAGGGGACAATGAGAAGAGGCAACACAGTGCAGGGGCATTCAATATCTGGCAGTCACTTCGCTCATTTTTGTGGTTGTGTTTGCTCAGCAGCAAGTTGGATGGATACGAGGATATTCAGGTCAGATATTAGGAAATGTTTCTTCTCAGGAAGAGTGGAGAGGCATTGGCACAGGCTGCCCAGGGGAGTGGTAGTATCCACATCCCTGGAGGTTTCCAAGAAATGTGGAAACTAGGCACTGAGAGACATGGTTAGTGGGCATGGTGGGAGTGGGTTGATGGTTGGACTACACGACCTTTGGTCTTTTCCAACCTTTATGATTCTATGTCTTCCAGCCCTACCAGCTTGTTTTGCTGCCAGGGACAAGCTCCTCACAGGGTATCAGCATAGATTTTGTCTCAGCCTTCTCTGCTTCTTTCTTTTTAGCAAACACAGAGTATGGACTTAGCCTGTGACAAAGTCCTGACCTGGTATCTGTGTCTGGGTGGTGAGGGGCTCTGCAGGTCCCAAGGGCTGATCTTTTGTGGGAGGATATTTGCCAAAGTCTGAGCAATCAGGACCACAGGATGAAAGTTGAAGATAATCTAATTTAATTCCTCTGAAAGCAGATGCTTAAAGTACTCAGATCCACAGGCCCTAAGCAACTAGTAAAACAAAGCAACTAAAAAGTCCAAGGGGAGCATACTTGGCCAAGTTCTGGTATTGGTTATACAGCATAAATCCAAAATGAGCCCACAGACTTTGCTTCCATTAAATCCACATACCTGAAACTATTTAGGCCTTGTTTCTAGATGGAGAAAATGACTTGCAGTCCTTTGGACCTGGTTCTCCTTCACAGAATCTGGTGTGTATCACAGGTGATAGCATGTAGTTGTACTAGAAACAAGCTCTCTGTGTGAAAGCATTAGATCTATTTCTTACACAGATATACTGGCTTTGGAACTGTGGTACTCACAGATCTATCAGATTCAGGAAGCAGATAAGGTAAAAGAATAGAATTTTCTCAATTTAAATACCATTATAGAAAAAACCCTTTATCTCTGGTTTTGGTGAAACACTGTACCATAGATGGAAAAAAAAACCAACACACATACTACATGACAGGGACCGGCATGCTTTGTACGGACCCTCTTCTCTGATGGTCTGGATGCTGGGAGGATGAGTACAGTTCTGAACACAGACTCCTTTTTCTGAGCCCCACAGAAGGTGGTTCTGTGATTTTTTAGCAATTGCTGAGATCCCAAATACTGTGCTAATCAGAGCACACCACAGCTTTCCTCTACTACCTGGTTCTCACCAGCTGTTTTTTCTTGGGGTGTTGAGGCAGTGCACCCTGCACAGCTGCTAAAATCAAAAAGAATAGGAAGAAGCAAACTGCAGAGGTTTAATACAAAACATGCAGCATGACCAAAAATACCACATTTATAGATTCATATCTTTAGACCAATTCAAATCTGTTGCAGAACAGCCCCTGAAGGGAAATGTACATAAAAGACTTAGCCAGGTTTGCTGTTGAGTGTACTTCTTTCTACAGTTTTCAGGTACTGGTGTTGCCAAAGCATCACTGCTTGGCACCCTCATGCCTTCTCCTTCCAGCTACTGAGGCTCGCTGCTGGTAGGGACAGAACCCAGCAGCACTGCAATGACTTGCTCTCAGTGCTTCATAAGGCTAGATGGAAAAATCAGACACCTTCTCCTCTACAAGCTGGAGAGACTGCTAGAGCTGATAAAAATAAAAATAAAACTGAAGTCCCCTTTGCCTGAGAACTATTGATGCTTTACCACTGGATTCCTTCATTAATTGGTCCAGGGGAAGTAAGAATATTGTAACTTTTTGCAGGAAGACGTTTCCTGCAAGAAGTATGTTTTATTTGAGAATATATTTCATTTTTGAAAGATAGAAACATCTACTTTTGATGTTGCTGTATTGTGTTATTTTATTAGATCATATTTGAACCCAAGAAGTCAAAACAAGCCATTTTACCCCATCTCTACAGGTTTCAATATTAAGAAAACAAAACATCCAAGTACTGTTGAAAGGAACAGAAGGGTCATCTCAGAGCATTTTGACTTTCCCATGGAAGGTTAACCAGCACAGCCATGTTCCTACTGAATGTTGGTATTCCAAGAAAACCAGCATTATCACAAAAAAACTGCATCCAGGTCTGCTTGATAAAGAGCAGGCAAAAATATTCCTTCCTCCTGTCTTTCTGCCACCCAGCATCACACAGGATGAGCACTGTTATTTGGGATGAGCCTGTGCAGACCCACAGATATGCACATGAGGGTGCCACAAGACAAAACTAGAGGAACACTGCAGACCCCAAAAGTGATTTCTCCATGTGAAAAGTGCACTTCACACAAAGGCTGGGCAGCCTCCGAGTTAAAATGAAAGTTAATTTTGTCAGGGAGAACTTGCAGAACTCTTTATACTCTTCTCTTTTAGGGAAAAAAATATCATAAATGAAAGACGTCAGATGAAATAGACCCTGCTCAGTGCCTGTCCAAGCTCCCAGATCCTTCTTCATGCTCTCATGAACTGAGCACTGTGAATCACAGAATCAATTGTCAAGGCTGGAAAAGGCCACAAAGATCATCTAGTCCAACTGTAAGCAGAAACTATAAATGGCACAAAGCATCCTTGGCTCACATATTCTGGTGCCATAGATGGGCCACAACAGCAGCACAGAGCAGGAGATGTAGTACAGCCCAGGAAACCCAGGATGAGGTGGATTGCTGGAACTACAACAGCTCTAAATAACTCTGACATGTAGGTACACAATCATCTGACAATTTGAACAGAACAATTTTATCATGTACTGGCAATTCTTTCCAAACTCTCCATTCCACAAGAGAACATTACACTCAGACTTCTGTCTTAATTTGGAATAAAAACAAAGACCAGAGTATTGGGAATCTGTCCTTGTTTCTCTAGCTGAAAGAGTAATTCTCAGCAGCTCTGCTGAACTCTCCTTGAGTGTTTTAAAGTGAGACAGAAATGGAGAGGAAGCATTGTGTCATTTGCTTCTGTGCCCTGTGAGGCTTTCTGAGGAGCATCCAGATTGATCACTGTGATCAAATACCCTTAATTTATTGAGGCTGAGACATGATATGAGTATCTCCAGACATTGGAGATAGTCATATTGTGAACATCACGTGGTTTTTCTGCCTCCTCTTCCAAGGCAACTCAATTGCTGATGGCCACATGGCACTCCCAGATACATGGCTGTAAACCAACAGCATGTCACCAGTGTCAAAGTGCAGAATCTGGTCCTCCCACCTAAGGCACAGTATTGCTGGGGACGGGTCTGGGAACTTCCATCTGTTTGCAGTTAGGTGCTGGCACTAGGAAAGCCCTGAAGTCACCGCAGTCTCTGGGCAGCAGATAGAACTTTTGTTTTTGCACAGACAAAAGGCAGAGCAGGCCAAACCAACACAACGTACACAAGCACCAGGAAGCCTGATGAAAAGCAATAAAGAATGTCCAAAGTCAGCAAGAAATAGTGTGGCAAGAGGGAAGAGAAATCTTACAGCAGTTAAAAGTGAGGAAAAGAGGGAGGGGAAGAGAGGAGGAGCCGGGATGGCCAGGTGCCCAATACAGTGATACACGGGGTAAGCTCTGCTGAGGCTCATATAGGAGCAGGTCACACAGAGCAAACTGCACAGCATAGAGCTGTACACCTCTTGCCTACAGCCATCCCTCCTGCATGACTGGGAAGCCTCACTTCTCCGCTATCTTTTTACATTACTCCATCCTTCCAATGAGCTGAAACACTTCCTGTTAAACAAGCCTTGAAGATGGTGAAAGAGGCAGATGTGATATTAGATGATCTGTATTTTTTTGCTTGATAGACATACCATGGCTAATGGGATGCTTCACTAACACCTAACAAAGACATAGAAGTTTGCAGTCCTTGCAACATACATGTCCAGCAGGAGCCCAGCAATCTCCAGCCACAAAATCCAGCAGGTAGGGACTCTACCTTCCTGAATTTGTGTAAGTCTTGCACAGTGGGGCCACAGCAGCTAGAAAAATGGACAGAAACAAAATCAGACTGGGAGATGGGATACAAGGAGAGAAGAGCATAGACTGAGTGCAGATTTCTTCACAGGCAATTAGGAGGAACACTGGGGCAGCTGGGCTGAGGACATGACTGAAAGTGAATGTAAGGACCTTAATCCCCAACGTGAACACTGAACATAATGGTAGGCATCCAGTTGCCCTCATGGCTGCAGTTCCAGCTTACAGAATTCAATTCCTGTTTGCATTCACAGTATTTAGATTTTTAAATAAAAAATATTCTCTCTCTTTCCCATATGCTTTTCCAGATATTTCTTGCAGAACTATATTTTCTTGTGCTCTGCCCTATGGGAAGGCTCTAATTTAGAAAACATGGGCCAGGCCATACAATAGAGCTTGGCATTTGCTCGTGTAAGTAGTTCTCCCTTTGCACAGGAATTGTAGTATGTAATCTGAAGTATTTTATGTGCCTCTGTGGTGCTCAGAGACAAACATATAGTGTGTGCTGGACATTAAACCTCTATCAGTTTTATGTATAGCAGTGGCACTGTGTGTCAAAGAATTTGGTGATCTGGTGCCTTGGATTTTGTTACACATTCTAATCATCATTCAGAGAGTCCTTTCTTCAGCTCCTCTGTTTTTACAGTCAATGCACAAACATTTCACCACAGCCAAAGTCTTCTTCCAGGCATTGCAATAAATCACACAGCACATTAGGCAGCTGGAAGTGATTGCAGATCTTTGGAGAGGAAGAATCACTTGAGTTTTTGAGGTTTCAGTCATCTACAGCAGTTTTTTTTAAAACCTCTGTCCTGTTCTTAAGTTGTGTTATTCCATCATTTGACAGCCTGTGGTAGACTCTGCTTTCAGTTCACACTGGAGGTGGGCCAAGGTGGTGTGGTGTGGTTTTGCCAAAATTCTCAAGTACTCTCCTCACTGTGTCAACCCACAAGGCTGTCATATCAGGGTTACACTGTATAGTCACTGACAGGTGGAAGGAAGCAACAGGAGGACACCATTTCTCCTGGATACCTTCTGCAAGGAATGTCTGGAGACAGAAGACAGAAGACAGGCGATCTGAGGACATGCTAATGTGCCAAAGGGTAGTGCTATGGCAGGCAATGAGAGATGGATCAAACTTCACTGCTGGAACAAGACCAAGATCATAAGCCAAACAGGGAAGTAGCAAAGTTCAGGTTGAAAGGACTCCAGATCCTGCTCTGACACAGTGGATAAAGACAGCAGAAATTGAAACATTCCACCACCTCTCTTTGAGGCTGTAAATAGACCACTAGCCAAGGAGCACCAACAAGGAAGAGGAAGCAGGGTGGTGGTGATGATGGGCAGAAAGCCACAGATGTCTTTGAATCACCAAGACTTGTCACATGAGCTGCAGCAACTTGAGGTGGGAAGCAAGAAGATGTCCTCGAAGACACAGAGGACAGAAAAAAGGACCAATAAGAGGCAAAGGATGAAACTCAAGGATTTCCTACAAGATCACCAGTGTGAGCACTCCTACCAGAGAGAACCTGTGTGAGCAGGATTTGCTCCCAAAACAGGGGCGCATGGATCAGGAGTAAAGCTGCTACCTTATCTCTCTACCACACCTCTGTCTCATCAGCTGGAGGGCAACCATTGTGACAAAAAGCAAAGTTGTTCTACCTCAAAGCTGCCTCCTGTGTAGCAGTAGGAGCCATCCTCAGCCTCAGTCCAAGCAGAGCCAGGATGGCTGATACACTAGTGTTATTAATCACAGGCAAGCTGAGAAATGCTCCCTTGGAGCCGGGACTTTCTGCAGATTGGTTTCTAAGGCCAGAGGGATCATTAGCTCATCTGGTCTGACCCCATCCATAACAGAGGTAAGAGAATTTCACCCAGTGTCCCCTGAGAGCCCATCGAACTCTATATGGCAAACACCAGAGCAGCATTCAGCACTGCTCTAAAGATATAGGGGAAAAAATAAAAATCAGGGCTTTCCCCTTTCTCTTGAGGAACTTGTTCCAAAGGCTAATCAGTTCCACACTTTGAAATCTGTTTTCAGTTTGGATGTCTCTGGCTTCAGCTTCTAGACCTTGCTTTTTGTTGCCATCCCCCCCCCATTTCTTTGCTAGTCTCAAAGCTACTTATTTGTTTTTGTCTGAGAGACTCCGGATGAATTAAAAGCAAGTAGCTTTATAAAAACATGAAGATATTTACCAGAAGCTAGGACTGACCTTCATCACATAGCATCACAGCCACTCCTAGGTAACATCTCCAACACTTGGGCCCTTCCAACAGGAGGAAGTTCTGCTTCTCTTTTAACAGTTTTCCCATCTGCTCTTCACTTATGGCACCCCCTAATACAGGACAGATTTCTAGGGAAACTGTGGTGCTTTTCAGCCTCACTAGGCTATGCCAAGCACCAATCTCTGGGCACATACCTGGTTTTGAATCTCAGTACCCAGTAACAGCAATGCCACATAAGCCCATACTAGGTGGCAAGCGACTGAGGATATCAGCATGTAGCACATCTGATGGAGCTAAGGTAGGAGTGAGATGAGAGGGAGGCATAAGAAGGGAAGGTGCTTCTTTTCAGTAGGTAGCTAAGAGAGCTCTGAATGGAAGCTTTTCCTTGTTTGCTCTCACCTTTTTGAGTGTCTTGAAGGCTCCAATTTTTACAGCA
Organism: Odontophorus gujanensis; assembly: GCA_013399175.1. Classification (NCBI taxonomy): domain Eukaryota; kingdom Metazoa; phylum Chordata; class Aves; order Galliformes; family Odontophoridae; genus Odontophorus; species Odontophorus gujanensis. The sequence continues at coordinate 1,424,470 of VXAB01003979.1, forward strand.
GCCTCCTTCAGATACCTGCTTAGAACCCAGAGCTCCAGGCTGCCATCTCACCTAGCTAACAAAAGATACCTTTGTCCTCCTCCACAGGCTGCTTCCTTGTTCTCCTTTGATTCTCTTCTAGCCACTCTTTTATTCTCCTCCTGCTTGACTACTTCCCATGACTGTCACCTCCATCTCTTACAGCATCCTCCACACCTCTTCTTACCAGCCCTCACTTTTCTCCCACTTTTTTCTGACATGAGGTCACCCTGTGCACCTACCCCACCCCCCATCTTTTTTAGACTTAGCCTCAGCCTCGCAGAGTTCTCTTCTCTAGCTCATTCCTTTTCATGTTATCCATCATCTATCTCTTCTCCTGCCCACTTCACCCACAGCATCAAGAAAGGGAGACCTGTTTTCTCTGATCATAAGTATTCTTTAATCCTACAGCACTAAAAAACTGAGGATCCTTCTATTGTAATGTAATTGAAAGCACAGCAATGACAGTAGAGCAACAAGTTCCAAGGCTGCACCAAGTGAAGATTTGCTTAAATGCAGCAGCTGTATACACAGAAATAAAGGAAAGAAGCTACATACCTTCTGAAGATCTCAGGTACACAGGGTTATCCAGGAAAATACTTTTGCCTCCACTGCCAACCCTTATTTAAGGTCTGGGAAGGAGTGGCACCAGGATCCACCAGCTGTTCCAGTCACTCAGGTGCACTGCATGTACCACAGCTCCCCTGGGTTGGCCCTACCTTCCCACCAGGTGCTCAATCACTGACTTAACATTTCTACTACACTGGTGAAAGAGGAAAGCATCAATTGCATGGAAGACACATAAGAAACAATTTTTTTTACTCAAATCAATCTCCTTGTTTAGAATTTGAAGACAGCAGCTCTTATCACGCTTTCCTAATGACAGTAAATCCCATTCTGCAAGCACATTCCCCATGTGTCTTACCCTTCAGACTCTACAAGAGCAAGGGGGTCTGTGTGGATGACTATGTGTCATCCATGTAGCTGCTGACCCTGGACAAACAGAAGCATTCCCCATGATGTCTTCTGACCTGTGCTATGCCAGGGCCTAATAAACCCTTCTCATAATCAGATCAAGATGGTTGAAGCCATGAATGCAACTGATTTTCTTCAGCTTGTTAATATTGGTATGCTGCCTCTGAAGAGAGACAGATGTGCTAATAAGGTGGGTTCACCACTAATTTTAAGGCATCCCTTTGAATATGCAGTTCACAGATACACCATTATGATGCTTTGCCAAGAAAATAAAAACCCTGATCTTCGCATTCAAGGAAAAAGAACTGATGAAAGACACAGCAAAATGCTGCACAGAATCCACAGCTTTTTAATATTAATGTGTAATTTTGTAGCTAATTACTGCAATCCATTTACCGGTGGCCTGGGAATTTCTCACTGACCATCTGCACACACAATTACCTGCTCAGTTTTTTGCAACCAGTTGCTGAATCACTGCTGGCTTTGCAAGGGATCATCAGTCATCTGAGCTTCCCTTTTCCTTTTTTTCATGTCTTTTGCCTTGCATCAATTTGGCCAAGTAATATTTATTGAATACGAAGGTCAGGAAGGCTCAAGCACTGTTTCACTGTCATGAGCTATTTAATTATCTCCAGCCTTTGCTGCACACAGCTGTATGAGAGGCTGGGACTCAATCACTCTGTTGCAGTGGAGGAGCTGAAGACTGAACAGCTTTCATGTTCAGCTGCTTATGACTGAGGACAAACCATGGGAAGCAAGTAATCGTTTCATTCAGATAAGACATTTTTATTCAGAAAATTATAAGCACATACACATTTACTGGAGAAATTGCAACAATATAAAAGTGTTTGTTTTCAAAATAATCTATGAAAGGATTAATTTCAAATGCATAATAAAAGCTGCCTTACAGGAACGCAGATACAAAACTCTTTTCACATTATTTGGGAAGATTTCTTCTTACTTAAAAATATAAAGTACAGTATTCACCACATTCTGACTACACTGAGCTCTTACAGAGTGAAAGACAGGAGGTTCATGCAGCCCTTCCATCACCACAAACATTTTCTTCACAGTGGCCATCAGAATTCTTGGACTTTGAGCAACCTGGTCTAGTGGGAGGTGTCCCTGACTATAGTTGGAACTAGATGATCTTAAAGGTCCCTTCCAACCTAAACCATTCTACAATTCTATGAATTTCATGTTTGCAGACAAAACTTGTCTTGATAGGAAGTTGGCAGATAAAAAAATAAGATTTTTAGGTAATGAGGTCTCAGATGCCCTTGATTACTATACTTCATGTAATCAAAACACACTGTCAGAGGAAAGAAGACCCTCTGGATTCTAACAAAGGGAAAATATCAACAGAAACTTATATAGGAATTGCATATTCAACAAATGTGTCTATTTTATTTGGAACATAGCCTTCATTGGAAAAGACCAATGAACAGTCACCTTCATTCAAACACCACAAACATCATTAAAAACATATCAAAAAGTCATCCTTCATACTTCCTCAGGCAGAATTCAGATAAGATATTCATACATACAAGTGTAAAGCTAGTAGTATAAATTTAAAAAATGGCACAGCAATAAATACCATCTATTTAAAAAAAAAGAAAAAAGAAAAAAGAAAACGCCTTAGGATTTGACAGCTGCACTTTGAAAATACCACATGTGACACAACCATTTCACATTTACGGAAGCTGCTTTCTTGGCACTAATTCAGAGTTATCCATTTTCCTCCTTTCCTTCACGTGTGGTCCCTACATCACTCCCATCTCCCAATTTGGTCCCTGATTCGATCTTTGGTCAACAGTTAAAGGTAGAAAGGAAAATCTAGTGCTCTCCCTGAGCAGGTTTTTGTTAGTGCAGCTTCCTGGCCTGCTAAGTGTGCACAGGAGGAACAGAGAGTGATGCACAAGATAGCGAGGAAGCTTGATGCAGCACAGTAATAATGTCCCTTGTGCGAGGGGCAGAGCTGCTCTTCCTTATGCAATGGTTCTCTTGCAAATAATGTCAGGCAAAAAGCAAAGCTTCCTGCTCAAGGTTGATATTTGGACTAAAACAAGACAAAGCTTTGATCAGGTTCTCACCTAAATCCCTTGTGGGGTGTCCCTCTCCTCCCTGCTCACATATTTCTCCCAGGAATGCCCTTTCTTTAGCACAGTATTCTCCTGCAATGCCCACAAGTTTGTCCCTAGAAGAGAAGGTCATCGGGTGACCCCAATTCCCTACATTTTTGCTAGAGTGCTTCAGCACTGCCTGTTTCAATGTTTCTGTAAACTCTCTGTTTGCCCAGGCTCTGATGTGTGAACTGGGACTGCAGAAGAGAGCACCAAGGCTGTCCAGCCATGTGTAGTCACTGGAAAACCAATGTTTATTCTAGGAACAAACTCTTCATGGCCCCTATCCTCATTAGCAAGGGTTGCCCTTAGTTGGAAAACACATGTGAAGATAGCACCTACATGGGGAAGAAGGACAAGCTTCATGCCTATGTAAGAACCAAGATTCTTCCACAATTTTCCCAAAATCATTCTTAGCTTTGACAACCCAAGCGTCAGCCTCCTGAAAAACCACTTGCTATTGCAGATGCACGTGCAGGGACTGGAGGTGTGCCCTAAGATAGCACAGTCCAGGAAGGATACAAAAATATAAGTTTTCACTGTCTTTACCCTGACAACAGGGATTCTGTTCCTATTCATGTTGAAATCAGCAGCCCAATTCTCATAAAGTAAAGTGGTACCAGACCTTCCAAAACAAATACTTAAAGCATCAGTTTGGTGATGACATCAATAGAAGGAATGTCAAAATTACACACACACACATTTTAGGCACAGCAGTTGGTTTCTACTTCAAAGTATTTGAGGTGATGTAGTCCCGGCCAAAGTACTCTCTGAAATAGCACCTTTTTGCAGAGAGGAAAGGACTTTCAAGATTTTTACCTGAATCTACATGGAAGTAAGGTAGTCCAAGCTAGCCAAAGTGCCTTTTTGGCCTTAAAGTTTCCTGTCACGGAAAGGCATGCTTACCAAGACAGCCCTTTCAGTGTTCCTGACACAGGCTGCAGGTAAGAAATAAGATTCCTTTTGAAGCAACCAGCTCCAAAAAAATATACGAGTTATGACTTTTTTTGTTACAATAGACACACAGATACATATAAACACAAATATTGTGCTGCACTAATGTGCTTCCCCCCTGGATCCCTGTGTGCAGCATAACATAATTATTGTAGTATTTTAGGTGTTCTTTCCATACACTATTTAGCAAAGATACTTTTTCATATGGGTAAGAACCAGGAGAAGGAAGTTTCTGGCCAAGAGAAGGAACTAGGGCAAGAAATGTCCTCAGGTGTGCTTTGCAAAGGAAATTCCAGAGGCTGTACCATTCACCAGCAAATCATGACTATTGGTGAACAGTGAGTGTTGGCCTTCATCTCCACACTCAAGAAATGCACAAACTGAGCAAAACCTCAGTATTTCCTCTCTCGCCCCAGTCATCTGTTTTCTCCAAAGACATGTCCTCTTTCGGATCTACCAAGACCAATTAAAGGTGCTGATGCCCTCAGGAAGGTGTAACTGTTCAGTAGCAGAGGGTACAGAACTTGGTGAAGAGTTACATCAACACTCTTCCACCTGCTTCAACACAAGGCCAGTCCGGGGAGCTGAAGTCGCCTTCCGCAGATGGGTGGGAACAGACACGTGGTGTGTGACAGCACCTCTGACTCCTCCAGCAATTTGCAACATGGTCTTGCTGCTAGACCTTTAATAATCCATTCCTTCTTGTGCTAAAATTTGTCATCAGAGACAGGAACATAGGAAACGCCAAGTGACATCAGATCAGTGTTGTGGCTTCTAACACAGTCTTGGCACCTGACTTCTACAAAGTACTGGCACCTTGCAGTACCAGTAGCTCACAGCTGTCACCAAGATATCTGATCTATAGAGAATGGCTTTAGCCCTGAATTTAATCCCTCAGCCAAAATACCTATAATCACCACCCATGATAATGCTGGCCACTTTCACTGATATCTGATGTTTTTCACATTCCTATGTTCTTGGTTTTAATGACTTTTGGGGCAAGGAACTCCTCTTCTACTTACACAACATGATTGCACTATACAGTTCATGTCCTTCTAGGTTTAAATCTCCAGGAGACTTGCATGAACCAAAAGAAAGTTAAATAAAGCAGGACTTCTACATAACAAAGGAAATAAAATATTATATAATAACATAGGGTTAGTTTAAATTCATATCTGCCCTCAGTGCTAAGTAATCAACCCACCTGTATAAAAACATATTTTTCTCAAAACCAAATACATCTTACTACATAAAAAAATAGTACTGTGAAAGCAAGCCAATTTGTGCAAAAAAAATAAAAAAAAGATAAAAAAATAAAAACCAACACCTTTGGAAATGCATGAAGCGTTGCTTTAGTGCTGTATGATAACAGTGAAATGTATTCCTTCCCTAATACTGGTTATCTGCTTTCTGGGTCCTACAGTAAGAAATCCTGTAGACGGCTTACAATGCTTGCCTCTTACATCTTGAACCTCCTGTTGATGAAGAACAGAGTGAAACACTGTTAAGGTTTATTCAGTTGCAAAAGCTTTGACATTAGGCCTAGTCAAACAGCAAATGTGCATCTGGACTAACACAAAGGCATTTATTTTACAGTCCCGTCAATCAGAATGTGTCAAATCGTTTGGGGGAAGTTCTCCACGAGGAGCTACTGGGGCCCAGAAGGGCAAGCCCAGCATGGGGAGTCATTTTGGGCAGGTTGTGCTCATCACAGTTAGTAAGGTGTTCAGAGCTCACACAGGAGGAAGTCTGGCTAGAAAGCTCATTCTGGACTTGAAAGCCAGAGCAAATAATTATCAGCGAGCAAAGAGACTCAGAAAAAAAAAAAAAAAAAGCAGGAAAAGGAGAGATTAATTGTACGTGAGCAGTCCCTGTAGTGGAGCAAGTGATACTACAAATGCCTCCGCTCCTTCCCCCAACCCACAGCTCTTCTGAGAATCTACACTGTATTCCTTGTGCTCCACAGGGGCCTGCAGGGGTGCCAGGTCTCTGTGTGGATGAAGGGACACAGAGGGCAGCCCACTCTCTGCTCTTGTTGGTGTTCAGCTCCCATGATGGGGAAGATGAAGAGCAGAGGCCCCAGGTGTGCTGTTCAGCCCAGAACCATCTCCATGACCTCCATGCTCTGTGACCTCAGAGCTGTGAGTGGGTGGGCAGCATGCCACACCATATGGTGACCACCTGCCAGTGAAGGGGGTCCCAGGGATGGGGAGCAGCAGCATGGGAGATGTGTGAGGTGTACGTGTAGAGGTAAGAATCATAGGGTAGGAGGCAGAGGAATTGAATCCACCCAAAACTGGATGATACTCAAGATTCTTGGGTACCAATGGTACTCAAGAAGAGCATCAGGTTAGGAACCATAGTACATTGCAAGTGTGCTATGGGTGTGGGCAGGGTTCAGTCAGAACAAGGAGCCAGACAGTGCTGCTGGCCTCCAGGTTTTGTCTGGTCCCTATTCCTGCTCCAGACTCATCAATCTTTTACAGCCCAGTGGAGCTCACTAAGGCTGAGCTACATGTGTCAGAGGGTAAACAGTGGGAATTCAAAAACCCCGATGCCTCAGCCTGTCTTGTCTAGCCTGCAGACTCAGGATGAAGAGCCTTTTCAATACCTGCTAGGCAACTAAGACGGTGTGACCCCAGCCAGAGATGGTTGTGGCTACTCTTGGTGAAGGTAGACTTAGAAAACTCATGCAGCCATAAAAAGGGTAACTAAATGATGAGTAAAATTTTCCTCTTTGAAGATATCCTTTTCTGTACTTCACACCAGTAGCATCATCTCTTATTACATAAAGGCAGGACACACAATTCTGATGGGACAGAACTCGGAACATCCAGAGAGGTGGTGTATGTAATACCAAGCTCTGGAACTTGTCTAAAATTTCCCGTAGAAGTCTTAACCCATCACCAATGCAATATTTCAGGTTTTGTGTTGAATTTGTCATTGAAAAACACCAGTGACAAATTCACAGCTGTTACTTATAGCTTAACTCTGCCAGTTTGCTATTGGAGGAATAAGACCAGTCAAAATAAATTATGCATTGACATTAAGACGGACACTTTGAGTGTGAAATAACTTGGTCAAACTTCCCCCAGGATGTAACAAAACCGACATCAAAACAGCCACTACAGCTTTAAACAGGGGTTCAAAAACTCTGTCCCATTCACCTCCCACCTCTCCTATGGCTGAATTTTTCCAATGTTTTATGAGTTTTATCTGTGTAATACCCCTTTGCAGGGAGGGTACAGTTGTTATCTTCAACAAACAATGGAGAAAAATAAGAGGCCCAGGCAGGTTGTTTGCCCAGTGTCACACAGGATGATCTGTGTAAGAGCAGGGGCTTGAACCTAGGGTATCCCAGCTCAGAAACTAATGCCTCCTACCATTCTTTCTCCCTGGAGACTTTAGTGGTGTTGCACGGGAAGGGCAGAGTGGGCCCCGTTTCTTCTGTTGCTTTTTTTTATGAGTGCGATGACGTGGTCTAAATTAAAAGAAAAATACAAAGAGACTGCCGTAAATTATCCACATACAAAGGCCTTGTTCACATTTATCCTATGGTCCTTCATATCTTGCTGGCAGGGTGCAAATGAATATAACATCCCCCTTCACATGCCCACTTCCCCCATTCACGTGGTACCTGCTGAGGTAGAATGGAAGTGGAGGGGACTGGATCTTTGGCTTCCCACCCACCTTTCCCACTGACATCCACATTAAACTTTTCTTTTTTCTTTTCTTTTTTCCTGTTGGATTTAAGGACATTCATTGCCTTAAAGTGAGGCTGTGAAGATGTTTCCCTACATTGCCCCCATCATGCAGGGCATGTATCCTGCTCGTGAACCATGAAGTACCAGCAGGTTGACAGTTTGGTGCCTTGTACTCCAGCCATTACTTACAAACGAGGCCAGGAATGAGGAAGAGCTGCCACACCTGGATTTACAAGTGTTTTAGTGGAAGGCAGCAGCAGGGCTCAGCTCCCATCACAGCCAGTCTCTAGAATTTGTGAGTTTCCATTTTCCCAGAGGGCTTGGGTAAAGGTTTTTCCTATTTGGCTTCATTATCTTCTCCAGATCCATCAGCTCTCTTGTCTGTGCCAGCAGTAACAGCTGAGCTTAATACACTCCAACATCTTGGGCTGAGGGGATGTTTTGAGCTGGGACTATGTCAACGTGACAGTGTAGGAGCCAGGATTGTTCTCTGGTTTCTTTATTTTGGGTTCAGTTAACTCTGCAAAGTCCCAGTTTTGCAAATTGTTGCAAAGGGAGAAGGGAAAGGCAGTCAAGGCAGGACTATAAATGAGGACTGGGATTGCCTAACAGTGATAAAGGATTTGTTAGCTATTTCAAGAAAGGACTGATTTGCCCCATGCCTACAAAATGGATGAGTGTTGAATGATGTTGGCCACAGCAGTTGCACAATGATTTTTAAAGCCAGTTAAGGAATTTGGATTCCTGACAGCTTGAATGCATTTTTCTGATGTCTCATAAGTGTGTATATTACATGGAGATGTGATGAATATAAAGCAATTACAAAAGCTAAGCGGGATTAATGAGCAAAATGATTCCCTACTAAAAACCATCTCTGCTCTCACAATGACCTGAATTAAAATGCTATACTCTATGAAGTTGTCTTTGCCTTTAGCTGTGGCTTATAACACAGAAGATACTCTTGTATTAGAACACTGGTATAGAATAAGATGTCTTGACAGTCTGAATTTTTTCTTAATCAATTACAAGAGCCCTTTCTACAAAAAGTATTAATTTTATTCCAGAAAAAATAAATTCCCATGTACAATTGGGTTTTCATAACATGAAACAATTAGCCATTTTATTGCTAGTGCATATAGGGTAATGTCACATTTCATACAATTTCAGTACAAGTGAAAAAATATAATATATGGCTGATTGAAACTGATAGCTACATTAACATTTATAGATCTATATAGATTTATTTTACAAGCTGTTAGTAGTTCAGAAGGATATCGGTGTTTTAAACTACCAACACTCATATGGCTCCAATTCAAATATATGAATCGCTTGATGTGCTATAAATATATTCCAAATACATTTCATTGAAAAAGTCAAAGCTGTGCACTAGAAGATATCAAAAACATGCCTTGTGAAAACACTGTAGACAGAGTCCTGACTGTCTATGAAGTGTGAAAATGCCACTGGTGCTAGCATTAATAGTTGGAAAATGAAAATAATGCCATGATGACCGGGATTAGGTGATGGAGATGTATGCTTTCTGTCATCTTACTTAATAAGTCTGGGACCAAATTCTCTTTAGTTACTCAATGTGAACCAGGATGAAACACACAGAATTTACAGAGTTGCTTCTGGATTATACAGCTAGGTAAGAAAAATCCAGAATCTGGTTGGAGATCAGGCGCAGGCTCACTGGTTTCAGTAGAGCTAGCCCCAGATCTTGACCAGTGGAAATGAGAGCAGAAGGTGCTCCAGCTGAATTGTTTCCCTCAGGCAGGTAGGTGTGAGCTTATTGTCACATCTAGCCAACCCTGCAAATTTCTTACTGCCTCCTAAGTTTCAAGACTTACGAACAGCACAAAAGGCTTCACTGGGGCTGACAGCAAACAGAAACTTAGGCAGGGGCTTGAGGATTTTCCCAGGTTGGGAAAAGAGTAGCTGAAGCACCTGCTATAGCATGGGCCACATCCTGCTCTTGGCTTCAGCTGTGCCTAAATCCAAATCCATCCTGGCAGCATTAATCTGGATTACCTCTGCAAAGAATTTGCCCAAGGACAAGAGGGCTGAATGCTGGCAGCAAAGAAGGCATTGAGCATCAGATGAGATGGGGAGAACAGGCAGGGCTGGAATCACAGTCTCTGTTAGCTGGCCTCCCTCCCCACTCCTCACACTATCACGGTCCCAGAATGGCCAGGTGGAAGAATTACTTTACTTCTGGTACCACTTTCCCCCTTGCCCATTGTAAAACCACAGTAGAACAAGCATTTTTCTTCCCCTAAACAGCTGCAAGCATTCAACTACTCATATGGCCTCAAACCTGCCCTGAGGCCATACTCATCCCCATCTGTCTCCAAGAATGTATTGATTTTGCAAATGACTTGATTCCAACCCTGCCTTTACCTGCAGAAGCAGCGGGGACGTGGTTCAGCATGGTTACGAAGGAGTGGCAATGTGGTGGCAGTGGTGGGAGGAACTCTGAGTGCACAGGTGGGTTTGCTGGCCAGAATGCTGCTGCAGGACCAGCCACAGCCTAGGATGCTATAAATTTTCCTATATTCCACTCCAGAAAAGCTGGAGCCCACCCCTGCATTGGAGCACAGAAATATTCTCTGTGCTGCTCTTGCTCACTGTAAAATTTGACTGATAGGCTGGGTCCCCCTTAGGATAGACATGACCAGCCACTTGCAAGGGTAATAAAAATGAATTAAAGTATTTGCCAAGCATGGCTGGTTTCCCCTGGCCTTGTGGGAGAGCTTTATTCATGGCAGAACAACTTGCCTTGGATGATATTATTAGCACTCTACACTGGCCAGTGGAGAAGCAATTTTACTGCCAAGACACACTTAGCCTCATCCGCCTGTGCAAGCAGACCCCCAGTGTGACATGGAGAAGGGGCTCCAAATAAACTGTAACAATACAAATTCTGAAGTAATTGTACTTTTGCTTGAGGAGAGGGAGTGTAAAGGAAACATTTTCCTTGGGAGAACTACTCTTTATAAAAGAGGATGAGCTGGGGACCCCAGCACAGATACTTTAGGACAGATGTTGCCTCAAATCCTGGCAAAATTCTTGGCTTAACATTTAGGATATGCTAGAAGCTGCTGTTTTAATACAGACTAGGTCAACTCCAAACCCATCTTCAAAACAATATGTGATTTCACAAATACTTTGTCCTCATGGTTAAAGCCAGCCCTTAATGTTCTACCCTTGAATAACTCAGGATGTGTTAGCTGTTAAGTCCATTTGTCTCTTGCCTTACTTGTTTAAAGCTTTCTCCAGATATTCCTGGATCCACTTTAGCTTGGGATCAATGCACACTTGCTTGCTGTTGCTCTTGAGCCTCGCACTGCCAAAGGAGAGAAGTCAGAATGAGTCCCACGTGTGATGCCCCTCAGCCCATGCACACCCACACACTTTATTCCACATATAGGTTTGCAACTCCATTACAGTCAGGCTGTAGTTCCCTGGGCATGAGTGCTGCTCTAGGGTACCCCATGAAGAGTATGAGATATCCCTGCCGTCCTCCTATAAATATCTCTTAAGTTCAGAACACTGGCACATCTTGCCCCCACCCATGCTGACTGCTGCGGTTTGTGCTGGGACGCGTGCTGGAGGAAAGCGATGCAGAACTTGAATCTAATTCCTATCTGGACTGCTACAAGTTCAAAAATAACAGTGTGGTAAATACAGGTCACTTCTGCACAAATTTAATTAAGAACAGCTTTCAGACTCAACCCAAAATTGAATTTTTGCATGCTTTGGAAATGAACACCAAGCCATAACTCTTGGATGCCCTGAAAAGACCTGATCACTCCCTCACTTTCTGCTTTATTCAAAACTGAACCAGCAGGTTGTAGGCAGGAAGATAATTGGAAGTACCATAGTGCCAGAGGCAAATTTCGCCTCATGCATTCAGTCAGCACTAGAAACAAAAGCAGAAACTTCCTGAGGGATTTCTCCTGAATGTCTGAGCTGCACTTTCCAAGCCACGCTGTTAGCTAATTTGAATCTGCTAAGAAGCTGCAGAAAAGGAGACAAATGTTGGACACCTGTCTGAAGCCTGTGGCAGCCAGGGCTTTGGGTTACCTGCACATGAGCAGTACTGACAGCTCCTCACCCCTATCCACAGGTGTGACCCTCAGCACCTCAGAAGGGTGTTTCATTTCTCCCAAAGCATCCCTGCCCCACTGCTCAGAAGCCTCCCCTCAAACAGCCTTGCCATGCAAGAGTGCCAAGAACAGCAATTCCAGGGAAATGCCCATCGGAGTGAGTTCAGTACTTGCTTAAGCTTTTTGCTGGATGAAAGCCAAAATATTCCCTACTTCATAAAATGAAGCCTGCGGAATATAAAAATGTAGAGTAAGAAGTAACAGGTCAAAAAGGCTCCTCGGTCTGAAGTTATGCAACAACACAGTTGTAACATAAACACATTGAAGATCCAGCCTTGCAAGCCCCGTGCCAATAAAGTGATGAATTGGCCTAATTCATATTTCCCATAAAACAGTGCCAAGCTGGAGAACTTCCAGTGAAGCGATACCTACAGTGCGAATGGATTTGCTGATGTTAGCAGTGCCTGGGAACTATTAAGCTGGCTGTGCGCAGCACAGTACCAAAAGCACACGTAACCATCTCCCACCACATGCAGCGGGAGGTGAAGGTCAAGGATGGAGACACCAGCTTTTGTAGGCATCTATTTCTGAGCCCAGCAGCCACCATTCCCCATACAGTCACAGCAGTGACCTAGGTGTCCATAGGGAATGTTCTTCCAGCAGATGTTCTGGTGTCTGCTTAGAAGACAGTTAGTTAACCAGAATCAAAGCTAAACACGCCTATTTCCTTTTACTGAAAAGTAGGAGAATTAGGATTGGCTTTGTAGAAGTAGACATTCACAAAGCAGATTTCTGGATTTGCAAAGCTGACTCCCTGTGGAACTGAAAACAAAGCTCTTAGGATTTTTGTTCAAGTGCAATTCCCTCTACATAAAGAGAAATATACTGGAGCAAAAAAACCCACAAGGTCCTTTGTTAAAACCATATGAATTCAGTGATATTCTCTGTTTTTGAAAATAGCTTTTAAGTCACTCACACCTTCAAAGATCCACTGAGTTCAGAGTGCAGCTGAGAGTTTTGATTCCATTTCAACTGCTCTTTTTGTGAAAACCTAGCTCAAGATTTGGGAGCATTTGGAGATAAGCTTTTGGTTTAAGTATTTTAACTAAAATAAAAGAAAAATGGTGCCTTCTGTCCATGTGTTGCTTGCACCACCGAATCACATTGCTAATAAATTCAGATCAGGAAAGTGGCAAGAATGTGTATTGTCAGTGGTTCTCAGTTTCAAGCTTTCAACAATGTCTAATGACTATGATCCCAATGATTAGTAAGAAAAAATATATATACAGTATCCAAGCTTAAATGTCTGTCATCTTCTTGAAGCTACTCTGTAAAACTTAAAATTGTCTACAAAGCCTCAGCATTAGGACCCTTACGACATCCACTGACAGTCCCAGAACACAAATCCACACTCTATTTTCCTTTTGGATGGTTGCCTCCAGAAATGTTTATAGGTACAAACCAGAATCACAGCTGGTTTTCTCATTTTTCTGAAACAAAATCATTTCTTGAGTAGGTTTACATTTTTTCTCACTGTCTTCCACCAAATCCTAAGGCAGGAGCACAGATGAAAAAATGTGGATGATCCACCCAGAGTGGTTTGAAAAAGAAGAAATGCCATATGAACCAAAAGTTACTCACAAATGGAGACGTGCCCTTAAATATATCTAAACATTTCTGATAAATTTCATGAAACTATGTCAGTTTTCTCAATGCAGAAATGTTTTGGATGACAAAGAGTGGATTTGCACAGCATTTAAATTGCAAGTGGAAGAGCTCGACATGGATGCACATAGGACCAGCGATGGGAGCCCATGTAGTCACACAGACCCTCTCAGATGGGTCAGAAGAACCTGATGAGGTTCTTTTGCAATGGAAAGATGAATGCACTATTTTGTCATGCTGGAGGAGGGAGTCATTGTTGAAAAAACTAACCCAAAAATCTAACCTAAATCCATACATGCACTCCCCAGGAAAAAAGAAATAATAAAAATAAAAAATAAAAAAAACAAACAATCACATTCTTCACGAAAATCAGTATTTTCTTTGCAGCAAGATTAAGAGGTTGTTTTCCATTGGGAACACACAATTTCTGTCCTGCTGTGATCTATGATCTATGTGGAGTCAGACACAGCCTGGTAAGGGTGCCCTTAGGTCAGGCCAGCATGTGTTTAGTGGCTGTACCTCTGGGGAAAGTTACAGAAAACCTAGGAATTCTTTTTGCTTCTGGTAACACAGATTATTGCAAGAGTCAGGACTCAGAAAAATCTTTATCTCAAGATGTGAAGTTCCACATATAAAGTAATGGACAGCCTGTCCTGCCCACATACCCATGGGAGAAGCAGGACGCAGGATCATGGAGATCAGAGGTGTAACACCACAAGAAACACATGGGCACCCGTACACAGGGTAAAGCATGGTCCTGCAATATCTGATACACGGGAAGAAGAGATGAGCTGGAAATCAGGGTACATGACAGCCTTAACTGCAGCAATGGGGAATGCTAGCCAGCACACAGAGCAGGAATCAGCTCCGCAATGCTTCCTTTCGATACCCAGCTGGGAAGAGTAAGAGACTTACACAATCTGGAGTGAGCAGTTGGGGGTAGAGAGGATTTTGAGGTGCTTAATGTTGGCCCTCGCCACGTTGCTCTCGAAGAATCGACAGGGGCATCGGTACGTCAGGCTCACAGGCTTCTCTGTGGGACATGGAGAGAAAGGACACGTTACTCCCTCTGCTCCTGGACGCACAAAGCAGGGCTGCAAAGCCCTTCAAACACGCAGGTGAAGGGAAAAGAAAAAAAAAAAAAAATGCAGAGAAAAGCCGCGGCTCTGGAAGAGCATTTACCCCCAGCTCGCAGCGCGATCCTTCCACCCCACTCCCGGGCCCTTTAATCCCGGTGCGTGGGATTTGGGAAAGACAAAAGAAGAGGGAGAGAAAATGGAGAGAAGAAAAGAAGGAGAGATTAGAATGAGTTCCGCATTGTGCGGGGATGCTCCTGGTAATTAGACAAGATAAAGGCCAAAAGAGGGGGCACTTGTCCTCCGCCTTGTTCTCGACAAACGATTCTGACCCGAGGCCAAATTAGAAGGTAGCCAGAAGAAAGAAATGAATTCCAAAGGGCTCCGATCAAACCGGCTGAGCTCAGGTGCAGCTTTCAGGGGGGACTTAGCGGCTGCAGAAAAGCCCTGAGTGGTTCCGCCTTTCCCAGGGCCCAGTGCCTGACCTTTCTCCAGCGCAGCCGAACTGCTGCCAGAGATGTTCACACACGGATGTGGCTGTAAACAGGAATGCAAGATCGCAGTGGGTTTGCAGAAGAGATTTGGAGTCCCCTAGGCCCCCTCCAGCCTGCCGCAAAGGAATGGAGCTCAAGGAGACAGCTCTCGATACTGTGCTCCCCATAAAGGGGTCAGGGACCACAGGCTGTGTGAGTGCCTCATTGCCAGCACAAGGACAGAATTAAGTTCACTCCCCAGGTTAGAAATCAGCAATATATATGCATGTGGAATGGAAGAAAGCTGCCTGACTCTCGCACAGCATCTGATGCAGTCCTACTGGATGGTTTACCCATGGAAGAACTTACTTACTGGCAACCAAGCACACAGAAATAAGGTCTTTGCTCAGTATGGAAGCTTCAAAGCCTCATGCACGATAAAATGCAAGCACAGCAGCACTACCTGAAAGTCAAGACTGAGCTGCCTAAAATTCTCAGTGATATCCCACTGGGGCAGTTTTCAGCCTCTGAAAAGAACCAAACACATAGAGGTGGACATAAGCCGTCAGCTCTGGCTCATACTGTACTCAGGAGGGAAAAAGCCATTTTTCTGAATCAGGGTCTGGTCCCACTGGCAGACAAACACAAAGAAATTAATCGGTGGAGTTCCTCCAGATTCACACCTGAGTCTGCACTAGAAGTTAATAAAATAGGAGGATATTTTCCATCAGTTTCATGGCAGTCAGTCAGTTCAAATAATGATATTATTTATGAGTTAATAAATGGGAGGAGAAGCTCCCACATGTCATGTGGAGAGGGAAGGAGGGCTTCAGGGTGAGCCCCCCAAAGTGAGCTGTACTGACTGGTGCTAGCGACAGAGAGAGGCATGAGGATTTGTGCCTGATAGCTGTGTATCAGCATGTTTCTATCAGAAAGGGATGCTGACATCACATGCAGTCATATAGCAAATCAGCACAGCTGCAGAAGTGCCTCTGCAAGCTAACGCTAACAAAGTTTAAGCTTCACCCTAAACATGCAAGAGATGGAACTGTTCAGACCTATGATGGAGAATGCAATCCTATCCTCTATGGGAGTGGGAGAGGGATTTTCAATCCCATTCCACTCACTTGAAATCAGGAGATAATCCTTGGTTTGTCTCTCTGGGGAGTGCATGTACCTGTGACTCACAAAACTAACAGGTTTGTGAGTCACAGGTACAGCAGTACAGACACTAGGGCTGCTCTCAGCATCATTCCCAGTGAACCAAAGCCTCCTGCCCCATGCTTTGGCTCTGAGTCCAGCCAGGTTCCTGCTGGGCCACCCAGTGCACATGGCATCCCCCAGCACGGGGATCCCATTGTCCTAAAGCAGGAAGCACAGCACTGCTCCCACCTCGAGGCTGACAAGCACACCTTCCTTGTCACCTTTCAAAATTTGAATCCAGTTGTTCCACACAGTAGAGCTGATTGAGACAGCATATCTATGAACCAGCACACAGGAATGAAAGCTCTGGAGGTCCTCTAACAGACACAGAGCACGGGTTTAGGCTGCCCTCCTCTATGGCCTGTTAACAGTACTGCTACATGAAGACACCAGTTTGGATGGAACTGACTGCAGGAAGTTTTTGAGAATTTTGTCTTGCATATTTGGTTGAAATAGTCTAAAGTTACAGTAGAGACAGACCCTATTCAGCCATCTCGCTGCCATCTCTTCAGCCTCACTTCCTTACACAAGGAAACAGCTTTTTGAACTAGACTAGAAGAATTTCTAGATTGTCTTCTAACTGAAAGTTCTTCTAGCTCTGAGCAACCACTTCTGTGGACAAATCCTCCCCAGTTCCAACACGCTCACAAAAATCTCCTATTTTAGGACGCTATAGACCTCCCTTATAGGAGTGTTGCTGCGGGCACTTCACTGGCAGCATCGTTTTACTGCTGCTCACCCAGGGCTGCGTCTGTCAGTATCAGGAGAAGGCTGGCAACTTGATAAGACTAGAACAGCTCCCTGTCCCTGGGGAGTAAGGCTGCGGTAGGCCGAAACAGCTTCACCAGGATGAATGAGAAGTGCTGGGAGTTCACCTGCCCTGCAGAACAAGGCAGCCCTGCAACCCTGCAGCAGGGCTGAGAATACCACAGGACATACAAAAATTCTCATCGCTGCAAGTTCGCGGTCTCTCCCCTTCCCTAGCTTTTCTCTGTCCGCTTTAAGCCTTTTCTCCACTCCAGTAGCCGCACCACGATCTCATCTCACCGTCCCAAAAAGCTCTGCAGCGGTGCAATGCCGGCTCGAGGCTGGGCTTCGCCTTCGGCACCGCGTTATTAAGACCATCAAGATCAATTAACTCACGCCGGTTACACAAAGGGGCATCCTTCCCTGCCCCGGCAAGGGAACACCCAAGTTTCGGTCCCCGAATGGGAGTGGCGGTTCTCGATGAGGGGACAAAACGTGGCAGCTTGCAGCCGGGCAGGGGCTGTCGGAGCCGGGCGAGGAAGCAGCTGCCACGGCCGGGTCGGAGTGACACGCGGGAATGGACAGCACTGTGTCACTGTCCCAGCGAAAACGTAGTCGGCGACCTGGGATAACCAGGTCAGCCCCTGCCCAAAACCTCCGGAGCTGGGAGTCCTGCCCCACTTTGGCTCCGATCGAGGCAAGATATAGACCACTAAAGAGGACTGGTGAGGAGGCGAGCAGCCGCCTGTTTCTCATTTCTGTAACCTTTTTTTTTCCTTTATAGAAATCAATATGCGTATGTTGCAAAAAGAAAAAAAAACACCACCCCGTGCCCTGAGCACTTCTGCAATCCTCGTACAGCCGCTCGCGGGCCGGGAGAGCTGCACGGAGCACAGCCCGCAGCGAGCAAACCCCGGAGCAGCAACGCACCCGCTCCCAGCTCCGGGCCGGGACTCTGCCGCCCCGCGCAGCCCCGACACCGAGGACGGGAGGCGGCTCACTTACCCTCCGACAGGGAGATGACGGCCAGGGCAAAGGCTAGCAGAGCCAGGGCGCGGAGGTCCATGCTGGTGACGGGGTAGGCAGGCGGGCTCGGAGCGGCTCTGTTCGTCCCGGCAGCAGCAGCGCTCTGCCGGAGTCCCCTCCTCCCCTCCGTCTATAGAGGGGCCGGGGGAGGGGAGGCGGGGGGAGTAGCCAGCCTATGATTTATTGCCCGTGGCATGTTATTACATCCTTCCTCCGCTCAAAAAATGCTTGGAAAGGGACCAAAAAGAGCGAGGGCTCCTCTCTGCGCTCCGTCAGCCCCGCGGTGCTTCTCCAGGCGGAGATCCTCCCCGAGCCGGGGCTCAGCACAGCAGTGGGACAACGGGCACTGCGGGGGCAGCGCTCGCTCCGTGGGCGCTACCCGCCTGGCACGGGGCAGATCGAGCCCTGCGCTTCAATCGCAGCTGCATGGACGGGTGCGTGTCCCTGCAGTGTCCCAGGGCTCACAACAGGAGGAGAAAAATCCCCTTGCACTCCTGTGGGCGCAAATCTAGACTTACACTGGCACGCTAGACGTTGCATCCGGCGCTCCGTAAATTTTCTAGGGGATTTTTTCTTTTTTTCTTTTTCTTTCTTTTCTTTCAATTTTGCTTCTGCGTACTTAGCTCCAAACACCATCTTTTCACCTCACTAGCCGAACCTTGTCCTACAACTGCTGCCACATTTCACCCCCTTTGTGGTGCAGATGATGCCGGACTCCTTGGCACTTGGGCTGACAGCCCCGCAGCACCATCGGAGTAATGGCCCTGAGCTCATCCTCTGTCCGCAGCCCCATCCCACCGTGCCCTGTTTGTTGCCATTCAGCACTTTAAATAAACATCGAGGCTTTGATTGAGCTGGGACCCCCTGGGCTGCACTGAAAGCAGGAGCTCTCCGAAGGGCTGGAGAAGAGCGGGGGATGACAGGGCAAAGCTAAACCTGGCCTGGATGTGCCTGAAGGACACGGCCACGGTGCCACCAGACAGCAGCACGGGCAGACTGTACCCTGGGTAACTTCGAACCTCCACAGCCTCAGCTCAGGAGGATGGAAACAGCTGCTCGAGGGAATGCACTGCTCTGAGCCATGAACTGCTTCCCTCCCCAGCAGCAGCTGGCAAAGGATTTTCACACCCAGCTCCCCTAAATCTATTTCTTGTTCCTTGTCTCTCTTCACCAGGGAGCACTGAATTTGCTTAGACTAATCTTGCTCTCCCTCTCGCTTTAAGTAAGCCAGCCCAGTAGCGCAGGAGCCTGATGCACTGAAAGGGTCGATAATCCCAACCGGTGCCCCCAGCCTTGCTATGAGATCTGTGACAGCTGTGACATTCTGCAGGTGTGGGAGAAGCGAGCCTTAATCCCAGTGCAAACACTGCTGGGAGCAGTGCTGTCCCACTGCCCTGTCTGGCACACGGGGATGGCCACACTACCACAAACGTGTCTGCTGCTGCTGCTCAGGGCACAGAGAACAGCCGCACCCAGAGCTGCACCCCAGCTCTCCTCCACCGCTCCACTGCTGCACTGCCTCTGCTGGGAGGAAGAGATGTAAAAGAGCTTTCCCCACTAGTGGGCAATTCGTGCAAACTGCCTTTTTCCACCGAGAACTAAGTGTTACACAAAGTGTTACCTGCGAGACAGTGATTCCAATGATTCAGCCAGCAACAAAGCAACAAATAGGATGCAAAAATAAACAAAGAGGGGTGAAAAAAAATCCTCAACGGGGCTTTTGCCATTAGCCCCCCAAACCTAAAATTAGAAACTCAGTAAAATCTGAACAAATTCTATACTTTGAAAGGCAAGTCGGATGGCTTAGCAAGCGTTAAATTCCTCAAAAAGCTGGCTTTAACTTCGCCTTAACTCCCACAGAATTAACCAGAGGGTTTCTGGATGCTCGGCAGACCCGGCGCAGCCCTGGGGGCTGAACCTCCCCTTCACCACCCAACCGCCTCCAGAACTTCCCTGTGGCCACTAAACCCGATCTGATATCTGAATGTTAGTGAAGAAAGGATGAATTCAGAAACTTTACCAACTGCCTGCTGTTAATTCCAACGCAGCTTGAGACAGCCTTTTCTAATAATACCAAATTCCAAATTTCTGCTGTATTTGAATCAAATTACATTTCCTCTTAAATGAGAAGATAGCACAATTTCTGTTGCTTATAATTTTAGACTGGCATAGCCCAGCACTGAAATCATTGCCATTGGAGCTGTTTTAAATCCTCACAGATTACAAGAAAATATTTCTGGACAGTAAAGCACAAACTTATATTTTTAAGAAACATTTTTTGTGTGTGTGTGAGTTAAGAATTAAACTAAGTTTGGGAAAAGAGAATCCCTAATTTCATCCTGTTTGCACTGACAGTATCTGACTATGTCCTTCCTTAATGCTTCCTGGGCTTTATTTTCTGTAAGCAAATGCACCATGGTTTTTTGGATGGCCACAGTGTTCACACAATCTCTGTTTAAGTGGAGCTAAGATTCACAGTGCATCTCACATCAGGGTAAAAACATTGCAAATCAAGCACATGAATCCCAGGAAACTCAGTGATCTAGAGTTAATGTTAGTTACATTTAGAAATCTGTATGTATTAGGCTACGGGGCTGCACAAATAAGATACCAAATCAACCTTATCTCTGTCTTGACATAACATCACACGAGAGCCTACATGATAACAACTGGAGCAGATCACTATCCCTGTCCCTGCGTGCAGCTCTTTTACAAGAAACGATTTTGAAGAAAAAGAAAAGAAAAAACTCAAACCTCTCATTTTCACACAGCATGATGCTGTGATAGAAGAGAAACAAAACTAAAATGTTAACAGTAAAATTGCTTGGCTGTTGCACGAAATCTTACAGTGCAGAGCTCAGGGTGCTTGGAGATCCATTCTTTTGGAATTAAATGCTGAAATTCTTTGCTTTATCATGGTTTCAAAGAAACCGAACAAAGCCAATTGAACAGCAACAAAACAGGTAATTCATATAAAGCTTTTCTTTCTTCACTTACGGACTGTATACCCTTTCATTTATTCCTATCTTACAGTCATTCTTGTTTTACTTAAAAATTGTTGTATTTTCTTTTCTTTCTGTTTTGTTTTTTTTTTTTTTAAGTAGCCTTATTATTGCACACTCCAATGTGAGTGATGTTTTTGCCTACACTGGTGAGCAGGTGAAAGCCTGGAGGCTTCGCAGTGCTCCTGAGCACCCAACACAGAGCCAGAAGATGACAGCTCCAGAGTGGCTGAAGATCATTCTTGGCTCCTGCCTTTGAGATCATAGTTTAAAGTGCTTACACCAAAGATTATTTCCCATCCTTATTGTCCTGTCAAGGTTCCAACCTCCTCCTTTACAAGTGTAGTGAACAGAGCTTTTAGTATTAAGTATTTTCCACAAAGCAGCATAAACCATGAGAAGTGACATGTTGGATTTGTCTGCCCTAACAGAAGGAAAAAAAATCTCCCCTAATAATCAAGTGTCAGATAGAACTGCAAGAGGTTTGTTCTCACTGGAGTAAAACAGCCTCAAACCTTCATGTATGAGGAGATATCCATAAAGTGTGTTGGCCCAAAAGATTCCTTGGAGGGCAGAGAGAGAGGTCAAATAGAGGTCAAGTGAGTAACTGTTTATAGATGGTTAACTGGAGTGACAGAATGGTGGTAGCTGCTTTTTTAGCAGTTTAAAGGTTTAAGCTTGCTTCCCTGGGAGCTTTGCATGCGATTTCAATGCATGTGAAATTGGCCCTTTAGGGTAGAATTCATCCCTCCTCTCATCCCATCAGAGAACATCCCAAGATGGTCTAACCTTTCATGAAGAAACTCAAAACGTGATACATTTTGCTCGGTTTTAGGTTTTGTTACAAACATCATATTTTTGGCCTCGCTACAAGGAGTTTCCTGAAAGCTTGGGGTAGAGCGAAGCCAAGCTTGGCGTGCTCTGCCTCTCCCTGACGCCGCAGAAGGGATTTTATTCCAAGAGCACTTAAAGCTGTGTGGCTTTGCTTGGGTTTCGCTTGGAGCTTTCAGGTTCATTGAGCTTGCAGGCCACTTTGACGAGCCTAGAGCTCAGCAATAAAAGGCTCCCAGTTCCCAGAAAGAAGAGGCAGAGAGCCTTGGCTTGGGCCAAGCTTGGTGCTCCCTTTATGCACCAGAGCACAAGAGCTTAAGATCAGAGTATCACAACAGAGCAGGCTTCTGTCTGAAGGGAAAAGACCCAGACCAAACGTTAGGTCAGAACAGCCAGAGGTCCTACAGCACCCACCTCACTCCTTTGCAGCTTTCCCTTGACTAGCTGAATATGAGTTGTCTGTCTCATGGGACTATTAAAGCTTGCTTTTAATTTAAGATAGACATGTATAAAAATCAATAACCCAAATATCTATACACTGTGGGTATTTTCAGGCTCTGACAAGCTTTGCAGCTGCCTTCTCCCTTGACAAATTCTAGGGGTCTCAAGGTTTTGTCTACATTAGCAGCTTGTGTGGTGAAATTAGAACAGATCTACACAGAAAAGAAGTGTCTGTAGCCCGTTAGGTGGGCTTGCTTCACCATAGCTGTAGTCTGGTCCTAAAGCCCAAATATCTCCTCAGTGACTGGCATACATGCCCCTCTAGAACTCATTTTGTGACTTAGATTTATCCTAAATCCAAGTATTTCACACGCACAGAAACAACTCTGTGACGCAAAGTTAAACAGGGATATGGGTTCAAGAAGCCTGCTCCAGGAGCGTACTTCTCATCCTATTCAAAGTCCAGGCGTGGATGTAACCTCCGAGCATCACCCACCTGCCAACCCAGAGCTTCAGCCGCGGGTTAGGGGTCTTTTGGTGCCCTCTAGCGACTGCTGACCGCGAGCGATTTGAAAGCAAACTACGCAAAGCCTTGCGGCGCTTGGAGAACAAGCTCAAAACTTTCTTTGTATTTCGCCTTTGGTATTGCAAATGATTTTATTGCGGATAATGTAAACTAAATCTAGTTTGTATTTACTGGTTTGTTCTCTGGGCTACAGGCGGCTGCATTACTCACACACTGAAACGAGGTCCAGCAAACAGCTTGTTTATGGCGATGGAAATACTTCATTTGCTGGAATTGATCTGACATTCATCATCTAGAGTTGCCAGATGGTAAAAATGTTTAGTTTGCAATAAACAACCATTAACATCACTTAACATACATGTCACTCACAGACCAAGGACATGTGCCTTGCAGGACCAGAGCTAGCTGTGGTGTGGCTGTGATGTGCCAAATTCCATTGTTTGATTACTCTTCGGAGTTGTGTCCTGCTCAGAGTCGTACCAGTTCCTATTGCCAATAATCAATTGCATAAACTAGGTTTCCAAAGCCAAATTCTAGGACCTTGCCTCTTTTACAGGAAACACTCAGCCCGAATCAAGTCCCTGAAGTACAAGTCCATAAGACACCCTTCTCCCAGTATATTAGCAGTATTATCAGCTACTCATTTACCTTCTTCTGAATAGGTCTGGGCTTGTGGCTTTAGCTGTTAACCCTCAATTCTATGTCAGAATTTGGGTCCAGGAGATTATACCTGCACACATTGGAACACAGAGGGAATGGATGCACTTGGTGCTCCTGATCTATCTTTGGGCCTAATGGATCCCTAGCTGCTAATAAAACTTCAGCCATCCACAAAGAACATCAGAGAGTGACTCGATTACAAGACCCAGAGAAGTACAGCAAAGCCACCTAGCCAACTTTTCTCACAGTGCAGGTTTGATTCTGACTGAAGATTTATTGCCATTGTGTTCAATCTGTTCTTAAAAGCTTTTAGATATTCAATTTCTGTTTCTTCCCTCGGGAGTCCTTACTATAGCTTAATAGACCTCACCATCAGAAACTATTTTTCCCCTAATGACTCTATTTTTCACTTTTCCCTGCTAGTGTGTACAAATTCTACTTATACTCACTCACTACTTTACAATATTCTCTGAACACAGTTTCTATCTCTTCACACAACCAAATCATAACTGTCCACATTACTTCACTGTATATTATGAGTTCCTACATTTTGTTCTTGTTATACCTCAGTTCACAAACAGGGACTGACATTTGTTGAGATGCAGGTAGTTTTATATTAGTAAACAAAGACTGACATTTGGAGGCAGTTTTATATATATAAGCATCAACGACTGTCAGATCACCCAAGGCAGTTAAGTATGCTATTTTCAGCTGGACAAGGAGTATATAGGTAAGGGACTCATCCAGTCTGAATTTTAAACCAAGAAGTTTATCCATGATTTTAATTAACCAGACTGGAACACAGTTGTGCAAATAATGAAGAACTGATTAGAGTTTGTCATTTTAGGGGTTGCGGATAGTTGAAAATCACTGACCTCAGAAGAAGAACAGCACATTCATAATAATACGAGCACAGAAATTGGTTCCTCAACACTTTTTCATTCACTGAAAAACATCATAACAAGAAGGCAGTTTAGAAGAAAATATTTCAGTCCTACTTCCCTACTCATTTACACCAATTGTTTGCATCTTCAGGAAGGAGATACAGCTCAAAATATTTGTTTGTATGTACACTCCGTACCTTCTCTCTCAAGGAAAACTTCTGAATTGTCTTGTCTCATGACAGATACATCAAGTTAAGCTCTAACATCAGCCTCCCACAAGGGAAGAAGGTAGGTGTTTCGATCTGGCATAGTCACTCCCTTCCCCCCTTCACACATGCACACAATCAGCTCCCCAACAGTTGTATCACAGTTGACTTACAACTTGCTTGGTACATGTTAATTTAGCACGTACATGAAGCTCTGCTGGCATATTTCAGGCCAAGGGCCCAATCCCTGGCTCTGCTCTGACTGCTCAGAACAAACACAGCATGGAGGTGAGAGGTGAAAGCATCCATTTGAGCCCGACAGTGGGAAATGTTCCCCATGTGATAAGGAACCTGGGACAAGACTCCTGGCACATGAACTCACATCCTGTCCCACAATGGGGCAGTGCCTGTTTGGGCTGCCAGCCCCAAGAGGGGTTGGACAGCAGCCACCAGCCCTGAGTGGGGCTGGACATCTGTGATAGCACAGCCAGCAACGTGCACTGTGGCAGTTAGGGTGGCAAAGGATCCAGAAGATGACGAGTGAGTGAGTAGAAAGACACTGCTATTTCAGATCAAAGCACTGCATAGCCCAGAATCCTATCCCTAGCAGTGGTCAGTAACAGATGCTTCGGCTGGAGGGCAAGCAGGGTTGAATCCCTGCAGCATGCCAACTTGGCACACAACCAGGAGTCTGGGTCCAGCAGGAATGTGGGGCTCTGAACTCGCCTCTGATTTTGGCAGCTCCAAACAGGTGTCACATCGTGTGATTTCCACAGGGAATCAGAAACTTCAGGAGAAGTAAAGAACTGTGTGACATAGACCCTACTTATTACAGAATTTGCTCCGCTGTCTCTGACAAACCAAACACAACTTCATCTTCCCAGATCCCACCCCTGAATTTAAAGGATTTTTTCCAGCTCCTGCAATATCTGAAAAAGAACAGGAGGAATATGTGGAAATAGCAAAAGTCAGTCCTGAAGGTAAACTTAGAAATGTATGGAGGAAAGAGTAATACGGAACCTTGTTTTCTTGCAGAACCTGGCTGTGGTATCCCTATGCAATAAAATACCCATCAATAGTCTAAAGGGGAAAGCCAAAATGGAAGACTTGCCAGGACAGCACGCACCAGAGAATCCACAGCAGAGAAAGGCTTTAGATTTGGTCGTAGAATACTAAGCCCAGGACAGTATGGTGCACTTCCTTCCTACATCCAGCCAACAGACTGTAACTAACCAGTTTTTCCTGCGAAGGACAAACAGAATTTCTGAAGTGTGACCATCTAAGGACATAAACACTATTTCTTGCAACCTTCTTTCCCAGAACAAAATAGCAAATATCCCCTGTAACTGGGGAAAGAAGCAGAAGGAACGTGTCTGGCCCTAGCAACTCTTCACCAGAGGCCAGTATCTGATGGGCTGGCTTATAAATGACGCAGGAAGATTTTCCCTGGATTTATAGCTCTGCTCATTCTGTGGGGGATGTAGTTTTCCCTTTTAGGTTTCATGGAGGTGTCGCATGCATTCTCAAAGAGCAGACCTCTCTGATGTAGCAATAGGGAAACAAAAGCCTCTCAGATCTCTTTGCAGAAGGTGGTCTTTCCTCCCAAGCAAATACCCTCACCAGGTGGACTGCCTGCAGCTGGGATGCAGGAGCAAGACTGAGTTGTTTAAAGGTCATAAAAACCCTTGGGCCTAGCTTTTATTTGTGGGGATAAAAAAAGGATAGCAGATGCTTCTCTGCACTCCTCCCATGAGTCCCAGTGCAAACAAAGCCACCTAGGACTTGTCTACACTTCAGGTGAAAAAGAAACTAGATGGGCTGGTTGTATAAAACATACCTTTATGTGGTCTTTAGTGTGGGGTTGTCTTAACACTGCATAGACTTTAAGTGAGGAGTTTTGCCCTGGGGGAAGCAGGAAACAATGCTGGATCCCAAGCCTTGTTTGCTGAAGATGTTGCAGGCTGCTGGTTTCAGCTGACCTCATTTTTGGCCCAAGCATTCTGGCTTTTTACAAACAGCTGCTGAAGGAGTGCTATGGCACCAGGAGCTATTTATGGAATTTGAGATTACACAGAATGACTGTATGAAAGACAAGGCTGAGCTCACGCTCTCAAGCAGTACAGTTTACTGCTATAGCTGCAGTGATCCTTAGCTACAGTGGCGCCTTGTGAATGCTGGGAGAATTTCAGACATTGCCAGTGATAATGAGAATACTATGTCTCCCATTTACCTACTACAAACGATAGAACTGACCTCAAGCCCCTAAAAACACACGCACTTGCATGTGTGCTCTCGCACAGTGCTCTAACATGCCCTGCACAGGTCCGTGCTACACTGAATTCCCTTGAACACACATATATGCATGCAGCACAGCAAGAACCATTTATTTCTGTACACCTTCAGCTCTGCCTAAGCCCAGTTTCATTTTAATTCCACACTTGGGGCAGGGGGTAAGGGATATTGCAATGATCTGCGCCGATTCCATCCAGTGGCCATGGGAAAGTATCTCAGGTGTCTACAGGGAAGCCTGGAGTTTCTGGCTCGTACATAAGCAAGGCAGCAGCAATGCAAACAAAAGCAGCCAAAGCTCACGGCAGTGTGTCGTCTGTCTTGATTGACACAAAGGCAATTGCCGCAGAGCACTGATTACAGCTGCTCTGCGCTGCCCTGCTTTGCCGCCTGGGGCCTCCAGACGAAATTGCCGGGAAGAGCTCAGCGCTGTAAAGCAGCAAGCACAGCTCCAGGCTCGGAGAGTTCAAGGCTATCAGATCCTTGGTGGCCTGGGACTGCTGCCTCTAGAAGTGTGACCCGAGGATTGCAGCGAGGATTAACTTGCTGGCGAAGGGCCCAGTGAGTATGGGGCTTCCTTCCAAAACCTCCCAGCCTGAAGGGCTTTAGTCAGTCCTAACTCCAGCTGCTACAAAACAAGAGGAACAGGAATTTCCCAAACATTTACTCTATCAGGGTTCTGAGGCTGGAAGAGAGAGTGGGAGGATGTTCAACAGGGGAATCAGCCCACAGCAGCAAGATAGGAGACTTCAGGGGCACAGTGAGGCAAGAAAGCTACCTGGAACCTGTGCTGGGACCTGACTCAGACATGGCAGCTTACTGAATTTCCACTGCCAGCAAATCCAGAGGTTGCTTAGGGCATACTCAGCAGCTGGTCTTTTTGCCCAGCCTCCACCTTTTCTTGCATCTGCAACCCTCTCTTCTTCCTTCTCACCCCTCAGCCTGCTTCACCAATTTATACCCTGTGGTTTTCTTCCTGTTTTTCCTTTTACTTCTTTGGTCCATCATTTTTTCCCAGAACTTCTAGTCAGTATTTTGGGGAGTTTTTATAGATATAGCAGTCTCAAACTTTTTGGTGATTCTGTGTCCCGTAGAGTTAGTACAGAAGCCACAAGTAGGACCATCAGCTACAGCCCTGTCATGTAATCTTCAGCATCCTTCTTCCTCTATTTCCAATTAATGGAGTTAGCTAACTGGTGCCATCTAGCTCTGGAAGGTTACACTTCATTTAGATGTATTCAGTAAATTCTCAACTCCACTGATACTCCATCTTCTAGCAGCAAGGCTAAAAGGGCACAGGAATGTTTATGTTGCTTTTAGGCTCAATCATAACGTAGAGTTTTGTCTGAGTGGAAGTGCAAAATTGGAGCAGCTGGGAGAATCCAGGAAAATGATAGGATTCCCCTCAGATCAAAGGCAGGCACTTTCTTCTTCACTCCCACAACCAATATTAAGGAACTCTGCTGCGTGCTTCTTACATCAACAACAAAAAGTCATGTTTTCCTCCCGATCTCTTCCCTTTTTTAACTGAGTTTGATTGAAATTTTTCCATCAAAGCTTTTTCAGTGGACATTTGGGCTCTTGATGAACAATAAAACAAAAGTATCACTGTTGGAAACATTCAATTCTTCACTGAGTAAACAAACCAAATTATTTTTAGATAAGAAGAGCAGAGTCAGGGGAGAGGAGCAGGAGGATACTGGATCTCAGTGGAAAGGCAGTATATTTTGCGTCAAAACAGAGTATTTTCCAACAAGTTGTAGATCATCAGATGTTCCTTAATTTCAACTTCTTAAAATCTATGATGTCAATCCCAAGAATGCTGACAACTAAAACAACGGGTAGTCAGTTTGTTGACTCCGTCACTGTTATTCACAACACAGGCTTCTGAATGGGGCCTTATGTCCAAGTCTGAAGCTGTGTTCCAGAGTGGAAATTCTGTTTCAAATATTCTGAATTTGATCACACTTCTTGAAATCCTATGGGATTTCAGGAAACGGTTAGCGAGCCACTTGTTTATTCCCTGCAATCGTGGGCATGTGTAATATCAGAAGAAAGCTCCCTTCTCTTCCAAAACTCCTAATCCAAGGAGAAATTTCCCTTGTCTTACAGACAACTGACAGCAAAATATTGCAACATGGAGATGAGGTACAGTGTTGTACATAAACTGTGCCTCTTCTTTGAGCGCCTGGAAGATCTCTGGTATCTGGATAACCTTATTTCAGAAATAAGACGTTTTGAGCCCTTATGAACACAGACTGAAGTGTTCCTGGAGCAGAAGCAAGAGTGTGGTTGAGCAGATCCAGCCCTGAGAAGACACTTGAACCTGCCTAAGCAGTTCTGATATCCTGCAGCCGGCAGTGCTCATGTTCAGAATCCCAGATATTGAAGATAAAGGCACGTGTATCTGCGGGCTGCAGGAGCACAGCTGAATCAAAGGCAGGGTGTTTTTATAAAAGCCATCCAGACAATATGAAGGCCACCAAATCTCAGTGACCTGAAGAACTGTAGTTCACCCTTCCACCTTGGAATAGGCTTAATATGGTTTGTGAAGATAAGAATAACACAGAAAACAAAACCAGGTGAAGTCTGTACAGAAGAGTGATGAAAGACTCGCGTGTGAGCAGGAGAGCTTGCAGAGAAGGACTCCTGGAGGAGTTTCATCTTGGTGTCAGGCTGTTCTCCTTCATGAAAGCTCCACTGAGTTATGCTGTCCTATGTGACTGTAACTCTGTTTATTTAGAAATCTTTCTGTGGAGGAGGGAATTTACGAGCCAGCAATATTTCTGCTTTATGGCACTTCCTTCATCCACATTCCTTCGTCTGGTCATTTCCATGGGCCAGGCCCACAGAGAGAGGTCAGGAGGGCACCCAAGTGGTATCTAGAGGCTCCAAATGGAAACAAGTCTTCTCACGCAAAAATAAATAACGGAGAAATATTTCCATTGCAGAAGAGGAACAAAAGCTGTGACCATGGCAGAAGGCAACCAGAGAACAACAGGCTGCCTGGCCAAGGCAATTAACAGCATTTAACATCAACCATACTCTGTACATAATACGTCTGTTCTAGTGACTCCCTCTTTGCCTTTGGTGTATTTTAAGTTTGGGTGTTTTAAATAGCAGATAAAATGCAACATAAATGGTAGTTACATCTGAATCAGGATGAACAACCACAGAACAACCTGAGGTGTAGGCACGTGCCTCCTTTGGTCTGCATTTGAATATAAAATGTCCAGCTCCTGTTGGACAGCAGATGAGGATTTTACATACTAAGTTTCAACAGACAAAAAAAAATATCTCTACTGACCCCCTGTTTCTCCCCTTCTCAGTATGAGTATCCCAGCTGGAAATACAGCTAGAACTGCCTGAAAATTCATTTTTCATCTGATTTCCTCATTAAAAGTCTACAGCAAAAAGATAATTTTAAGTCTAAACTCCCAGACACTCTCACCAGAAGATCAAGCAATGACTCAAGCCTAAGGGGTCTACAAGATCAGCACAGTCTCACTGAAATGCAACAAGCACCCAAAACAGCACTGGGACTAGTGTCATATCTGGGATAGTTCTGATTAGGCTCCCATTTCCAGGCGTCTCAGCAAGGTACCACATAGTGTGGTAGGTCTAGGGGAAATCTTGTCACTACTGTGGCCATGTATGTCTGCTCATACATATCTGACTTACAGGGCAGAGGACTTCCCTTCTCCATCTGCTTGCAGAATGTCAACTGCACTGGAGGGGTCTCAGTCACTTTAACACTTTCCATTTACTTATTATGAGTCCTGTTGGTCTTGTCAGGTCTTTCCCACCCCTATATGGATGTATTTCTGCTTTAGATTAAACAAGTAATTCCCACACAGGCAGTTTGTTCAAAGTCCTACAATGACAGACAGTACCTTAGAAAGGCACAATGCACTCATTTTTCTTAGGTTACCAGCTGAAGCACGTGGTTTAAATCAGATTCAGGTTCATGACAGTGATATAGGAGAGAACCCTGCTTAATGGTAGTGAGGGGAGCACATCTCCCTTAATCACACACATATTTACAGTTGGGGAAAAGCTGGGCTGCCTATTTGTCCTTCATTATATAAAACATAAACACACATTCAGACACACAAAGCTCATCTACTCTAAACATCTATTAGGAATTCCACATTCCTCCACTACAATCTATGTACCTTTATAGTCACATTTATTTCTGAACATGTATGCAAACTAACATCTGTTCTCACCCAATTCTCATCCTTCCCGAGAAATGAAAATGCCAGATTCCCAAAGAAGTTGGTTTTGAGGCTTCATGTAGACCTTGCCACTTTGGTAAATACAGCTGTGTAACATTCACAGATCTTAACATTCAGTAAGCTTGATTCTGAGCCTTAATTTTCTAAGACAGAAAAAAAATGTAATATCCCCTACTTTTCTACTGCTACAACAGCCCACATGAATGATCCTCATAAGCTCCAAAGAAAAGCCAGTCAAGTCAGCATATGCCAACTCCAAGCAGCAGTTTGGTATTGTACTGAAAGGCACAAAGAATGCTCATATAAATCTGTTTCACAGCTGGAGTGCTGTGAGATAATCTCTTCTCAGCAGAAGAGGTTCAATGACAAGTTGTCGGACAACTGTATTATCTTAAACTGCCATGCCATTTTAACAGCTCTATCAAAATCTAAATCAGATGGGTCATTTCGAAAGGCACAAAACAGGATTAAGAGCCTGTTTCTTAGTGGCTCTTGAGAGGAGTGAGACACCTCATAGATATGTGTGGCTTTGAAGACAGAATCCAAATATGGGCCATTTGGGTCTTGCCTGAAATACATTGCACAGCTTTTTCCTGGCAAAGTTAATTCTACCAGAAAGTTTCAGAGAAAGCTTTTAAAATTACATTTACCATCGGGTAAAACTCAGACACATTTATAATGTCATCAGAGCAGGATTGCTGACGTGAGTAACAGTGTTGGCAGTGACTTCCATGGGACCAAAATCAGATCCAGTATTCACATTTCCTAGGCATTCTTCACTAAATATTATTTTACATAAAGAAGCATTTGTTTGGACTCCAGATGTTCATGTAACCTTCTGTCATATTCTGTCTGCATCCCAGCTCTCCCATCTGTGATCTGAAGTGTTACAAGGAAGAAGTGGAAGGATTTATTTTGATCTCACTTCCATCTGTTTTACAGTTCACTGACTCTCTTCTTGATGCGCACCAGTGTTTGAGAACAGGGCTAAAGCACAGCACTGCTCATACCAGAGTAAATTCAGAAGACGGGCATTTACTCTGAATTGACCTTAGGCAATTACTTGCCGAGTTATTTGGGATAAACAGTTGTGATACAGGAAATCAGCAAACCCTGTGTGTGCAGTTCTTCAGGGAGGGGAACATCTGCTATGAGACACTTCAATTGTTACCAGAGTTTAACAGATGGGCACCGCTACAGCTAGTGACTGTGAAATACATACTTTACCACTTTTCTGAGCAACTCATAACAAAGTTTCTACAGTATGTACAGTGCTGATGTGTCTATTTACTTACAGTGGCCTGAAGACAGCCCTGGCCTGAAAGCTCGCGGGCTTCAGGATAAGTGCCAGCCTTGGTGTTACGGTAGGAAACTTATCAGCACTCCCCTTAATATCTGTGTTGTAATCGACCTCATAAAATAATCTGATTTGGGTGAGAGCAGTCCCTTGTCATTGATGGCAGGATGCTCATGATGAGCATCAAAATCACTTTGTGTGCTGGGGGGGATTCTCCCTCTCCAGTTCCTAAGAAATGCTCTTTCTATCTTAGGGCTTGCCTGCACCAGAATTTACCACGTCTGATGCTGCCAGGGCACAAAAGCATTCTCACTAGTTTGAAATCAATCAAATATTAGTGTCAGGGGCTCTGTGTGGGCACCTAGGAGGAATAAAGAACCTGCACCAGCTTCTGCAGTTCAGGTATCTAAAGGTTTGAAGTGTATGAAGATGTTTCTGGCAGCAGTTAAAGACTCTCTGTTCTGCTTACGGAATTAAATGTATTCTGCATGCAGAATCCTTGCTAGAGCTAGTGGGATCATCCAGCATGGGAAACTTGTGTTCCAAATGGGTAAAAGGTATCCACAAACCATACGGGAAAATGCAAAACAAAATAAAAAAAAAATAGGCTGTCCAAGAAATTTGGAATGACACAGACCTTCTGCTTCCATCATCCCTCTGGCTCAGCAAAAATGGGCAGTTGATCTAAGGGAGCAGGAGTGAATTTCTATCATTTTGTGCAGCAAGAAAAGCTTCTCTGAGCACTTTGTCAAATATAAACTATTATCACAGGAAAGAAGAATTAACAGAGACTGCAGTAATCCTTGCTACAAATGAGATGGACCCAGTTTCTCGCCCAGCTGCATCGCTGGAAATCCACCAAGGGAACCTTTTTGGACACAAAGATTCTCAAGGGCCTGGTGCATAAACTGTGTCACACAGATTACAGGAAGTCATCTAAAATGTAATGTTAGCACTTTTTATTTTTACAGGAGAGTTGAAAATTACCATGCCTGGTCCAGAACAGAATCCCCTGATGCTCAGCTATCCTGTTCCTCCCCAGGCCTGGCTGCTGGACCAATCCTAGCACAGCCAGCAACCCTAGGTGATATCACTTGCTAACTATGAAGTTTGGGATTGAAATGCCTTGTTCTTTCTCATTTTGCTTGCCAGAACTATCCCCCAGCTCTAGTCAGGGCCTCTTATTTTCCTGAGAACTGAGTTTAACTGAAATAGTAATAAAGATGCTTTACATGCTTATCTAACACCAAGAAGAATTGCTGTGTAGGTTATTGGCATGTGGAATGATCTCCTTCAGACATTCCATAATAGTGTGACTATTAAGCTAAAAGATCATTAATAATATGCCATTTAGCTTGTTTTTGAGCAGTGGAGGAAATAATAAGAATGTAAGGTTGAAGAAATGGAGGGGAAGAAGCTGGAACATTTACATGCTCCTGGCAGCAGGCAGGGAGATAAATCCCAGCTGTGCCTGCAGCACACTTTGATGTATTTGTAAGGCACTGCAACAGCACATTCATTTCCAAATGTATTTACTCACGGTGGTAGCCCAGCTAGCTGGTGTATGTGTATCAGATATACAAGCTGGGAAGATCCCTGCTCAGCAAAAGATGATGATACTGGTGAAGAAATATGGTTGCTTTCTCTGTTACTACTCTTTCCTTGTATCTCCTAGTGAAAATATGAGCTTTTGCTTCTAAATTTTGCTTTTCTGAGAGGTAAATCTTTTACAGATTTGAGGGATGTAGCATTTTGATGCTTCTTTTCCTTGCACTAAGGGAGGGAACTAAGACAATCTAGGCTCATTTAAGAACAAAATGCCCACCTCAAGTTGTTCTTTTTCTCTCTGTGATCTTTCTTGGCTTAAGGAGAACATTCCCTCACCTCTGGAACTGGTTATCAAAGGGAAAAGATGTACAATAACAGCAAACAAGAGATAGCGTCCAGGCTTCTTCACTCCCACTAAATTTAGAATTTTTTCTGGGAAGGAATCTCACAAGGTCTTCCAAGTCTTTCAGCACTTTCCAACCATGCAACACTGATCTCAGAAATCTAACAAGGGCTGTGCAGAATCTATGCCAATAACACCATACCATATTGCAATCCCATAGCATTTATCCAGTGCCCTAATACAGTGACTATGAGTTGGGACAGGCCTAGAACAGAGACCCAGCAGCCATTTGATATGAAGGGAACCCCTTGCTCTAACTGGAGAACCATGAACTTACTACCACATAAGAGTACTCACGTTATAGAATCATAGAATTAAGGTAGAAAAAGACTGCCAAGAACACATAGAACCATCAAACAATTCCCCACCATGCCCACTAACCGTGTCCCTCTGTGTCACATCTTCATATTTCTTGAACACCTCCAGGCACAGTGACTCCACCGTCTCCCCAGACAGCCTATACCAGCGCATTATCACTTTTTCTGAGATTTTTTTTTCTCCTAATATCCAACCTGAATCTCCTTTGGTACAACTTGAGGCCATTACCTCTAATCCCGTTAACTGGGAAGGGACAGTACCTCACCTTGCTACAACCTCTTTTCAGGGAGCTATGGAAAGCTATAAAGTCTCCCCAGAGCCTCCTCTTCTCCAGACTGAAAAATTCCAGTTACCTCAGCCACTGCCTGTAAGACCAGTGCTCCAGACCCTTCCTAGCTTAGCTGTCCTCCTCTGTACACAGAGTCTTACTGTCTTTCTTGCAGTGAGGGGCCCAAAACTGAACACAGCATTCAAGATGTGGCTCCACCAATGGCACTTTATGGCATAGCTCTTGATTTTCCTGGCTAACTAGTTGTCTTTGTGGACTTTTACATGATGTTTAGTGGTGTACCAAGGCAGAGAAGAGCCTTGTAAAATCATTTGACACCGTTCAGCCCTAGAATGTATAATGGTGCTGGTCCTCACCAGGCAGGCAGGCAGCTGCAATTACTTCTAACTAATTCATATATCTATCCAAATCTTTCTGCACACTACCTGGCACATCTCAAATCCACACCTTTGCAAGGGAGCAGTTTCTACTCAGTTGATTCAGCAGATGATTCAGGAAGAGAAGAGCTCTTTCCACCCTTGAAGAGCCTGTACTTGCCAGGAAGAAGAGCCTGTACATCAGCCAGGTCACAAACCCCTGGTGCTCAGCAGCAGCTGATGTCATTGTGCCACCACCGCAGTCTTTCCTTATTCACTTGGCAAGCTCACACTCAGCTGACAGATGGCATCAGAAGGATTGGGTAATTATCTCCCAAAGCATCAAGGTTCCAACTGGTGCTACCTGCTGTGGCAAGCCCTACAGTTTTCATGAGAAGCAACCTTGATCCCCATCAGTTTCAATTTTATATTCCAGAATAAATTCTTCTTAGATAAAGCAACCACGGTCACCATATGTTGAATGAGGGGAGCTCCGCAGTGGGAATGGATACTGCTATTTTAAAAAATCCATTCTATGAAAGATTCTACCAGAAGGGAAGTTTTGCTTTTGGCTCAAGATCCTCTGTGCCTGGACAAATCATCTCAGCAGACAGAGAGTGCCCTGAAATAGAAATAATGGAAATACTGACAGTGCCTTCGTCTAGCAGGCGGGACCGATGCTGCCAAAGCTCTTCCCTTAAGCATGAGAACACGGCACGTCTCATGGGAAACCACAGACCTGTAACCCTGATGTGCGAGTGCTTGGCCTTTTGGATGGGTTGTGACTGCTTGACACAGCTTTACAGTTTCTCCCTTGACTGCTGTGTTTTCATACCTCATTATTCATGTTTATTCTGAGGTATATGTTTTGTCTGGGTGGGAGAGTACTGTTTTTCCTTTACATTTTTTTCCTAGCCAGTGTTCAAAGATCCTATTCCTTCTTCAGGCCAAACTGAAAGACTTACACATGAGATAGTGTAAGATGGACTTTTTATACATTCTTATCATGTATCTACAGCCCAAGGCAGGCATATCAAGCACTCCAATTACCACAGAAGCACAGCATCATAAAGGTTGGAAAAGACCACACAGGATGTTGTGTCCAACCATCCATCCACCCCCACCGTGTCCACTAACCGCATTCCTCAGTGCCACATCTCCACACTTCTTTAACACCTCCAAGGACAGGGACTCCACCACCTCCCTGGGCAGCCTGTGCCAGTGCCTGATCACTATTTCTGAGAAGAGGTTTTTCCTAATATTCAACCTGAAATCATGTGCTTAGAACAGAAGCAAGCATAATTTCAGTTGGGAAACTTGTCTCTAACTAGCATCTTTTTGCATATTCAACTTCATTTTTTTCTCTTTTCTGAGATACTCAGGAAGGAATTACACTAAGATATGAATGGACACCACTCTGACGTATCCTTAACATAACGAATAATTCAAAAACTCAGAAATGATACAAGTGAGCCAAAATAGAAGAAGTAAGAGTAGAAGAGTCTATAGCAACTCTCTCCCATGTTACATCCTGTAAGAGGTCTTGAAGACTGTGCAACTGACAAAAATTTAGTCTCTTCTATGACACAGTCTTCCTTTACCAATGCACTTTTGCAATGCTTTTTGATAGACAAAGCCAAGGAAACACTTTGTCATACAAAGTATTTGCAGTATTTTTACGTCTGCCATCAGCTACAGATTAAATTATTCAGAATGGAAATACTTGATATACTCCTTCAGTTACATAAATACCTGACAATGAGACATCACTGTTAACCCTACCCACATTAGAGGGTTGAAGCCCAATGATCTTTAAGGTCCCTTTAAACCTAAGCTATTCTACAGCTACCACAGAGGAAAAAGGAATAAGATAGCACTCTCATAATGACAATTAACATGGTTGTATTTCATATTTTGCTGATTTTGCACTGTTCACATCACATTCAGCCTGTAGATTTCCAGAATGGGCCTGGATAACCCTGAGGTCCACACCTATACACAGAGCTATCCAGCTCCTAACCCTATAAGATTTTCAAATTTAAGTCAAATTTAATTTCTGCAGCTCTTCTTCATTCAACGCAGAAGAATCTCTGCTGCTGGTTAGTCAAGTATTCTTTTTTTAATGAGTTGCAGAAATTTGAGAGCAGTAATGTAGTTTATAGCTGTGTAGGTAAGAGAGGGTTAAACAAGTTTTACGTTCAGAGTACCAAAAAGGGTCAGGGGGTCATTTCCTTCACGTGGAACCAGTTGACCAGGTGCAACTGTGGAATTTTCCCTTCCTCAAAAGCCTCAAGGTATAGGCTATTTCCCAGAGGTAGATAATTAGATTTAATGGGCCAATATTCTTAGGATATGGTAAAACCTGAAAATATTATCCTCACAGTGGCTAGAGAAGAGCACAGAGATTTCTTTGACAAATGCTGCCGTCAGTCGTGAACTTACATGAATCATCTTTAAGGATAAGAGAGGAAACAGACAGGGAAACGTTTTGTCTGAATGCAACTGAAGTGTGTGAGTTCAGCATTGATTTCTGTGAGTTATTCCTGTATTACTCTTTTCAAGCAGTTGCTCTTTCCTTTGGGACTTCAGTGATCTGGGGCCCAAGAGGGCACTGTAGAAAGCTCCTCAGCTTTCAGCATCCTGCAAGCCAACTCTTTTATCTGAAGCAGGTAATCGCTCTAAGAAACTGTGAATCTCATTGCTCAGGAATAACTTGAAAAAAAGAACAAAACACATACTATATGATATATATATATCCTTTTTCTTTCATTCCTTACCATGGATACAGTAGATCTGAAATGTCTACTGACTTGAAAAGATATTTCTCCACTTTAGTTCCATAAAAGAAATGATATAAACACCTTGCTAGAGCCAAAGGGAAAAAATATCTTTTCCCCACAAGAAAATCAGGACCGTACTCCAGAAAACAAAGTTCTGTATAAGATTTTGAAGATCGTGCACATAGATACTGCAAGTCCAGACTCTGGAAAGCTCCACTAGACACTGCAGGGCCTCAAGATACTTTTGCAAGTGGACATTTTTCTACAGTCCTAGATCCTGAAGCAATGCAGGAATGCAACATTTCCTGAACTCTGTGAAAATGAATAGATTCAAAGCTCTGCTGTGAGTTAGCTGTTGAAGAATAAAAGACCTACACTGCACTGAGCTTGAGATTGAGTCTGCCAAAATTTGCTTGAAGGTTAAGACAATCAGGCTGAGTAGGAGCTTGACAGTTACCTGTCTGGTTGGATAAAAGGGATCCCTGTTCTACTACCTGTGAAAACATTGCCCCTTTCTCATTTTTCAGAACTGGTGAAATTATGGTATCAGAAGACACTAGCCTTTATACTCACACTGAATTTAGGGTGAGCATAGGTTTTGGTATATATATGTTTTTATCTTGTGTTTACTTTTTTTTTTTTATTAGCAGTGGTCTAACTCAACATCTGAAAAATCCTACATGAAAAGAAGGTCTTCATTAAAATTTCAAAACTCATGCTGCTTTGGTGGAGTGTTCACTGAGCTCCCACTATGCATGTAATTGTTTTTCCACAGTAAAACACTCTTTACTGAAGCATAATTGATATGAGGCTTAAAATTCTAGCACCAACGTACAAAAACGTTATTAACTTCTCTAAGTATTTGTATGGGCCCCTGGTTCTGTCCTCAGGAGTCCCATCATGTTCTTCAAGGGTGGGCTAGTAAATTGTCTTCTTGGCTGCCTTGTTGGCCAAGTTCACCCACACACATCTCATGTTCCAAGGAGCCTGATTCCATATGTCTGTGTAATGTAACCAGCTTCTCCCTTGCAAATACGCAATGGGAACTTCATACCACTTTGTTTCTGATCTCGGATCACAGACACAGGCAATTGGCTGGCCTCTGAACTGATGGGAAAGAGTAATCGGGAACAGAGAATATAACTGTTATCAATTAAAAGGTGAAAAAATGCAAAGGCATGAAACGACTGCCTATCAGCATCACCAGCTGAAACTGTGCATGAGCATATGATTTTGCTAGTTATTAACAGTATGTCTTGTAATTGGGTGGAGAGTACAGAGGGATGCCTTCTACACACCAGTTCACTAAAGCAGTGTCTCTACCTTGCTCACAAATTAAACAAGCTAGGCCGAAGGAGCATCAGGCACCCCTTAGTCTTCACTCTGCTCACTGCCTTGTCCTTACAACATGCTCAGATTCCTGTGTTTGACATCATTCTGTGCCATAAGGACTACATTACAGTCATATCAGCTGTTCACAAGAACACAGTCACTTTCTAGTCCAGAAAGTCCTATAAGCCACACAGCTCTATTGTATTCTTACTTACACAGCCAGGTTAAGTCCTGAATGCTTTACTCCTGCAACAGAGATTTTTCAGATAAGTCTGGTGATGCCAGGAATGTGTGCTGTGCATTGACAATACCTCAGACATCCTTGGCCCACTACCCCGTTACAACGTTTGTGGCTAAGGAGGGTGTTTCACACAGGCTACAAGACAGTGAATTGCATGCAGACATTTTCCAGGTTACTCGTGATCCAGAAGTAATTCTTGGTGAGCTCTTCCTACAACAGTCTCACTCTACTGAGCATCAGAGTGGCATGACAGGGCCAGTGCGGGAAAACTCCTCAGACCCCTGCTGCCTCCCGAGATCTGCCATGAAGAGTTTCAGATCTGGGATGATTGGTATACAGTAATATGAAAATTCTGCCTACAGCACTGAGGAGTTTTAGAGGTTCACATTACTCCAGAAGTCACCTTTGCTGAGGTTGCCTCAGTTGCAGCAAGGCTCTCTCCAGCTTCTGCAGGAGTATAACACTAAAAAGGCATAAAGGTAGTTTAAATTCACTCTCCTGCAACACCTGCCAGGTATGGAAGTCATGTCATGTATCATCTGGAGGCAGAACACAACCTTACCCCATCAGGCTAGCCCTAGAAACAGGGTTCTTAAGACACAGTATGTCTTTGCATGCAGTCCATTCAAAGGTGAGAAAGCGCAGGACAACGTATGGCTATAAACACTTCAGCACATACAACCAAAGTTTTCCTCTGAAAGATGGGCCTGAATTTCCTTAAAAGTAATCAAGAAGTAGAGGGAATGGTACAGATCAACTAGTGAACTATCCACCTCACAATCTTCAGAGGAGTTGGCTTGTAGTAGAGCCATAAAACGCTTCAAAGTTGATGTTCAGTAGTGTTTTGTTTGGGTTGGGGCCACCTAGCTTGACAAAGAGATCTAGAGAAGGTGTGAGATTATTGCAATCATTTACAGATATTGAAAGCCTGTAGTGTGAGTGCTAAAGAGGACAAAAAAAGCCACTGAGGTGCTAGAAGGATGGAGAAGAAGGGATAGAGAAAGGAAATTAACAAAACAGCATGGCTATCAAGAAGAATTTACTGATACTACTCAAAGGAATAATCTCATCCTTGCTTCAATCACATAAAACTAGACCAGTAAAAAGTTACTATATACTATATATGCACACATGTGCATGCACAGATACAGGAGAAAAGGCAAACTGGACTCGGCTTGTAAGAAAGGGTTCAGAAAGATCCCAGGAGGCTTTTGTTGTCTATCATCTCCAGGTTTCTCTGAAACTCAGGATCTTCTGGGAATGCTCATTCAAATTTATGCAAAGTTGAATTTGATAACGTTTGTCTACTACTGTTTATTCAACTATAAATTGTGTTAAAAAAAAAAAAAAAAAAAGTAGTATTTCTGGAGACCTGCAAGGTCTTGTTAAATGAACAATACCAAGAGGGATTTCCTGCCTGGATGTCTTTGGTTTGAGATTATCCAAAAGCTCTTTCTTGACAGATTCCCCAGATTATTATTATCATTGTTGTTTCCTGTAATAAAAAAATTCCTCAAAGGTTAGTTTGAATGAATGCTGAATCTGTGCTTCTCCAGCCAGGGAACCCATCCTTAGTATTGCTGGAGGCTGTTTACGGCTGTTTTATGTTAGCCTGTCACTGATAGATTGACTGAATGCCCAACTGCGTCTGTCTGCCAGAGATCAATGGCTTCCTCCAGAAAGAAGTAGCCTGCAGGGGAAAAGGAATGCCAGGACCAAACAGCTTCCTGGTCTCCCATGCAGTTTATGGGTCTGATACTCTACTTGCTTATCTCAGGACAGCACCAGGGTTCATCTCCATCCAGATTGGGCAGAGATATGCAAGGTAGTATTGCTATCAGTGCAGATGTTGGTAGATAAAGATGACATAGATCTCAGTTTTAGGTTTCCTCAACATTATCAAAAGAACATAAGGTAAAATAAGACAAAGAAGACAACAGCCTACGCAGCAGGTCATGGGTGAACCTTAAAAAAAGTTAGATGCCATTTGGTTGAGATCAATTCATGAAATACCACCAAGTTCACTATGTAAGAGAGATGCTGACAACTTGTAGAGATCCTAAGAATACAGTGAAGACAGTAAAGGGTCTATAGCACTGGGTGTGAAGAGAGGATAAAGGAACTGAGGTTTTACAGTCTGGGGAAGAGAAGGCTAGAGAGTGGAGGAACTCACTGCATCTTCTACTTGAAGTGGCTTGTAGAGAAATGAAACCAAACTTCTTCTCAAGGGCACACAGCAAAAACACATAACAGTAGAAACAGGCTGCAATTAGATTAATTCCAAAAAGACAAACAGAAAACATTCCTTACACTTAAGCATTGGAACAAGTTTGCAAAAGATGACAGAGTATCCATTCTTGGTGGTTTTTCAGAACTTCCTGACATGATACCCTGAGCAACCTTCTCTAACACTGAAGTTGGATCTTACTTGAGCAAAAGACTAGAAGACCCTCAGAGGTACCAGCTGATAGAAAACGTATCTGTGATTCTATGACTGTATTCATACTTCCTAGTCCTACTGACTCAGGTAGAAAAATGCTACTGAAACTATTGAGTGACAATGTATCTTGCTAGGATAGCTTCCAGCTAAGTGGAAGAGCAGAGTTTGAGCCTGATTTTAGAAAATGACAAGTTTTGTATGTACTTCCATTGTTGTTCAGTGTGTGATATGAGGTCAAGTATGCTTTCTTAGCATTTCACTCATTGCTGAGTTCAGAACACCTGATGAAGCAGCAAATTGTGACCCAAGCTCCTTAGCAAAACCCTGGAGGAGTTCAAAATACTGAGCTTCATTTCCAATTTTAGATTAAGGGTCAGACTGTAACTAATTTCTTTTTATGAATGTGTTTGGAATTGGAGTACTGGTCTTCTATTTGGCTTCTCCCATACTGATTTTAACTCAGTGTTATTCCATTGAATCTTATGTGCTTATTACTGATAAGCTGAGTATAAGCAGGAGAAGCATTTACCAACCCTTGTAAGAACAACAGAGAGTATTATGGCCTCTTTGTGCTGCTCCACCCTCCTGACACCTCCCTAAGTTAATAGAGCTTTATCATTTCCTGTAGTGGACAGCTGTATTACTCTCTTCTTCCTCCAGAAAGAGAGGGTAGGAGATGCAAAGGAAGATACAGTGGGAGAGTGGCTCACTTACTGTGGGGCCCACTCCTATATCAAAGCCTGTGTTATGTATCCATCTGTGGTTAATTACAAAATCACAGAAACTAAAAGAAAAAAATCAGTCTAAGAAGTGGTAGCCTTTCATGACAATAGAGTAGATTGTTCCTATCACCCATTTCCCCTTATGTCTTCTCTTATGTGCATTGTGTTTCTCCTCTCTTTTATTCAAGGAAATCCTTTATACTCCCCACTGATATATCTAACACA
Source organism: Odontophorus gujanensis (assembly GCA_013399175.1). Classification (NCBI taxonomy): domain Eukaryota; kingdom Metazoa; phylum Chordata; class Aves; order Galliformes; family Odontophoridae; genus Odontophorus; species Odontophorus gujanensis. The sequence goes on from VXAB01003979.1 coordinate 1,467,571, forward strand.
AGCAGCAGGAAAGAAAGCCAACTTGGGTATAAGACTAGATATACTGCAGGACAGAAAGAAGCAATTGCCTTGAACAGAGCAGTAAATGGAGTCCCTTGCTTTTAACTAAAACCAAACCACTACCTACATTGAAGATTGTCTGCAATTGGATTTGAGCTTCAATTTCTTAGCTAGATCCCAGTGCAGAAGACTACCTTTTGCCTCTAAAAATTATTCTATTTTAGCTAGATATAGGATCTTCCTTCTTCCTGAATGGTACCAGGGACAGAAAAAGTCAGTGACTTCCTGAGAGATGACTACCACTTCCTGCCACATAAGTGACTCCTGCTCTGCCCAGAATGCTAGTATCTTGCTGATTCAAGATGAAAAAGGAGATCATTCAAGAGCAGCAGGTCATTTAACTTGTTGGGTAAAACTCCTGGAATGAGTTTGGACTTCTATTCCTAAATACCATATTTACACATGACCTTATCAACTACACTCTAAGGAGCTGTGTCTTTGAATGGCACTGCAAAATGAAGAGTCAGGCATTTCAGCACTACAGCTCTGAACTGCTTGGATTGACTTCAATTGAGTGATGCTGGATAACACCAGATGAGGATACAATATTTGACATCTGCCCCTCGATGAAGGCAAAGGATTTCTTGGCACATCTCCTACCTTCAATATTTAAAAAATGAAAATAGCCTTTATTACTTTTTAATTGGTATGAAGGAGGAAGAATGTTTTCTTTGGATCTCACTTCAAAACAGACGATCAGAGTTGCCGAAAATAAAGAGCCTTGTTTAGGCCTCTTCTGATCTTACCCGCTAAGCAAAATAAACTCAGATGGAAGAGTCCCCCTCCACTTGTACTCTCAAGAGTAGGTCATTTCCCTTGCAGGTTTATTTGAAAAATAAGAAACCGATAGCTTCAGTTTGCAGTGGTCAATTCCCTGTCCTCTAAATATACAGACATTAACAGTTCTCTCCTATACTGCTCTTGTCCCTGTACTGTCAAAACAAAGACAAAAGTGCTCTTGCCTTTGAGTTATTTCTTCTGCACAATCACGAGTTAAAAAATAAAAAAGCTACCCTGAAAGGGTACTAGCAGAATCTCTCATATAAATCCTGTTCCTCATATCTGTGTCACTCCTGTTTAAAGCAACTCAACTGAAGATGAGAAAGAATATTGCAATACTGATATGAAACATCCACATTTGTTCTTATTTCTGCTCTTTATCTTTCCCCTGAATAAGGAAAACTGGATCATCCAGAGTCTGCTGCTCCCACTTCTCAGTTAAACTCAAGCAATCAACAGTGTCCCAAAGGTACTATGCCATCTAGATACTGAGTAACAGAAGTAAATACAATGACCAGAACTTTTGCTGTACTTTTAAAGAGAAATTTAATTTCTTGCTGGGCAGCACGTGCTGCTTGACTACATTCCCTGTAGTGTATAGCTATAGAAGTATATAGCTCTCGTTTTTAAAATAATAGTGGAACAGCCTTTGTGTCTCAAATGAATTAATGAATTGTGGACATGAAGGACTTCAGAATAATTTTCAACTTAACAGTTCTCTGTAGCTTTGGAATTTTTGTCACGGGCACAGACAAATGACCAGAAACAATATAGACATTAGCAGCTTCACAGAGTGGAAGAAGTTGGAAACGCTCCTTTCACTGACTAGTTCTGTTACAACACATCTAAGATTTCAGATCATTTTTTCCCACTAATATATCACTTTACCAGACACCAAGGACCAAGTATATCAGGGAATACTAATCAACTTCTCAGTCTAGTACAGGACTTGTTGTATGTACATGTGGACCCTAGGTGTGCATTCCAGACAATTAGAAAGATTTCCTTACGCACTTTTTAAATTTAATTGTAACATCTGAGAACACAAAAAACATTTGGCTGGAAACCATAATAGCTCTGTTATGGAGGCACTGCAAGACTTCCTGGAAGCTATATTTCATAATCCTTACACTCTTATTGTCCCCTGGACATGTTCCTATATCTCCTGTGATGCATGATCTTCTCTCCTCAGACCCTGAGGTGAAGCAAGAAGCAACAGATGACATATCTTGACTTCAGTAAGGTTTACAACATTACCCCGTGTGACATTTTCATAAACAATGGGAGAAACAAAGGCTAAATGAAACTACTCAAGACTCAATGCCAAAGTGATTTAAAAAAAAGTAAAAAAATCAATTTCTCAGACTAATTCTAGAAAGATATATTGATAGAGATTATTCAAGAGTTGGTTCTGGCTCTGGTACAACTCATTTTTACTAATGGTAGAATACGGATCAATGTTAAAAAGCCTGAGAACAATACAAAAGTATTGAGATGGAGCAAGGCTCAGCACTGCAACAGCAGCTTGTCTGTAAATCCAACAGCTTTGACAGACAGCACCACAGTGAAAACCCAGAAGATAGACTAAAGTCTCAGAGGCATTTGCGTTCTTCAGATATGCTGATTTTAATAGGCAACAAGTCCCTGATGGCCAAATAGGTAACGTATTTACGGTATGTAACTTGCATTGTGCCTCTGAGACTTCGTGCCATTGAAGAGTTAAACCTGAGTTCCTCTATCAGCGAGAAAAAATAGCTCAGGTAGCTGCATGATAGGGGCCCATTTATGCCTTCCTCATGTCCCTCTGAGCAGCCCATACATCAAAGTCTTTAATTCCATTTTATTTTTAATTTCTACTTACTTTTGTACCATCTTCCCAGAGCACATACTTCATAAAAGTTCAGTTCACAACAAAATTGACCTCCCTCATACTGAGCTTCCAAGGTGATAATGAACCTGAGACACACCTGGGGTGGGCTACAGCTACAGGCATTTGTTGCTTAAATCATTACACAGGGTGTTACTCTTAACTACTAGCAGAGCTGGTAGTGGGTGAGTGGCAGCTCACAGCTTGGTGTAAAATGGCAGCCCCTTGCTTCAGAGATCTAATTAGCAATTGGGTGTAGAGCAGAAGGGAAAATAAGGTGGGGGGGGGGTTGGGAGAGAACAGCATGCTGGTGGGAAAGGAACCATTGCTTTTCCTGTCTGATCCTAGCACCTCAGCCATGCAGATCTATCATATCTATCTATCTATAGGCTTTTATTTTTAGAAAGATCAGAACCACATGCAGCTGTTTTAGACACAGTACAAGAAAAGTTTGAGGTTTATAAGCAGTGCAAATCCAGGGTTATTCTCTCATCAATGGAGGTTTTCTGGTGTTACCAAAATCCAAGCCTGGGCCACTGGTTACAGGCAACACAATGGAATTTGAAGCCTAATTAACAAAAGAAATCCCTCCACCTGCCTTTAACCAACACACATGTTTCCAATTCAGCTTACAGCCACAAGTGGCTAAAATTTTACTAAACAACTCTATTCAAGAGCATACAGCAGAAAAATAGCCCCTTGAGTCATGAGCAAGAACCAGATGCTCAAGGGAGTACAGCAATCAAAATAAGGCTATGCTCAGGGTTGCGAGTGAGGGGAAGAGGAGGATAATTTTACAAAGTGAAAACCTTAATGCTTATCAGCCCAGTTAGCTGTAAGCAACAGACGGTACTGAGCTTGTGGGAAGATGTTGGTGTCCACGCTGGTGACAACATCAGCAGGAAGGAGTCAGGGGAACAAACTCCTTCCACAATCTCTCATCCCCCTATTGCATGCAGATAGAACCCTCACACAACCTCTTATTTAAAACTCTGCAGTCCCTAGTGTTGTGGTTGATTGCTCATTTTCAAAGGAAAACGTACAGCAAATGCCTAGAAAAAACTAATGGAGCCAAATCAGTCAGAGTTTGCTCCTCAAAATGAATAGGTGATTGAAAATGAAAAGTTAAAGAATCCACCAGCCAGCTGCTTTTTTCATCTGACTGTGGTTTGCTCTGTAGCACTACATGTGTAGCTCTTTAGATGGGCTGGTGACAGACCTAACAGCCCACTGATACCCACTGTGACCCTGAATCAAAGGGCTGGAAGGAATTACTGCTGGGCTGGAGTCGCTCCACTTCTGTAGTTGAAATGCAAATACAAGTAGCCAATTACAAGCTCTTTTCATCCTTAGTAGAGAACTTTTTAAGTTTCTCTCTGCTAGACATCAGCAAGCTGCTGCTTGTATTTTTTCTTATCTAGGAGGAGGGCAACAGTAGCATCACCTGAATCAAACAGACAAAAAAACAACAACAGGCACCAAACACACACCAACACATGCAGACAGTTCAGGTGAAAGTATTTGGAACTGCTGCATACCCAAACCCTGGCCCTAAGCCCACAGCGACTTGCTGGCTGTAGTGATGCCCAGTAACATCCCCCAGGGTGCACATATCAAATCAGGTATGCTTTCACTGAATCACCTTACATTGAACCTTCTGGAGTTTTTTAACATGTTACTGACTAACTGGAAAATTTTCATTCTGTCTTGGTTCTTTGCTTTCTCCACATAGCAGAGACAAATGTGAGCTGGAGCCTCAACCACCTTCTGGGAGGCTCTGAATACACACCAGCTCTCTCTCCTCCTCACACATGCACTGTGGCAGCTGAAGTTCAGCCTTGACTTTGAACTCCACTTCATTTGACAGCATGTTCCCAGCCCAATACCCCTATCACTTCCAGCACTTAACAACATGACACCTCCACATCAGTCAAAGCAGACGCCTGCTCACAGCCTGAGTGGGCAGGAAGCAAGATGGGATGCTGCACAGCATGGGTTGGACTGCACATTCAGAAGCCCCATATGGCTCATGTTCAGCCCAAGTAGTGCTGCATAGCTGCAGTGTGGGAGAATGCTATGTGCCAGAGCACAATGTTACCCTGACAGAGGTCTTTGTGCTACTCCTATCCAGAGTCTGGGACTCAGTGCTGTCAAGTATTATTTCATAGGGAGGAAAGAGACAGCCTGATGGACTGTTCCCACACATCCCATGCCCAGGACAGCTGTTTGGGGTCTGCCCCTCAGGTGGCTGCCGAGGACCTCTCCAGTCACAGAGGGGATCTGGTTCAAGAGTCTCTGCATCACTGAGCTGTGAAGAGAAATGTAATAGGCACCTGGGATGAAAAACAAGAAACTGGGGTTTAGGGCCCTCACAGTGCTCCCCAGCTGAACAACACTGGTGCGATCAAAGCTCTGCTAAGGGTCTGCTCTTCTTCATAATGCAGTCTGCGAGGTAATGCCAGTCCAGCGCTGAAGCTGCTTGTTAGAGCTAGATGAGTACAGGTCTGTACTCTCCAATTCCTACTATCAAAGTAAAACAGGTTTTACAAGCTTAAAAGTTGTTATGAGTCCCCTGGATTTAAACCTCAAGATACATATTCCACGTGCTATCTATAGCCAAAAAACAATATAAAAGAAGCTGCAGATTCTGATACCCAGTCATATATCTTCGAAAGGATGGAATTTGATTACTATAGAGCTCATACATGGGAAGGCAGCCAACTTGCTAAGCAAATCACTGCAAAGCCAACACAGGAGAGCTGGGGTGGGCTTTGCCTGGCCAAGTACTTGAAAGTGACACTGGCTACGTGATTTGCCAGTTCTGCTGGGGGCAAGTTTGGGATGCAGCCCGGCTTCTCAATAACCTCTGCTGTGCCAAGGAATCTGTTGTATGCTGTGCTGCTAATCAACAGCTGCAGGTCTTGTGGTTGCTCAGCCTCTGCCCTCATCCACAGCTGGTAACAAGTACTGGGGCTTCTGCAGACACCAAGCCCGTACCTACAACACCTACTTCCAGAACAGATCAGCAACCATTACTTTCTCTCCACAAAGGCCTTCTGCACCAGCAGACCAGGCTGACAAAATCATGGCTGGCAAACCTTGCTTTCTGCAGTAAAAGGGAAGCAAGCTGCATGGCACTGCAAAAGGAGGGACACAAATGATGCATCTGCCTTGGTCTCTCCTGGTATTTTTCCAGAAGTAAAGCTTCTCCCCCAGGATCAACTCCAGAGTCTCTTTTTCTTAACTTCATTGGGTTCATAACCTTCCCTCCCCAGCCAAAACCAAAAACTAAGACTATCAGGATCACTTGCTCTTTTGTTTCAAATTACGTCAGGAAGATAAAACAGATATTGCAAACCTTCACACTCTTAGAATTAACTGAAATCTTCCACAGTTTGTGGAGTACGAGGGAGTAGAACAAAAGAAAAATAGTTTTCTTAGAAAGCTGCGGAGATGGAAGTGTTTGGCTAGAGGCAAAGCACTGAACCTAAACAGACAAGACTTTTGCTACACGTACAAGTCATGTTAGAGCACTGGTCATCTATGACTGGTTAGAAAGATAAACAAATGACACCTGGAGATGAAGAAGGGAATGCTTTTGAAAATGTTATGGTGGGATTTTCAGTGCTATGGTGGGGACTTCCATTAATTTCAAAGTACATCTAAATTCCTTAGTTGGCTTTGAATAACTTCAAAATTAAATTGTTATTTAGGGCTATTTCCTTTATTTGACCTAGGTTCGTCCTTTCGCAGTGAAAAGAAAGAGGTGAAAAGAGCACTCTGCACTTATTGTTCAAAAAGAGCTGTGCAAAGACTTCCCTGTGGAATCTTGAGGTGGTCATTGTCACTGCTGCCTTCTCTCCCAAACACTCATCTCAAGCCCCCTGGATGCTATTTGCTTGCCATGTTGCTGACAGAGACTGTACAGATCACTTGGGAGCAGACAGTAAATCATAACTATATGACAAGCTGCTTCTGACAGCAGGTCCCTCTTGTCCTGTTCCTGCAGCCTTTCGGACTTTGTTTTATATGTTTTTGTGGTCTGAAATATTCTATAAATCTCTTTGAACCTTTCGGAGCCTCTCTTTGTATTTCACTCACACAGTTCTGCAATTACCTATTGGACTGGAAAGATCTGGAGCTGACAACTCCCTTTTAGCCTGGCTACAGTTTCCACAGTTTCACCACACAACCAGTTCCTCATTAATTTTCCATATTAAACTTCTACGAGGAAAAAAAATATATATATTTGAGCAGCTATAGGAGATGCATAAAGAGATGACACACAAAACCTGAAGCTAACACCTTTCTGACTGTAAAAACATTCCTATACTTCTGGTTATTTAAACAAAAGAGTTCTTCCCCAGAGAAAAGTAAACACGCCAAAACGTGAGTTCCGTGAGGCAAAGCAGTTCACCTCGCAGAGGGAGGGACTGAGGAGTTCAGTTTCTTGGCTGGAATTCAGCATCTTCACACCCCTGCTTTCTTCTCTGGGGTACTGATATAGTGGCAGGACTCACCTTCCTTGCTAAAAATATCCCTTTCTTACAGATTCAGTTTTCCATGAAGGACAACATTTACTGTTTGTGAAGTGCAAATGGGAAGCTGCATACTGGAAGTGGGTTGGTTTGAGAAGTTCCACAGATAGGATTTCATTTCTAATTTTTTCTCTGCTATGCAGTAAACACCCACAGGTGTTCTGCACTTCAGTGTTTAATGCTAACTTGTACATGTGTCACTGCAAGCTCCTGGTTCAATGCAAATATAAGTTCATCTTAAGCTTTATTAGCATGCAAATAAGATGTATGCTAGAGTCGAAGGCAGCTGAAATGACTGAATCACCACAAAGCCAAAAGCCTAGCAGGCAGTAAGAAGCTGTGTTCAGATCAGGCTGGTAACACTGTGCCCCTACTCTAAGTAGGAAGAAGGCGTGAGTCAGGAAACCTTATTACAACCTGGGCATGCAGCACTTAGGACACTTAGCCTTGATTCCCAGCTCTAATCTTGCAGAAACCCTTTCCCCATCTCTGCATCAGTTCACATCTGCAACTCCTATAGACTGGTCTTGCCCAGCTGTATCTCACACAACACAATATGGATTTGTGCTCAGCTCATTGGGAATGTGTAGAACATCAAGCAAGTACATGCAAATAAAGTGTAAATTTGATTAGTTAATATCACTCTTTTTACTAGCTGTAAGAGTGAAGAAACAGAAAGCTAAGGATGAATTGCCGTATTAATGATGCTACTCAAACAGAAAAATCATACTCAAACCCTAAAAATAAAACTTAGATCTATCCTCAGTTTCATCTAAAGAGCATCTGAGAAATACGGTTATCCATACTTGCATACACATCTCAGAGCTAACGCTGTAAGCTAATTTCATTACATTGCTTACTCCTTAACAATTACTTTAATCATTTTTGAAATGACTGAAACATATGGCTAACATGTGGTTTATACACATCCTTGAAGAACATAAGCAATGTCAGAATAATTTTAGCCTTATCTGATATTGAGCAGTACATTAGTAACATATGTTTCAAAATTTTCACTTCTTTATTAATGATGTCAGGAAATGCAGGAACATAAAAATCTTGAGAAATGGAATGAAAGTCTTGTGAGTTTAAAAAGGTAAGGTAACCATGGAGCAACGACTCTCAACAGTGGCAAAGTACTTCCAGGTCTGAAGAAGTGAAACTGACTAGCTGCAAAGTGCTTTCACCTTGGAGACAAGGAAAAGGATTTTGTTCTGAGTAAACACAGGCAGACACAAAGTCACAGTGTCTTTAGTATTCTTCCTTATCAAGGGTTTAATTTAAAAATCATTCTAAAATAATTCATTAATTTAAATCTTTAAAGCTTCAAGAAAGTCATACTTACTCATTTCAAAAAGGAATACCATGCAGCTGAGTTACCTCAGAAACAAATCTTTTTTCCAGTCAGATTCTTCATCAGGGCAAACACTTGGCTTGGTTTTGCAGACCTCCAATGTACTGGTAGGTCAAAAGCATTAATGGAAGTGCAGGAACTCTTACAGGGCTACCTGTACAGCCATTAAGAGTCCTCTACGTAAGTGTGAGCCAACTTACTAGAAACTCCACTCCACATACCTGCAGTTCCTTAGCTCACACGAAGAAAGTAAATCTTTTAATCCTGTTTATACTCATAACATAGAGAGTGTAGTCACACTATACATCTATATCTCTATGGTTATGCAGTACACTTCAAAACAAAACAAAAAAAAAAAGGAGAAAAAAACAAAATAACCTCCCATGAAAGCAGACCCTAAGATCCAACTCCATAGGCCAGCTAATTTTCAGATGCAGTATTTTTCAAAACAAAGATCCTCCCTCCCCATGTAATCTGTAATTCACAGTTGTCACAACTGCACACCCTGTCTGCTTATCTCAGATGATTTAGATATACAAAAAACCCCACTATGTTAAGTGGGTGAATGCAATGATGCCATTTGGCCTACAACTTTACCACCCTTAGCTGATAAAACACTGGCTTCTATGGGTTGTTTTTTAGGACTTCGTGAATTGCAAGAACTTTGCATTATGCTCAGGAGTGATTTTGCAAGAGCTTGGCCTCTCAGTGAAGAACATTTCCTAAGTTGTTCACGGGCAGAGCTGAGCTTGTGGCTAATGCTAAGTGTATCACTCACATCAGATGGCATCAGCACTTCAGCTATTTAATCAGCTCAAAGAACAGGTCATACTTCTAGCACAGGGCTCTGGAGGAAAAATACTACCAGGATGAAACTAATTACTTTCACAGTCTTAGCCCAAAACTTGCTGTTGTTTCTAAAATGTGAGGATCTGCATTCGCTTTGCTCTGGCACACTTCCAGAGATGCATCTTCAATGCTGATATGACATCTTCCCCTTAAAGTACCGCTGGGTCACAGGTCCATTCACAATTGCTATCATTGCTGGTGAGAGCCATATGTAGGCACTGCTCTTGTGCAGCAGTCTGTTTCCACAGTGTGTATTCTAGATGTCACAGCAAAGTGAAAACAGCTGAGAAAGCTCCTGCTTCACAGAACAGCAGTGTAAAGCTTTTGCTGCTAATTATTATTTTTATATGGAATAGTGTTGACTGAAAACCCCCTGAACCTCTGTGCCAGGAGTCATTTAAAGAAAGAAACATGCCCAAATAACTCCTATTCATCCCAGGGGTAGCCTGGGGTTACATCACACAAATAAAAGGAAAACATGGCAAGAAAGAATCCCTGTGGCCACAATCACCCTCTCTAGCTGCTAAAAGCTGCGCCTTAAAGCAGGTAGACCTGAAGGTACTCAAATCCAAGTCAAGGTGCACTCAAAGTCCGCTCTAAGCAAAGTGAGGGATATAACAGCATCATGTTCTTAGTCTCACTATTCCCCAGCTCTGGCTAGCAAAAGGAAAAAGATATACATAACCTTCCACAGGCACAATGTTCAGTACTCACAGCAGCTTGCAGTCATGCAAAGCTGGCATCTGACTGCCATCACCACCATCTCCCTGCAACTTCACTCTTGCACTGTTCTTTGTTCTGCATCATTTTACACAGCAGTAAGCCAGGGGAATTCAAGTCCCATATTTCTCAGGCTCCAGGACCCACCAACCCAGCAGTACCTCAAAGTTTAACGAGCTGCCTTCTCTTTTGACAAGTGAGTCTCCAGGCAGGACAGTTTTGACTAGAACATATGTATTCCACATATGTTTCTGATTAGGATCCACCCTGTTGTCCCAGTATATTGCCTGTATTGCTTTATATCATGTTATATAGGGTCAGCTTCCAGATCTACATGTAATATGACATAATCATCAATGACAGGGTGCAAAGCCCCAAGGTAACAGAGAAAAAGGGGCCCATGTTAGTCAGAGCAGATGTCCACAGACAGCTGTACTCCTGTCAACTAGGTGACACACAAATAGAATGTTCTATCAGGTTTAGGCAGGTTACCAAAACAGAGTTATGTTTTCAAACAGCTAAACTGTTTATTCTTCCATTAATAAATATCAGCCAGGTGGGTCAGTATGGCTGCATGGCACCTCATGGAGATGTGTCAGTCACTGCCACACTGACACTCAGAGTCTGCAGGCATATCGAGGAGCACAGAGACCTGAAAGTGCTCTGCAGCCATTAAAAACCTCAAGCCATTAGGGTTGAACAGGTACACATCAACATCTGTGCCAATGGTGATGCTAAGGGAGGCTGTGGGCTTTCTCATTTCCTGCAGATACACAAGATTAAGGCTTCTCTTCTTGTGGAAGGAAGAAGTGGTTTGGAGGCCCTCATCCTCCGGATAAGGGCGGGTTCCCTCTATGAGATCCCTCTCCCATAGATATCATGGGTAGTTCAGCATCCAAGAACCATCAGATATGTTGGTGTGCAGCCCTATCTGCCCTTCATTTTTGCCATCTGTCTTGGCAGCAGCACCTGAACTCATCTCACTAAATTTACTTTTCTCACCTCATTCTGGAGTGTACTGGCAGACATCTGCTGGAAGAGGATGATGCACACACAAGGGGGGCTACCTTCACCTCATGGGCTGAGTTTATCCTAAGAAAGGGGCATTGTGAAGGAGTTCCCTAACTGCAAGTGGGATCACACTAGCCCTATGCAAACCAGACCAGCCCATGTACTAGTTTAGGCTGCACCAACAACCTGAAGAAGTCTTGCCCAGAAGAAAATGTTTATTACATAACCAATGGCATAGATTCACTTAATCAATTTCTATCTCACAAATGGGAAATTTTAGGCACCAAACAATTCTAGGACCTGTCTTAGGTGTCCCAGAACACAGAGACATGCCTGCCTTCACAGAGTTCTGCCCCATCCTGCACACTGCTACCACTACCTCCACATACAGCACATGGCGTAGCCAGAAACCAAAGAACTCCTGCAGCAGGGGAAATGCTAGAAATGAAGTGGGACCACCACAGTGCAGGGTAGAAAAGCCCAGACCAATCTGCAGAACATCAAAAGAATCAGAGTATTGAATAACACAAGGGACTGAAGCAGGTGATCTGACTCCAGCTGGGCTAAAGGGCTCAGGAAACTGCCCCACCAATACTGCTCTCCAGTTCAGAGTGTCTCTGCAGAGGGAAAATTTCCCCCTTCCATTCTGTGCTGTGGTGCTCAGCTGCCCCTGCATTTTGCAGGTGCACTCAGCTGAGACTCGTCCCAGAGCCTTGTATTCAGAGCGCATAAAAGCTTATGCCTCCCCCTGTGCCCATGTGTCACAACAGTATCAGCCCATGTCATCGTGCAGACGTGAACCACAACAAGGGCCCAACACAGCCCTGGCCTCCCATTCCTGAAAGGAGACCTAAAGCATGACAGAATGAGGCATTGTTACACAACACCGATGGCTCAGTGCAGCCTTTCTCCTTTGGCACTTGCAGTATCTTGCCAACAATATGGAGTTCTTAAAGCAATGCGTTTGACTTGCACAAAATACAGGCACTTCTCCAAATGTCGCCAGTCTGGAAGGCTTCTTTCAGACCTACACAAGCATGACTAGAATCATACTTTGGCCTATAGCCTTTCCCTGCAGGACCAGCCAAGTTGCCTGCTGTACATCAGACTAACACAGGGGCATTCAGGTCTCCAGTAACCCACCACCTGGCTGCTGTTGAAATGATCCCATTTCCTTTCATTTACTAATTTTTTTTTTATTTTATTTTTTTGTAGAATTCTAGCAATCTAGTCAGATAAAGTGGTGCAGGGAATTTCTTAGCAGTCAAGAAAAATACTGCTTAAAATGCTAAAAGGCACTTGGCTGCATCGTGTCAAACCAAATCCAAACCTCATCAATTTTCAACAAGTATCTGAAAACACATTCAACTGATATGAAATCAAACAGACAAGGACATTTTGCCAGAGCCACAGTTTTGCTGAAGGTAAATCACACCCAGCTCTAACACACAACTGTGCTCCTCTGCCAGCACAGCTATTCTAGAGTCACACAACATACTACACATGCACACATACATTATCCCAATTATGCTGGTCTTTTTATACAGTTTTAGATACATGACACAGACAAAAGTGGTGAGGTTAGGACCTGAGTATGATAGTGCTAGTATACCTGTGAGAATACAAGCCAATGATCTCCCACTTGTGCGTGCTCCAGCCCCCAGACACAAAGACCAAACAGGATCATTTTGGTCCAAGCAAACCAGTAGCACACAAAACAGAGGGACTCAAGCAGTCAGTAGGGGCTCATTGACAACGAAGAACATCAAGATGCTGATTTCTGTCAACTCAACACAGCCCATAGCCACAGCACAAACCCAAAGCCCCCTCCAGAAGGACGTACCTTGATGAGGAAGCTTCCTACCTGTCCACATCCAGGAATCACCACATGCAAGCAAGCAGACCAGAACGGCCCATGTACATGCTTAGGGTCTGAGACAACCCCTCCCCATAGGTACCCACATTCCAAGGGCATGGGGAAACCTCCTGCCCCTCCCCACCATGTGTGTGGGCCAGAATAGAGGCAGGAGACACAAGAGTGTAAAAAGCCAGCTGTGTGCTGCAGGGTAATTAAGTTCCTCATTAGCCTTAATTAGCAGGCACCTGACACCCTTTGACAGAAAGCCAGCAGCAGAGGCCTCTGCCTAGCAGGAGAGAGCCAGTGGGAAGCCTGCTCCAGTGGCTTGCTTTGTTATCCTCTGTTTCTGCAAGCTCCCCTGCCTGAGCTGATAGGGCACCAGAGCAGCACCTGTGTTCAGGATCCTGGTGTGCAGTCCTGAAGGCCTTCATTTTGCAGGCTGAAAACAACAGCCCCAGAGGAATGAGCCTTGGGCTGGGCACAGCCTGTGGCAAGCTGCTGGTGGAGCTGCATGACATTCATTGAGCTAAGACCAGCTTTCATTAAACATCCCATTCCTCCTGCCTGCTGCTTCTGCCTCTGCAAATATTCAAGTCAAGATCTAAATAAATGTCCTTCCATGGCTGAGATCTCTTGCCAGCCCTCTCACCTAGATGAAATTTTCATGCAGCAGGAACTGTACATCATGCCTCCATAGACAGGAAAGCAAGCCATCAGTCAGACACCGTCCATTGCACTGATAGTCCTCAGCAAACCAGGAGTGCCCTTGCAGCGCAGAAAGCCAATTTTATACTCAGGTGCATCTAAAGAAGCATGGCCAGCAAGGTGAGGGAGGTGATCTTGACCCTCTGCTCTATGCTGGTGAGATGTCACCTGGAGTACTACATCCACATGTGAAGTCCTCTGTACAGGAGAGATGTGGATCTGTTGGAGCTCATCCACAGAAGGGCCACAAAAATGATCCATGGGATGGAACACCTGCAGTTAAGAGTGGTGAGGCACTGGCACATGTTGCCCAGAGTGGTGATGGGTTTCCCATCCCTGGAGACATCCAAGGTCAGGCTGGACTGTGCTCTGAGCAACATGATTGAGCTGTTAGGTGTCCCTGTTCATTGCAGGCAAATTGGATTAGATAATCCTTAAGGGTGTCTTCCAACTCAAACAATTCTGATTCAAGCTTTGCAACTTCGCAGCCAGAAGGAAGCACATTGCTAAATGGACCCAAACCACTGACTTCTTGGCACAATTTGGTTGCTTCAGTGCAGAAAAGGTGGCAAGTTACTTTCTGTCTTCAAGTCTTTCGGTGTGTGTCATCTGAAGGACTATGGTCATTCTCAAAGCAGAAGAACTGTGGAGAAGAGAAACCAGGAGGTAAGTAAAGGAGAAACCTGGTGAGGCCGTATGCAGAGAGCACACTCAGAAATGGGGGACAGATGACAGGACAGCAGGCCTTGAGTGGCTAGGACAGCGTATTTTGAACAGTCAGACAAATGTTTGCTATGCTGTCTATAGCAGAAAGATTTTGAATTCTCTTGAAAGCCTGTCTTGTCAGCCACCAACCTGTTTGTTGCATGACATCTTTTGATTAGTTCTTCAGCACCTAGCCTTCAGTTTGCAGCATGTGAGCTGACCAAAAGCCTTCACACATTTATCTTCAGAGACAAATGGGAAGGAAGGGAAGAGACACTAACTCTCTTGGACAGAGCAAGTCTCTTAAATCCTCATCTAACCATTAAATCCTTCCTATGCTTAGTGGTCTCCAACTGGTTGTTCTGGCCATTCATTATTTATGGCATGTGTCTGGCTGTGCAGTGTTTCACTAGCTCTGGAGGAGGATGGCAAACACAATAGTCTCATGTGCTGTGTCCTTAGCCTTAGAGACTGAAGGATTTCAGACTCTTCAGAGCTAATCCCATGCTCTTTTAAGTCATTTGCAGACTTACTCTTTGTAAGAGTGGAAAGGATCAGTCAATGTGAAGTGCAGAGCCTTTATTTTCATTCCATTACTGTCATATTGAGTGTAAAGAAAAGCTTACAATCTACTACAGCAGTATGATAATGCCTTATTTATAGTTCAAATTTAATCTCCACAGTCACAGCTGTGGTTCTCACTGTGACTCTGCTAGAGTAAATAGCCCTCCTCAACTGGGTAAGCTCTTCCCACCAAGGCACCTACCAGTCTGAGTAAGGCTCTTCTTGTTTCTTGATGAGCTAAGCAGCCTGAGCTCGTTGATTTCCATACTGCAAAGCAATCACAGATTCTCTGATTACTTTTTTGGATCTGTGTGGCTTTCCACTGCATCCTCTCTAATTTTTCTGCTTCTTTAGAAGTATGCCCTATTTTAAAATGCCCACAACAAGAGTTTGAAAGGGAAAGTTTGAAAGCCGTATCTTTTATTAGACTAAATGACATAGCTGGAAAAACCTAGGTGATCCTTCAGTTACCCAAGACTTTTGCCTAATGAAAGATACTGCTTTTCTCTGGTGTCCCTGTCTTGTAGCCTTAAACTACCTCAGTTCAGCAATTCCAGTACCACAAAGAAAGCACAGAAATCTTAGACAGGCTGGACATTTAATCTGTACTGCCACAAAACAGCACTATTAAAACAACTGCACTGCCTGGGCTCGTTTGTTGTTCTAGGATAGCCCACCAGTACCAGGCAGCTCCTATTTCTTAAACATAAATCACCACTAAAACCATTCATTCAAAAAGAGTTCAAAACCAACAAGAGCATGCTTGAATTGCAATGAATTGGTAATGTAGGTTAGCCCACAGAATAACCAAAAAGTACATTAAGTCAAAGGAGATACAAATGTTTTGATAAGCTGCTGTCAGAGCACAAAACAGCTACTTTTAGCTATACCTTTTATCTCTGTCTTGCTACAGATAACAACTGAGCTCCCTCAGCCTCTTCCTGATTTGTCTTCTCAGCCTTTGAAAGCCGGGTTTGGGGTAAAAAACACTCCCACCTCCAGACAGGCTTTGAGGTACAACTGCCAAGGATGTCCCATGGTTCCCTCAGCTGAGACCCTCCAGTTCTCTTCCCAGCAGCTAATACAGTACCTGGGGAATGTCCTAATACCAAAATATCACATGTACATAGACCAAAAAAGAAAAAAGAAATAAAAATGGGAAAGCAATTGGTCCTTATAAGAATGAGGCAGACAGTGAATCTATCCAGCTCGGTCCATGGCTCAGCCTCCCCTGCAGCTGGGAAGGTCTCTCTCTTTGGATTCCCTTCATCCATCTTTTTGGCATTGGCCTGTCACCACAGAAAGCTGCTGACAGATGGCCCCAACTCGTGCAGTCATGCAGGAAATCCCCACAACCCATTATCACTGTGCAGGAATTCATCTCACAGGCAGGCACCCCTGCACACCAGTGTCTGTTGCTTAATATGCTGACGTCTCATCATCATTGTAGCAGCATCTTATTTGTCCAGTTAAAAGAAAAAAATGAAAAAATCATCAGGAACATGAGGTATGCACTACCTGGTTCACTAACTCCAGTGGCAGCTGGTTGTGCTGGAGGGCCAGTTCTTTTCCCCAGACTTAAAAGAAGAATGTAAAACTGCAGTCAGACCAGGTCTGCCACATCTTGCCTGTCTGTTTGCTCTCACCAGTAATCTGGGCCTGGTAAAGCAACTGTGAGAGAAAACTTCCATAGATCTCACCCAGTAATAAGGATCTCCCTCCCTGCCCCACGGCTATGCCAACAGAGTTGTGAATAAAGCCCTGTCCCCTGCAGGTGACACCACAGTGCAGGAACTCATACTGATGCTTCTGCTCCAGCACAGTGAGGGCAGTAGGCTGTGTCAACATAAAAGCTGTTACATTCTCCACATTTTCTGTCTACTTTGGCTTAAAAAAAATAACACATTTACAGCATTTTACTGAGCAAACTTTTATGGGAAAATCAGGTCACAGAGATTGGTCTAGTGAGAAACAGTGACTTAGAGTCCATCAAGTGAAAAAATTGTATTATGGATCAACGATTGTCATGCCACCCCTAAAACCATATCATTAGACCAGTTAGGGAAAGGATGTTTATTTTATGGTTAAAGAAGGATACTAGGAGACACAAAAAGCTACTTGAGACATTAAATGAAAGCACTCCTGACTGGTGAAAACCATTGTGTATAGAAAGGGCACAGAGAAGGAGCCTTTGAGAAACCTGAATAAGAAAATAAATCTCCCTTTATTTGCCTTAGAGAGCCTGTTTTTTTGATGTCAGCTCAACATTGCTTTGAAACCTTTACCATCAAGTTGCATAGTGCAAAAGGGAAACAGAGATGTTTATTTATTAGCAGAGAATCACAGGCCAGTCTCTGCCCAAGACAGGCTCTGTCCTCCTTACAGCTGCTGCAGTGGTAAGTAATTTTGTACCATGGTATTTCCCAGAATGAGGAGCTCCAGCAGCAGTTTGCAAACCCCATCTGGATCTGGGGCACTCAGAGGGACAAAGGGAAAATATTCACAGCAAAGTTTGAGGTGGCTTGAAAATGTGTTTGTCATATTCCATTCTATATGAACATAGAGATATTGATTTTTTCCTGTTCCTTTTTCCAGGATGGTGAGAAAAATTACTATTTCCTGAATGAGTGAATGGAAAAAAGACAATTTGAAGTTAAAAATGAGCTTGTAATGCAAAGCTAAAAGGACAATGTGTTTTCATACATATACTTCCAGCGTCAAAGCAGTCTTACCAAATTCCTATGTAATTTCATAATGTTAAATTTCCCTAGCATAAAAAAAAAAAAAAATTAAATTCCAAGGCTATTAGGGGACTACTGCCTATGACAACCTCAGTACTTTCTCTTCTCAGCTCCCAGACCCACCACCCTCATCAGACATCAACCATGAGAAGAAACCAACCCCCACAGAATGGACTTCTCTCTGGGACCCAAAGAAGTGCAGGGGCCATGAGTGGGAAGTTCATGCTGCCAGTGCCTGGTGGTGAGACATGGTCTACTTTCTCAGACGGTAAATCATCACTGGCAAGAGTTACATGGGAGTTGATTCCTAGAAAGAAAAAACTTGAGCCACTTGGTTCCTGTGTTTGGATTTTCTTCTAGTGTGTCCTCACTGACAGTGGGTATATTTCAGTATGCACTCATTAACTTGCTTCCCTTCTCACGCCAATTAAAATGCCTGAGGGTAAGCACAGGCTTTAGTCTATGGGGGAGCAAATACATCACTGCTGCAGGTGGAGACTCACCTGAGACCAGGTCTTGGGTAGCTTCAGGCCAAACGCTATGTACTGAACAAGAAAAGCCCTGCTTAATTTTCCCCACCTTTGCAAACTTTAATACTTTCCAACTTGTTTCTTGTTTTCAGAGAAATCCAAGATCTTAAGCTTACAAGCTCAAAATATTTTGTGCAGGAGATCTTTAAAACAACAGCTAAACATATCTCCCCTAAGATGACCTATTAATATTCATCCAGGCCCTGAGCAAATATATGAATGAACTTCTTCTATTTGGAGGGCTAAATATTTCCAATTAGCAGCGTTATGAACAATGCATATGTTTGCTTTGGAGGGAGGTTAAGGATTTAAAGCTCATGTTAGAAACATTAGCTGCTGTCACTAATGTGACTTGCTGACTTGAGAGTTTATTTTTTCTGATTTTTCCCCTTATTCCCTCCAATTTTTCAATTAAAACTTAATTGCCTGCCCAATCATTCACTACAGAAGTGATAGGAAGATTATAGGTGATCGTAAAACCTTCTCTGGTCTCATATTTCTCTCTGACAATGTAGAGAAAAGGTCACTTATAGTACTGGCCTACACACTAAGCCATAGTTTTATTGCAGCTTGTGGCTTAAGCACTTGCTTTAGGAATGTGCACTGGATACTAGATCATGTATTAAGGTTCCATCTTCCTTCAGCTTTTCCTATGCTTCTTCTAGTGAGCTGCATTGTCCCATCAGCAGAAATCAGGATCCAGGTCCTTGTACCTTACTGGGACTTGGGTATGCTGATCTGCTTTTTAGCTTATTTCAGTATTTTTGATAGAATTAGGGTCATTTCTACACATGTGAGATGAGCAAAAAGCAGCAGAGCTGTGTCCAAGCCAAGCAACTGTCAAGAGGAAAGGAATTTCTGCAAAGATCATTACTTTGCTGTTGAAACCAGACTGAGTATGGACAGCACACAACCTTACCTGCTGAGGGATGATAACAGCCTGGTATTATTGCATCCATTTCCTTAAAAAAGCATGTAGCTCTAAAATGAGCAAGGACTTGTTTAAGCTTGTAACCAGAGCAGTGGCTGGAGGGAAGCTATAAAGGAGTTTGTATATATCTGCAATGATAGTAGCAAGAGAAGAGATTAGATAAACAGAAAATCGTTTGCAGCATCACGTGCCTCACAAACCTTTCCTGGTAGAAGATGTATTACATCCACTCCAAAACAATTAGCTGGGCTGACAAGCTGGGAATATTCACTGGGGTAGGTAGCAGGGGTGATTTGTCATTGAGACCCCTAGGCTATCAGAAGAGCAGAGGCCAGGGTTTTCCTGGGCTCTCTTACGGCCAACTGTTTATTTTTAAGAATTAACTTATTTTTCCTGGTGGGTTCACTGTGGTTGCCATGTTAAAGAGCTGTTGTGAGTCTCTACTCTCCTTACAGGAGGAACCAGGGAGAAAAATGGACTCAGTTTCCCTGCTTTACTGAGGGGCTTGAGGTCAGCAGCTTGCACCTACCTTGCACAGGCAGACCAGGGCCTGGAAACAACATGTACCTCCTACACAGCCCCGTGAAGTCTAAGTGGACATCTCTGGGCAGGCTTCTACTCCCCCTGCGTTCAAATGGGAGCATAAAAAGAGCAAAGTGGGTTACAGAGCTTGGTGAGCCTGCTGTGCTCTGGAGAAGATTGCAGATCTGCTGGCAGAATCCTGCGTGCCTGGTGCCCACCACACAGGCATGGTCCTCCCCACAGTCTTGGTTAGTTGCTGGCCACAGTGAACAATGGCACTACGTGAACTGCAGAAGCACAACTACAGCTGCTCTGTATCTTTGTGAAAAATATTACTTGTCATCCCTCCTTACAGATAGGCTTTTTTTCACCTAGATCCTCTTGGCATTCCCAAGGATTGCCCAGTGTTTCCAGCCACTTTCCCTATTTTATGCTTTCCCTCATTTAAGCGTGGTCTTGCAGAGCCCATGGCATTGTATCTATTCCTGATTGGTTGACTGAAATATTTTTGAAAGGAGAATAATAAACAGCAGATAATAATGATATAACCTTTCTGCCAGGTGGTGTTAGCAGTAGGAGTGGGCAGATTCAGACACTATCTAGAGTTTCCATTTAATATAACTAAAACAAATGGTTCTATCCTCTTCCTAATATCTTGCCCTCTAGAATTTTAGGAATACAGACTGTAAATCTGTAATCACATCTAATACATATTATTTTCTGAGCCCAGAATTTGTTAGTCATCAACTGACTATGAACTGAAACCCTTATGAGAACTTTGTTGGTGAAATTTCCCCTGAACCTCAACCATCTGAGAGGCTGATGCTGTAGCCTTCAGAGTAGTGGGGCACCTTAGTTGCTGCCTTCACCATGGAGCTCTACCTTTCTTCCCTTAAGGAATACTCAAGCCACCACCAACACATAGCAGAGGCTGTTTTACTAAAAGTAACTGTAATAGAAAAAAAAGATCACATGCAATATCCTTCTTAAAACCAACTTGTAACTTCTCTGGGGTCATGATGCTGGCCTACAAGTTAGACAACTAGCATAGCTACTAATCTTATCACTCTCATTAAAGCTTCCCACTGCCCTCTTGAAGAGTTTGGCTAATAGGTACAGTGTGGAGAAAGCACATTTTTGGCTGAGAAAAGATGCAAAGATCTCACTGTTTGGCTAGAGGGCTGTGTTCCTGTATGAGTCCATCCACTCTTACCCTGGCAGAGGGACCTGGAACAAGCACATTACCCATGTAAAGAAAACCACAGGGACCATAGTGCCCAATGGTGACCTCTCAAAGCCCAACATCCAGCAACGTTTGAACCCCTATCACCATGGAGGAGAGCACAAGCATCCATTCTGAGAAGGCCTTGTCACACAGAGGAGTTTTATTTGGGAACCAAAAAGTCTCTGTGTGGTTTGGGAAAGGATTTTCATTCACTGTCCTCATTCCAGAGCTACAGGCAATCTTTTAGATAGGCTGGATCCCTGCCACAGCGTGCCTTGAAGATTTAGTCTGAAACTTGTGCTTGATTCTCATGAAGAAAGTTATCCAAATATGGCCTGTGTCTGGTGTGCAGCAGCCTTGAACGCTCATATCCTGAGTGGCTCTCATCCTGACAAAAATGGAAAGGTAGCCTTGTCTACACATCAGATATCATGGGAAAAACATCTAAACTTTCCTACTTCCCTTGTCTCTCATCATACAACATTTTCCAAGAGTTAATGAAATAATGACAAAAAATTCAATAATAGACCAAAAATCTTAGGTGAAGTTTCAGACTGAAGACTTTTCCTTTTTTCTGTATTCCACGTTCCATATTCAGTATTCACATACAGAAAGAATATAGTCCTTGACAGCTTAGCAGCAGGTTTTGCAAGGAAACTGCCAGGAGTGAGTGGGCTTTCTATAGTGACCTCTTAACTCCCTACAGTGAATAAGACAGAGCAAATCCATTTCTAAAAACAATAAGCCACCTCACTAATCCCAAAGCTCAAAGGTGCTTTCTGAATATAAGCAATGGTGCACAGGTCCTCTGGGATGGGAATCTTGTAACTAGGAATGGACACCTGCTACTTGAGCTCAATAATGTCTCATAGTGGCTCACTGCCTCAGATTCAATTACAACACTGATTTGCCTACCGTATTAATGAAACAATGCTATAGCAGTCCTCCATAAAATCCACAGGAAGCTTCCATGAAAAGATCATTGCCACTTCTCTCATTTGCAGCTGAACTCAGAGAGCACAGACATTCAATTAATATACTTGAAAGGCTCGGTTTCTGAATGAACACCTCTGCCCACCCACATTACTAGCAGGCAGAGAGAGGGTGGTTGTTCTCTCCACACTGCAGAGGAGGAACGCTGCAGCATTTGGTGCCCACTGGCATTTCCAGGGCTAGAGGCTTCATACCCAGGCGTAGCACATTGCAGGCAAGACAGGAGGTGATAGAAGTGTAGATACGGCTAAGGCTTCATTTGTGGGGATACAGCTAAGCAAAAACCCATAACATGAAAAGGAAATTTTAAAAGGCAAAGAATGGTTTGTTCCCCCAGGAAGAGTTTTAAGCGTCTGAGTCCTATTTTCTGTAGATGATCCAGACATTAAAATAGTAGCATCTGGGGAGTAACAAAATACATCCACTTACGGATCTGCAAAAGTTTAAATCAGGATTTCAGGCCATTGGAAAAATACCTTCTTGCTGCAAGGAAAAGGAAAACCCAGAGACCCCAATGATTTCAGGACAGAGGCTGGATAGTCCATACTTCTTTAGAGGCTCAGTCAGCTCTTTAATTCATACAGCCACACTTTATCACATGTGTAAGATGTACCTCCCTGGTAAATTTTTCTCCTTTCTGGCCTTTCAAGTGCAGGATCTCACTTGCTTGGATGTCTCTGAATGATGCTCAGAGGAAAATAACCCTTGAAATGCCAAACAGATGTGAAAAAAGCATCTGGGGAGGAATGTAGGGGTGGTACCCATCTGTCATCACCCCTTTCACCAAATCCTCTGCTCACCTTTCATCTGGTGCCCACCTCTGGCACGCTATGCACAAGGGAGCTAGGTGAAATGCAAGCCAAAGCTGTCTAACCTGACCTCTGTTTTTCCAGTGATTCTCCACTGGTCTTTACCTAGCTGTCTAAAATCCAGCTAAGTATTTGCTTTAAGGTGGAAGATAAAATCTTTAGTATGTTGGACAGCACACGTTGAATATTTGGTCCACCTTAACCAAAGATCATCAAGATGAAATTTCAGAAGTCATTTGTACTTATAAAGCAAAGGCACAGACACTACCACCCACACATGCAGCCAGTCAAAGAGGTTGCTGCATTTATTCCCAGCTGCCCACTTTTTTTTTTTCATTTCATTTTCTCTTTCCTGACCAACTCTGAAATAAATTAAACACTTTTAAACAAACTGTGAGTGTGAGTGTTTTGGGTTTTTTTTTTGTTGGAAGAAAATGCTTTTTACAAAACAGACATTTTTCCTGTGAGATGTTTTATATCAAGAAAATTTATGTAGGAAAATAAACACTGCCCTTATTATAGTGATTATCAGAACTTTGTTTGACAGAAATCCAAATGCAGGTAAAAACTAATAAGCAGTATATCATGGGTTTCTAGTCAAAAAATAAATAAATAAAAGAAATCGGCAAAGAATCCCTAAGGACCTTTTAAAAATACAAAGCTAGTCAACATTTTTAAAATATGATCACTCTGAAACAAAAAAAGTGGCACCACCTTTAGCTTCTTCAAAGTTTTTTGGTAAATTACATTTTTTATAGGTAATTGAACCGTTACAGTAACTAAAACTCTCCTACAATCTTCTTAAATTATAGGCATTTGCCTGTAAATGCTTTGAAAGTCTCTGATTTCCAGTGCTTTCAAAACAAAGACCAATTCTCTCCATCCCATTCCTCAATGCCAGGGGGACAGAAAGAGCATTCCTGTTGCCCATATTGAAAAAAAGAGACGATTTTATTTGCTTCTTGTCTGTATCAGGGTAGCCCCCAGTGTTAAAGTACCATTCCTAGATTTTTAACAGAGCCAAAAGAGGCACATGCTCTTCTTTATACACAACCATAGGTCTTTCTCTGGAGGTCCACAACACTGCTGCAGGGGTTTGAAACTCTTTAGTGCCACCTTCTAAGAGACACCTGCAGGAATACTGGGGTACCAGGTCATCTGTTGGCAAGGTCTGAAGATTCTGGGAGCCAAGATCCCCAACACACATGGAGACACTGCTCATTAGTCCTTTAGAAAAGCAGCACATTCTCCAGTGTGATGGGATTGTGCCCATTCCTGTACCTTCCCTCTGGGCAGAAACTTCTCTGTTTCTGCTTCCTTATGACTTCAATGTAGAAGCAGAGATTGCTGATAAAAATAAGTAAAGCAAATCACTGCTTAATAAGAATGGACTAGATATGATTTTATTGGAGGGGAATTTGTGGAAGAAGCTTTGTTCTAGGGAATAATATGTGGTCTTTCTCTTTTTTAAGAGTCTGTTGGAGTGCTCCAGCTCTCAATGGGCCTGAAATCTTAGCCACATTGATACTGATCTTTTAATTAGTATCCTCTGTTGACCTCGACAAAGCATTGTGAGAGGGCTTCAAATCAATCATTCCACCTCTTCGACTGAGTGCTCACCTGTTCAAAGGTTCAGTTTTGGTTGGTTTATCTTTCTGAACAACTTGCAGGCAAGCAGAAAGAGAGGATATTTCAAGCAACCGCTGTAAGAATGAGAGAAATACTTGTCCCATTCACTGATCTGAAAACTTGGAATTAAATTCCCAGAGACAATAATAATTCAAAACAGAATAAAACAAAAGGAAAAAATAAAACAACCCACTAAAAAAAAAAAAGAAAGACTTATTACTTGATTGCACTGGAATGAATTTGACCAACAGATGGCAGCTATGAAAAGTAAGAGGAGTCACTTTCTCAGCCATGTAAACAGAATGAAAACACTATAACATATCTGTCATTTTAAAATGTTATGAGTCCTGCTCTTGAGTCAAGTCATATAAAAATCTGTTCTCAATTCAACTTGTTTTGGCCCACATGCAGCAGAGAATGCTTTTCAGTGTTGCTTATCAACATGCTGCAGGGTTCCCTGAGCTGCTGACCCTGAATCTCTGCAAGATTTTTACTGAGAAAGTTTTTCTTTGTTGCAGTATTTCTAGGCTTAACCAGAGCAAAACGAAAAGACAGGAGAGCAATGTGGGGCTTCTCACCCTTCATCACTTTTACATGGGCAGTCCCTCTGTCCTGCTGCCTTCTGAAGGTGTGCTTCAGCCAGAATAGATATGAGGAGCAAAGAAGAGGAATAACTTGTTCAGCAGGAGGGAAAGTTCTCATCTGATCTTCAGCCAAGGATCAAACATGATGCAAAAGAGAAAAAGCTGCTTCTAGTGCCCTCAAGATTTTTTTTTCTGAACTCAGACACTGGCCCATTCAGATCCTGAGGAACTTGTTTCACCTCTGAGTGCCCCAATATCCTTTCTGCAAATGCAAACAACATGCAAGTTTTCTCCACTCATCCATTCCCATAGGATGGCTCTTGTGAGAATATAGGAAACAAGAAAATTCATAGAAATAAAAACTGTGCTTTTCAGAAGATGTCAAAAAAAGTTATCAAAAAGCACAGGGTTTGTTTATTTAATTTTGAATTCAAAAATAAAGCAAGCATTCTAATGGTACAGAAGGCAAGGAAAAGTGACACAGGATATAGGAGGCTGTTGGTACAGAAGGTTCAGGGTTTAGAAGCACCTATTTACTTCAGGGTCCCCCAGCGATACTCTAAGGATAAGCATTCTCATTAGTAGTCACAATTTCAGTATTGAGCACTGGTCAGACCAATAATGATGTGCAAAGACATCTGGAGATGAACATGTTATAACACTGCTATAGCCTTTGGTGCAAGGTACAGAGGTGAGTTAGAGGATGGGACAGAGGATCAACTCTTCACTGATGCCCATCAGCTCATGCAAATGCTCAATTTTCTGGTTCCTCTGAGGCAGAGGTAGAAAAGCTGAATAGGCTTAGGAGGGTAAATAGTTGAGTGTCAGTTTGGTAACATTTGAATACCCTGTTAGAAGCACCTATGTCTGTAGGCTCTTGAACATCTTGGGAAATCTGTCCTGTTCTCTAAGGATGAAAAACGATTGACAGCCAGGGAATGTACTTAAACAAATGGAGAAAGAGCCAAGCCAGTCCATGGGCAGCTATGATGTGCACACACGAAATCTTTTTGTCCGAGGTTAACATCACATGCATGTTACTGCCTAAAGCCCCAGGGCAGCCTGTGTGCCCATTGCAGAGATCAGTAATGGTGAGTGGATTTGTGCCATCTCATCCACCCTTGGCCCCCCAGTCAAGAGCCCTCCACAGGTAGAAGGTGTGAGGAACTCACAGTGCTGGGTGAAACCACAGTTGGATTCCCTGTGTAGGTACAGAAGAAGGATTACATACCACTCTTTGTGAGCATCATGCACCTGCTGCTCATGGGAAGAGGGAAAGCACAGCATAACCAGCACAGCATTTGTAGATAGATGCCTGGCAGCTCTGCCTGTTGGCCCCAAGCCGCCCCCCAGCACACTGGCAAAGCACTTGCTTCTCCTCACACACAGGGCAGCCTGCTGGATGGAATTCATGGGGACAACACGTGTCCTCACACAGCTCCTGTTTTAGAGACAACTATGTATCACAAGCAACGGCTGCAAAGAAGCATCCCAGAAACAGCCTGTGTTGTGCTGTGAGCAGTAAGCATGGTGCAGCACCCACTGTGAGATACTGAGGGGAAGAACTGGCATTTTTAGAGGCTGCCTATAAAACAGCAAATATCAGTGAGCAGGGCCAGGAACCTGGTGGGGTCGCGTTGTGTTGCCATGCATGTGGTCCCTGGTGGAACAGACAGAAGCTGTAAATGTCAGGAATCCATCTGCCAAAAGTGGCATTATCTATCAGCACAGCTTGCCAGGGTGATGGCTGTGATGGGAAGAGGTAGCTAGGTGGGAAAATGCTCGCTTCATCAGAATTATTTATTCTGAGTTTAATGGATATCCTCAACCAGACAAGAAAGAAACAATAAGCTTGGAAAGATAAAGTTTATAGAGATGCAATGAGAGCACCATAGCTACAGTGCTAGCTGCACAGTATGCACGACAAGCAGATTGCCAGTGTCTGGTATGTTGTTCCCCAGCACCTCTCAGCTGGCTCAGAGCTCTGTTTGCACAGCATCACCTCTCTGGCAGGGCAGATGGAAAAAAAGGCTGCTGGCTATATGGATTTTGCAGCTCACATGAGGTTGCTCTAAAAAGCCACAGTTTCTGGCAAGGATACATTCTTTGTACTTCTTCATTGTTTTCCTTTATTTTCTCTTCAAAACAACTTCATATCATGAGTCTGAGTTAAAGAAATTTCCTGCAGCATCCAAGCTATTTTCCTGTCTACAGGAATGCATATACATGTACTTTCCCGACTGCCTATCTACCAAGCTGGTTTGGATGCCATTGATGAAAGTAAAACCTTATAAGATAACTCAGTCTTCACATGAGTTCACCTCTGAGCTCTGCTCTTTTCTTTTCCCCACCATACTCTCAAGCATGCATTTCCCAGGAGGAGCCATGTTCCCCATCCCACTGTCTTCACTGTCTTCCAGCACCACAGCAGTTCCAGGCACAGATACCAGTACAAAAGCCCACATTTACATGTACATCAGTATTTAGGCTGTTAACAGGGTCAGACCCTGAGAGACAGCTGTCCTACCTGGCCTCTATCCAGCTTTGGTCTTTTACACATAGGGAGAAATTCTCCCATAAAATCCAAGTGGTAACTCTAGCCCTTTTCTTCACAAATCTGCCAGACTTTGCTAGATGCTTAGTGAATGTGAGAGCTCTCCTCTTCTACAGACTACACACATCTTTCTATCCACTGGACCCATTGGTTTTAAAGTCTAGAAGGAGCTGTTACAGCCTGGGGTCGGTCTGGCATCGCACTGATCAGAGAACATCACCTCCTGTGGTGGGGTGAGCCCATCCCTCTGATAGGGAAGGCTGCATTTTAGAGTCACCTGGTCTGATTTAAAGACTGCTCATGATGGGGAAGCCTGCACAGACTCCAGTAAATTATTTAAGTAGTTAATTCTCTTCACTGTCAAGAAATCTACTCCTTATTTCCACGCTGAATTGACCTGGCTGCAGCTTCCAACCCCTCCAAGAAAAGCACTCTCGCATCCCTCAGCAGCCCATGTAAACCAGGATCTGGTCACCTCTCAGGCTTTGGTTGAAGTACATCTGCAAAGTCTTATTGTTGACCCCACCCAACCACATGTGCTGAGCCAACCAAAAATCAAGGCAGATGCATAAGTCAGACCCAAAGACCACTCCAACTGGCTTTCTGACTGCAGCCAGCCACAAGTACTTAAGTAAAAATATAAAACCCAAAGTGGGCAGGGTGATGCTTTGCATGGCACATCTCACCAGCTTCACTCCCTGGGGGCTAGGAGGCACCAAGCTGAAGCTCACAGCAAGATTTCTCAGCTCAGGTGTAAGGTCGACCGACTTGTACTCACATGGTTTCCAGTGCACTCAGGCAGGCTGAACTCACATCTTCTCACACAGCATTTCACAGGCGTACCCTTAGAGAAGCCTAACAAATGAGCCCACAGGGTAGTTTTCCAGGTACCATCATTTCACCCATTTTTATACTCTCATCATAAAACTCAGCCAAAGTTCTGCGACTTGTCATCAAAAGTTCCCAGTCACTTTCCTCTAAGCTTTCCCTGCACAGAGCGTGACCAGGACCATGACTTGGTACCTATCCAGTCACACCTGTGCTAAATTAAGGGCAGGGAAACAGCTTTTGGCTGCATTTTGGCTGTCTCCTGGACCCAAGGATCAACATTTCTGGCTCAGTTTTTTACATCACCACTACAAATGCCCTAAATTGACAGTATCTGGTTTACATTTATGGCAGTTTATACAACTCCTTAGGCTGTGTTTTTGCACGATTTCCAGTGGTGTATATAGACAAATGCCAAAAATCAGAGCAGATTATTGTGTTTTTCCCTGACAAATATCACAAGCTTCTCCTCTACTCTCTGTTACTGTGATGGCACACCAGCCTCACACCAGAACCCCACCAACACTGTGCAGATACGGTAAGAAAAAGCCACTGCCTCACAGGGTCATGGCAGCAAGCACAAGTGAGAGCCACAGAGGAGGCAGGAGTCCTCTTCCTTGTACCATCTTATTCCATCTCTTTATAAATGAAATTTCACTCCTATTTTGGATCTCACTATCTGCTAACCATAACCACTAGTTCAGTAAATTCCATAGGCTTGCCTCCATTTCTACCAGTTTACGGTCTCTCATGTGCTTTGATTTTCTTTTTTTACAGGACTATTTTGTCTAAGTCACTGTAAATGAAACGCAGTGGAACAGGGATGTTTCATATAAGGGCAGCCAACAGAGATAGTGCTCCCAGCTGCTCATCCACATGCATTACTCATTCTGCTCCTGAAATGCCTGGCTCTGCAAACTAAGGATGTGAGATGTGCTACCCACTCAACCATGCTTTGTGCTTGGGCAGCTGGGAAAGAGGAGCACAGATGACCAGGCTGTTCCACAGGGATACAGCCAGCACCTTTCAGCTTCAGACCTGCATGGTTAGAGCCATCATAGGGAATTTCAGGCACCAAGCCCACGCCTCATGTTACCCAGTAAGGATCACTAGCAGAGTGCCTCTGCGGTGGGAGCTGGGCTTCAAGTCAACACCTGATTTCATGCTGGTAGCCTAATGCCAGCAGTCAACTACTGCATGCAGCCTGAAGGCATATATTTACTCAGCATACACAGCCAGCAACACCAAGAAGATTGATGGAATATAACGATATATGGGAAGCAAACCAATTTTTACCATTACATTGCTGGATCCAACTCCACATATTTGCATCCATCCAACCTCAATGAAGCAAGCAGCACAGGGGGCAGCTGGCCATAATGCAAACTCCCAGAGTGCAGATAGAAAGCTCTCAGCTTTCTGCAAGCATTCTTGTGGCCTGAGTTTTACTTGCAAGAATATTTGTGGAGGGCATCTGAGTGTGGGGAACAGCATTAACATCAGCTCTTGTTACACTCAAATTTCAGTATTTCTCCCCTTTAATAGAATCAGAAGCTTGCTGAAGTTGTTGCAAAGAAATAGTGCAGTGTTTCTCCATTTACAAAATGCAAAAGAGCAATGCAACTGCTCGGTATTATGATGGTACCTGTTCTTTACTACAGTACCACCCCAGGTTCAACTCTGGCATTATGAGGTACCTTCTGCAGTCAAAAGACAGTGCTCTTCTATCATCAGACCCTGCAATTTTGTGCATATTGATATGGCAACATAAGGCTAAAATCTAAGCTCAGTTTGCTGTTTGTTACGAGTTTGGGCCCAGCTGCCTTAACCTCAGCTCCCAAACCTCCTGCTTGCTGCAATTTGGCAGCCAGGTGCCAAGGCAGAGCTGGCTCAGCCTCCTAAGTAGTTAGAACTGGCTACCCATGCTGATTGCCTTACATAGAAAAAGGCAATTGAATACCCTTCTGATTTCTAAGAAAGAATAATAAAATTGAGTGAGTTTACTAGCTGCCATCTTCACCTTTTTCTTTCTAATGACTGCATCTCACTGGCTTTGTAACCACAAGTGCCTGTGAACACAGCAATTGCTACTTGTGCTACACAAACACAAATTAACTTACAGACATACAGAGGTCAAGATGAAAACACTGCAGTGTTTAGTCTTTTTTAGTCTTCTGCAAGCCAGTCTCTACTGAGCTCGAAGAAATCAAGTTGAACACAATGCAGGCTAAAACCCCACCACATGCAACAAGGAAAACTCCTGCGTGGGAACATGGGACAGAGCATCCACTATCTCTGGTAAGCTCAAAGGAGCAGACAATTATCTTAGCACTCCCAGCTACACGTATTCACTTTGATTTGGAGAGACTAGGATGGAGAGTTTTAGAAAAAGCAAACAGATAGAAAGCAGGATCTGTATGAAACAAAGCTGCCGTTTATCCAGTCCCATTGCTGTAATGCTAACCCTGATCTGACAAGCCTCCAGAACAGATCATGAGACCCAGTATCTCAGTGCTTAGCTCCAGCAGCACACTGCAGGGACTGCAGCTGCATTTTGGTGCTTGGATATCACACACTCCTCAGAAGCTATAACTTCTGTGCCACTGCACTCTGCACCTTCAGCCAGTAGACATTTTGATGCTGTAATATATTGGGAAGTCATTTCTACACCACTTTCCATTATATGCCCACAGGTTGTGCCATTATTTCAAATTTGTGCACGGTCATGGTGATTTCCTCAGGGTCAACGGGAGGCTCAGGGGCTGTATATGTACTTTCCCTCCCTGTAGCTTAATGCTCTTTAACCTTTTCACCATAATTCCTCCAACCCCCCGAAAGACAAACATTTTTACTTCAATCCTCAGATTGTGCAGACACCTCTCCCATAGACTTGCAGTCTGTGGCATTTTTGTCCCTGCAGTTTTCTGGGGACACAGAGCATCACAATGGTGATGTGTGGGCAGGTACAGCTGCACAGCATGCAGCCACACAGCCCAGCAGGACACCCCGGTGTGCCATCTTCCTACTGCTGCACGCAGCTCATGCACCAGGGCTTGGGAAAACCTCCGGGCTACCATTTCCCCTCCCATATTCTGCCTGTCTAAGGTATACTGCAGCACATGGAGGTCTCCTCCTCCTTCTCCACACGTGAACATGCTCCAACTGGTCAGCAGATTACATTTTAATGAAAAATGTCTGTAATGTAAATCAATTTTTAGAAGTAACAGGTAATTTTCCTTTTTTTTTTTGAATAGCCACTCTCTCTCGAGTATGAGTATCTTTTTTGTTTTTTAACTGTACATTTTGATTGCAAAGCACGCACAAACTCAAATGTGATTCAACACTAAAAATCTGGGAAGGGTCACATCATCCATCTCAGCAGGTATTCAAGGACAGTTTAGATGGGATCCTGGGGAGACTGATCTGGTGGTTGGCAGCCCTGCCCACAGCATGGGGTTGGAACTTGATCTTTAAGGTCCCCTTGCACCTAAGTCATTCTATGATTTCTTAAATGAAAATATTTTTTGCAGAAACTGCCAAGCATCTCCACTTCCCTGCTCCAGTCATGGCCAGCTGTGGGCATGAGCATGCAGCCTGATTATACGTTCATTTCCTGACACAGCTGCCCTGAAATCTCACAGTTACAGGAAGCCCAGATGCTTCCCAAGATCTAAATTGAAGCTTCCTAACAGCAAGCACTGGCAGGAGGTGCCCCACAGCTTCAACCCCTAGCAGCCCATTTTCCCCTCCATCCTCTGCCATACCGACCAGCCTGGTTTCCTGTGAGAGCCCCAGCTGTCAGTGAGGCACAGGCTGAACATTAATTACTGCCACGAAGAGTTTAAAAATAATTATCTCGTGATGGTAATGGCTCACTTGCTTTTTATTCTCGCAGCCTGTGGCTGAAGAACATTGTGGTGGGCAAGAGAGAGCCCAGCATAGCCACACAGTGCAAGGAGATTCCCAAACAGCTTTTAGCAGAAGCCAGACCTGGGAACTTCAGTTAAAGGGAAAATAAATATCTCTAGAGACCCCTAGTTGCTCCCTGAACAGGCAAAGAAAGGAGCACAACAGTACCTCTACACACTTCTCCACTAACCTCTCTAGTAACCATGGGCTGAACCACCCCTTTCTGCAGTAAGCTCTCTAGGGAACATCCCAGTTTCCACTCATTTCCACTCTCCCACAGAACTCCATTCTTACCATTAAGGCGCCCCACTTTGTCCAACTACATGTTTATGTGTTACTGCAGAGAATAGTCCTTACAGCCCTGATCATCCTGCACCAGGCAGCTGAGCCCTGTACCCACAAGCCCTCCCTTCCCACCAGGGCCATAAAAGTCCCTCCAATTTTCAGGAAAATAGCTGAAATTCCTCAGAAGGACGAGCCTAAACCAGGCATGAATACATGACCCTACAAATAAACAAACATTTATGGATATTGTTTGGCCTCCTTAATATTTTAGTCAGCACAGGAAACTTCGGGTGAGGGACGGGGTGATATTCCAGACAGTAAGGCTGTCTGCCTGTTAGTCAAGTCCCCAGGCAGGGAATGGGCCCTGAAAACGTGGTAGGGGTTGAAAAGCAGCACAGACAAGTTGCACTGCAGTGCGGAGACACACGTTCCCCTCCTTTCCAACTACAAATAAACAGCAGACATCGATAAAAACAATGGTCTCACTGAGGGTGGTGTAATGGACAACGCTCCCACAAAGGCAGGCCACCGTGGCTTAGATGCTTGAGTCATGAAATTAACTCAAACCCCAAGCAGCCAAGTTGGCTCTAACAGTATCAGAAGTAACTATGACACAGCTTTTTGTCCATTTGTTGCCCCTATTAATTTCTCTCTGTTAAATGCTGGTAGAAATAAAATGCTACCAAGGGCCACCTCCAGCCATCTAACCTCTCAGTTATTCACCATTCTGATCTTTTGCTGATCTAAGGATGAAAGAAATCTGATACCTCTTGATAGTATTCCATACTCAAAGCAGAGCTGCTTCATGCTTATCTGGCTGCAGGCTCACCTACCTTGGTATCTCTTCCTAGATATTTTAGGCAGAATTTCTCACTGGTGGAATTTATTTAAGTGTATAGTTGCAATGAATTAAAGCAGAACCTGCCAGAAGAATACAATTTAGTCATACCTAAAGATAGAAAGGAAAATTCTAGTTCATTTTTATTAGAAGTTTCATGGAAACTGTTATTTAAGTTTTCAGGGAGAGCTAATTGACTTAATTTTTAGCTTCGCTTCATTCTTCTTCAACAGGAACAAAAGAAAAAAAAGAAAGAAAAAAGGAGAGAGAAGAATAAAAAGAAGAAACAAATGGTATGCATTGCAAGTTTAGGTCAGCTAACTAGGCTTTCTCCCTAAGCACCTGGTCCAGTTTTCATTGAGTGCCTGAAAATAACTGTTGTTATTCTGTTTACATTCTGTGGTCAGATTTTTTCTATTTTTTTTCCTCCATTGCTTTATTTGGCACTGAAGTCTCTGAAGTTATGGTCAAAATGATTGTCACCTCTTCTTACAGAAAAACTGCTCTCATCACAAAGACCAAAGTAGTGGTGTTACTTCCTGCCAGAAGAGCCAGAAAACCTTTGGCATTCCTTTCCCAGTGGCAGGATACAGTGACTTCTTCCCAGTTCATGTAGCCCAGACCTCTCTGGTCTAAGGGCCTCCTGAAACTCTAAATCATTTGTTTCAGCAGAGGATTTCCTCCTTGTCCATCCATGACCAGCTGCACAGAACTCCACCACCCAAGTGAGCTGTAGCAGGGGGGAAAGGACCCTCTTTGGATTGCTCCCCAAGCCAGGTGTCTCCTCTTCCATTCTCACAAGCAAGAAACAAATGGAATGAGAAGCACATTTGGTGTACAGGGAATAAGAAGTAGCTCAGCCCTATGGGGCTGCTTTGGTGCACAGACCAGGTGCATTGCTGTTCATAGATGGGAGCAAGGGCTGCAACACAGCAGAAGGGGAAACCCCATTCATTTTCCTGATGAGCCCCTCCATGAGCTGCTGCCAGGAGCATGCCATGCCCAGCGCAGCAGCAGCACAGTGCTGACAGCTGGGCCCAAGCAGGGGGCTACACTCTGTGGGGTGCTGCAAGGGGCTGGGTTCTGCCTTGGTAGCAGACATGCAAAGGCACATCTGTGATCTATTTCTTGCGCTAACAGGGATTCTCCGCATGAATTCTTTTTACTTCCGATTCCTGTTCTTGAAGATGAGGCAATATAGGAATCTCCTGTACAGAAACAGGAATCTTCATTGATGCCTACAAAATCCTTCAGAAAACAGCCTGAGAATGAGCAAGGAAGATTTTACTGATAAGTTCTTCATTAGCTTACAGACTGAAGGGGTCAGGTTTTCTCCTGATTGTTAAGCAGAACAGCCAAAGGAAAGTAGCCGTGCTGGAAATGCTTCTATTTTGCCCACCCGGATTGTAGCAGGATCAGCTTAGGACTGAACTAAGCTTTGGGGAATCATTGAACTCTGACCTAAGCTAGAATAATAGGATGTGTTTATGTCTGACAATGGGGGAGCTTTGCAGAAACCTCCAGTGAGCTCCATATGCAGCACTGTTTTTATGGTCCTCCTAAGAAGGGAATTCCAAGGGATTGCATATGCCTTAAGTGTAAATTATGACACGCATTAAGGACCACCCGCATCAAATGGACGGTCACCCCAGCCCAGGGTTTTTCATGGTGCATTGAGAACAAATTCCACAGCCCCTCTGGTTTGCACTTCCATGGCATAATATATTTTCCAAGTCAGCAGAGCTGTCTGCTTCTCACACAATAGGTCCTTTCTCCCTTTTCCCCATACCTGCCAATAGCTCTCTACCTCCACTGTAACTTATGTACACTTTCAAGCTGTACAACTGAATTCTGGAAATGTGTGCATACAGCAGCAAGGAAAAGTCTGTTCTCAGCCATGGTAAGCACAGTGCTACCACTCCAGAGATGTGCATATTCACAAGGAAGCCTTACAGAAGCACAGCATCACTTCACAACCCACGTTCATGTTAGCAGTGCTTCTGCTGATGGGGCTATTTTTGTGGTTTAATTGCTAAATTTCATGATTCATATTTGTGAGGAAAAATGTGGAAGCCAGAAATCAATCTGTAGATCAAAGTATATATCACAGAACTCTCCCTTTTCTATTCCCACACTCCGTTCAATGCCATCAGCTACCTGCAGACTCTATCAGATGTTTCTGGAATAAATTGTAATTCTACGTAAATTCTCTGATTTACCAAAGTCACAGCTACCTTACCTATTGGTCTGCATTGTTGCTTTGTTGGAGAACCAGTCACAGCTCCCTTGTTAAACTGAAGGTTTTCACTGTAAGCTAAGAATGAAATGTTCTCCTTGACAAGCTATAAATTGCCTATCTTTCCCTAGACAACACTGCTTAGATACAGTGACTCCTCTGCACAGTTCTCAGTAGATCTCGTGCTTTCATCACATTCAATTTGATTTTAAAACTCAATATTTAACAGGTATAAAATGCCAGTATTTTGTAGTTTCTTATTTCAGTTGGTGATAATAAGCTCTCAAGAGTCTTTTCATCTTCTCTAAAGAATCACTGATCATTTCTCTTTTCTTTTTGTAAACTGGCTGAATATGAAGTCTGTTCCTTATAAAGATTACCTGCTGTAGGGAACCTGCTTTGGCAGGGGGGTTGGACTCTATCTCTTGAGGTCCCTTCCAACCCCTATGATTCTACGATTAGTCATTACTATTATTTTCAAAGTTAAATTCTTTTCCTTATCAAGTGCTGAAAGATAGTCTACTGCAAAAGTTCTCTTTGTCAGAGATTGCACACAGTTCTTCCACAGGCTGCTTTTTTTCTCGTCTCTCTGAATCTTCCCTCTGGTGTTCTGCTATAAGCAAGGAAGTACAGATGTACAAGTTTTCCTTTTTTATTTTTAATAAATTCAGAGAGGTAGTTGTGTTTCTTTCTCTGCCTTGGACAGCTCTTTCCAGTGTAATAATTTCCACTGTCTCTTCCCCAGTGTGAGGGCTCAGTTAATCAACAGTTCTTAGTCACAAGAGTAGACCTGAAATTACTTTAGCGTTTTGCATATTTGCATTTTGAGCTTCCCCTACATACAAGAACAGAACTGTAAATTGTTGCACCTTTCTCCAATGCTCATCTGGAAAATGGTTTAATGACACTGTCCTTGCATGAGACTGCTTTATCATGACTATTAGACAGCAGGACACATCTCTGAATAAGAGCAGCAATGCAGACCCTATCTGTTTTTCTTGCTTTGTTCCAGGCAGCAAGTAGCAGTGGAAAAGGCCAGGGAACTTCCTGCTCTGCTGGAAATTCTGGCTTTTATAGATCCCAAGCCCTAGAGTTACAGGGCTCCCCATGGAGATGGTGCTTTTACATCTCAGAGCCTGAGAAGCCAGAGATAACAGTGTGGAAACAAATCTGGGTTTTGGGTTTGCCAGGAATGATTCAGGCACTGAGAAGTAGCCCTGAGAATGACTGGAATATAAGTGACCCAAACCCAGAGGTAGCCATTATAAGAACACCTCAAGATGCAACTTCTCAGCCTCCCCACAATACCCAGATTCTAGAACATTCCTTTTATCAGTCTGAGTTGGTTACTCCAAAGGAACAGAACAGAGACATTGACAAACACATAACACTAAATAAGCACCCAATCTCACCAGCCACCCAAAACACCTGTAGGGACTTAATGCTTAGTGACTTTTTCATGACAATTGAGGACACCAAGTATAACTACTACACAAATCTGAATTTAGCAGAACTCTCTCAGAATAAAGTCCTTCTCTTGTCATTTCTGCTGTTTCCTATCACTAACAAATTATTTGAGTTGAAACCACTGAAGGTCATTTAGTCCTAATTCCTTGCAAAGAACAAGGGAGCTCAATCAGTTTGCTCAGAGCCCCATCCAGCCTGACCTTGGATGTCTCCAGTGATGGGGCACCCACCACCTCTCTGCAGAAACTGTTCCAGAGTTCCACTGCCTTTAACTTTTCAGCACTTCTGCATAGAATCACACCTCATCGCTAGGTTGCATTTATTTCTAATTCACTTATAAGCTGACCCTGGACCTCACTGCACTCCAGTTTTTCCAAGCTAAAATTGTTTTTATTTATATAGCAAATACTGTCTTTACTGCTTTTCAAACTGCCAGCCATCTGTCTATTATTAGCATTAGACCTCGACAGTGGGAATATTCTGCTTATGGAATCACTGTTGAGCAAAGTGTTTAACTTTTAACATTAAGGAATAAAGAAAGACTTCATGTGTCATGAATGGTTCTCAGCAGATGCATGCTACCATGTAAAGCCAAAACTAACATGGTGCTCAGGAATCACCCAGTTTCATGTTTCCCACTTCAAAAATAGAGGAATGCAGGCCTGGAGAGGACTGCTGAATCATCAAGTCCAATTCTCATAGCACCAGATAGTACAGTCCCTAGAGTCTTGGCTCATGATTGGTTTCTCCATACAGATTGGTAGCAGATGATTACAGTCACATAGGCACTCAAACATCAGGGTACCAGCATTAACTTGAAAGGAACCACACGTGCTCTGAAGAGCCAGGCCACATGTGGTAATGAGCCCAGTGTTTAGTAGCAGTTGCATTTCAGGTCTGACTTCTTGTGGTCTCACCTGCAAAGCGAACTGACATTCGTGTCCTGCCTCCCCTGTGACTTCAGACAAATGCCACACTTGGGCTTTGGCATGAATCCAGCAGTATTCCTTCTGCAGAAGTCCCAGGGACAGCTAGTCTCTTTCAAAGAGGTGGCATCCCTCCACACACGCCCCAAAGTTTGTGAAGAAAACTCAGCAGTAGCCTTTTACAGTCTGTGAAACTGTGTATGTGAAGAATCATGTTAGCACAATTCCCTCTGCTTGTGGACCTCTGCACACTGAGTGAAGCCAAACTGCTGAGCATACTGCAAACCAAGGAGAGTAATTGAAGACAAGGTTTGCTTCAGTAAGATGTTGAATGCTCTGACCTCCACCCAACAAATCAACACACTGATTTAACTTGCCTGATCGTGCAGCAGCCTTCCACAGTCAACTCACAGAGACAGAGAAAGGGTAGATATCATCCTTCATTTGAGAATGATCTTGCAATACCAGGATGGTAAATAGGTGAAGAAAGAGACCAAGCGCTAGAGAATAAAGACTGTGCTAGTTTTGCATCCAGTTGCTGTTCATAGGAACAACTCTACTTCCAATCTATTAATAGCAGCATAATTCAATAATAAGAAAAATAATAAAAACATCTGGATGAAATCAGATGAAGGGAGCAGAACCACACGTGCACTGAGAACCCAGGCATGTCCCAGGCTCACATATTTTGGTACTGCAAAGCCAGAATATTTCATCAAGAGGGGAGGAGGAAACCAGCCAG
Source organism: Odontophorus gujanensis (assembly GCA_013399175.1). Lineage (NCBI taxonomy): Eukaryota > Metazoa > Chordata > Aves > Galliformes > Odontophoridae > Odontophorus > Odontophorus gujanensis. The sequence goes on from VXAB01003979.1 coordinate 1,506,331, forward strand.
AATGTACTCGAAACCTGGAGCTCTGCTACTTTTAAACTAAACATCAGTGCATTTCTGCATATCTCCTTCCCCCTGCAAAGACAGCTTTTGTTGAATATCCAAATGTTAATGGAACAAACCCACAGGGAAGGCAGCCAAGCTGAGTATTCCTGCCCAAAACTAGTTTTTCTCCTTGATTGCTCTCTTTTTTCATTTGTCCAGTGTTTCCCAGCCTGTCTCTTTCTCCTTATTTTGCACAGAGATCATCATGACATCCTCCTAATTCATCTTGACTAGTGCAACAGGCTCCCCCAGTGCCTCCAAAATGTATGTGGTTTGCAGCGATTAGGCAGAGAAGATAACAATTGCTTCTCACATACAAATTCCAGGATGGATGTTTCCTGGCAGGGAAAGGGAGTTCCCTACATTGCTCTGCCCCTGGAGGAGGAGGAGGATGAGCCAAGATGGAATAACTCAGTTACTGGGGGTAATGCAAGCTTTCTCAGCTATGCTTGTATCAAGACATCCTTGGACGTGAGAGTGACAAAGGCCACACTGTCCTGGACTGCCTTCTTTCCACTCATCAATCAAGTCCAGTGGGTGACCAAATACCCTTACTACTTGAGAATGCAAAACTAGTCAAGGCAGCCAGCCAAATACATCACATACAGAATCACTCGAGGGATCCACATGATTCTTAGGCTGACAAGTGTGCAAGTGTAGAAGGGATGAGTTGAAGCCCTACGTCATTTCAGTTGAAGGCTACCACAGAGCAGGAAAATGTTGAGATCCACGAGACTGGAAGGGAGAAATCAAAGCTGTGTAGATGAGGACACCAACAGTAGAAACTCATCAATGCTTCAGAGATCACTTAGATTTTTTATAAAGATGACTGCCTCCAAACTGGTTATCACATAGCCAGCCATGTATCAGGTGCACCCAGAAAGCAAAACAAGGGATCTTACGCTCTGAATAGCAGAGCAGTAAGCAAGTCCTTCCTGCTGGAAAGCACGTCTGGAAATCCTTACACTGCAGAACAAATGGAATAGAAATACGTGAGAGAAGAACCACACATGGACTTGTCCAGTAGCATGTAGTCCTTCTAAGCTTATAGGGTTGATTCTAGTAAATCAGTGCTTCTTCCATCCTCTTAAATTTTGTACCTTTGGTATCCCTTCATTGCTAGATTTCAAGGCCAAGGTCTATAAATCACTGCAACACTTCCACACTAGACCGCAGTTCTATATCTACACAGATCTGGCTGTCTCTATCCCAAGCAGCTGGTGATGCGCAGAGGCTCTGTGCTGACCTGGTAATCATCCCATCTGCCCACCCTAGCACCCTCAGCTGCCCTTCACCTGGTCATGGTGTAGAAAAGAGTTGAAAAACATCTGGGCTTCATAATCCAGGTCAAAAATAATGAGTCCCCAGCTTCTAAAATCAGCCACGATGACTGTTCCTTATACTGCACTGACACTCTGGATAGAGGATTTGCCCCAGGAGCTCTTATGTTCAGACAGATAAAATCAAGATGGGAGGGAGCAGTTTTCAGGAAAAGAAGAGGCCCATCATCCTCTCTTAGATGTACTAGAAATCTAACAGCTTTCCCCATGTGATCTGATCCTGGAGTTAATGACCATATCACAGGAGATCTGCAGACTGACTCCAGCACAGACATGAGACTGCAAATAAGGATTTATGGCTCAGCAGACAGGAGGTGATTGCAGTTTGTCTCGATAGTTACCTGGGGACTAACGGCCTTATGGAGATGAAATGGTGAGGCTATTAAAGCTGATTTGCTGAAAACACTCAAGTGGTCTCTTTTGACAGCCAGGCAGACAAGAACCTTACTAGAGCTGCTGGTCAGAGTGATGTCAGCCAGCACACTGCTAGGAAAACATGCTGCAGGAACTGGTTCAGCTTCACACGATGCTCACAGAGTCTTCTGGAACAGAAATTTGCAAGGACAAGAGCAAGGAAATCCCTTTTCCACTACCTGACAACATTAAGTGTCTTCCCACCAATTTTGTGAACTTCATCATCATCTGCTAAATAAATGCACAGCGTAGGAAGGTTATTAGAAGGAGACAGAGATTAAGGAGAAGAGAAAATCGTACCAATAGACTGCACACAGAAATCCAATGATAGAGAGTAAGGGGAATTTCAGGGAAGTGGACTTCTCCTGGGGCAGACAATTGCTGTGAACTTCCGGTGCACAACAGAAACACAAAGTCACAGATCTACTTGGACTTCTTTTTCCAAACCACAGTCCTCAAGTACCTTCTCTCAGGACTGGGGGAACTCATTCATTGTAGCTGCTTCTTAAATAAAAAGTAAAAATATAAAAAATAAGCCTTCTTCATAAGTAGAAATAACGTGGAAGACAGATGTTATTTGGAGCTCAAAAATACAACATATATAAACTGCTGATAAGTCCAGAAGAGAAAAGAGAAATCTGTGAGGAAATAGTAATAAGATATGAACAGTTGTATTTTTTTTTTTAACATGATGTTTAGCATACAACTGCAACACACAGCTAAAAGAGAGCCAGTATTTTTAATAACTCATGAATGAATGGACACTACAAACAGAAGCTGCTTAAATACTTATGTGTAGGTGGATGGAGAAAAGAACAATTTTATCTATTATAAATCACAAACATTTTCCTACTCTCTGCTGAACCAATAGCTCTGTCCTAGCTTTCTGAATATCAGCCAAAAGAGCTCCATTTTAAACTCTGCAAAGGACCACAAACTGAGATAGTCTACCACTCCTCAAAGGACGGATCCGCCTGAGAAAACAGTCTAGACAGGGAGATAGTCCTAAGCAACAAGAAATGTAAGACCTATCACAAGGAGAAATCCAGTGCAGAAATAGAAAAGAATTCATAACTATGCACTGACTGAACTGGTAACTGCACTGCATAGCATGATTGAGTCAAACTCAAGGAGATGACGGTGTGGTGTTGTTGCAAACAAGACAAATTACCCTCTAAGATGTATTATCATAAGCGTCATGTGTATATAACAAAAGAGCAATGATTTCACTTTTCTGGAATACTGTATTCATGTTGGGGCACCACAATTAAAGAGAGGTAGAGAACTGGAAAAAATCCAAAGAACGGTAATAAGCATGATCAAGGCATAGAAAAATACAGCCCAGGAAGAATAGAAAAAGGAAGTAGGTTTGTTTAGTCTACAAAAGAGAAGACTAAGGAGAGATGTAATAGCAATCTTCTTAGATTTAAAAGGTCAGGGAGATGGTGATCGATTGCTGTCCATGTTTACTGAGACTGAGAGAAGAAACAATCTGTTTTAATTGAGGCAAGGTGGATTTAAAAGAGATACTAAGAAATCCTTCCAACTATTAGCATAGTTAAACATTGCAGCAGGTTACCTAAGGAAGGTTTTTTTAATTAAAATTTTGGCAGAAGAATTATTTCTAGACAATATGTATGGCTGCTTGCCTAGGTGTAGAGTGATAAAGGCGGTCTCTGCAGGTTCATTCCAGCACTACGAGATTGTAATGAATCTGATTTTTCACATCAACTCTAGCCTCAGAAAAAACTCAGCGCTCTTGGCTTCTTTGGTTGCAGAGAGTCTAAACTGACCTCTATGAAGAGACAGCATTCTATCCTTGGGTCAAGCTGCTCCTTCCTGGAATAGCTGGGCACAGATAAAATGAGTAAGTTTTGCAGATAAAAATTAATAAATACATAGCATACATACAAATGACCATGAATGCATATGCCTAGGGTGCTTTCTTCCATAGTTTTTGTTAGAGCTTGGCTCTGAATACCAAATTTCTCGGTGTTGTTAGACATTCAGTGCCACATGCATCATGAAAAAGTGTTTGTAATACTTCATTATTGTGAGTCACAGTCACAATTCCACAGCCTATTACTTATTTCAATAGTAAGAATCTTTGCTAAAATTTCTTTCCTGGAAAACATTATCCTTTTGGATTCAGTCCTGTTCTGGAAGTATGAGCTGAAAGGAATTCAAATGCCATCAAACACATGGACACCCTCCTGCCCCCAGCACATTCAGGCCCATTATACATCACTAGTTTTCCAGGTTTCTTGTTCAGCTATGGCAATATTCCAATGCACCCTATGAAGTTTATTAGTCTCCACTGTGTTCTCAGAATCTGCTTTTATTAATTTAATCTGTCACCATAAAAACACTACATCCTTTGGGGAAGAAAAACAAATAGCAAATAAATTCACAGAAAACTCAATTGATAGTTGTTACCAGTAGAAGAGGAGACAGAAGATAATTGTATTTAAAGCAGTTTTTAAAACAATCTGAGAACACGAGAACAAGAAAAGGGTCAGATGAGGAAAAAGTAAGCAAATAAATTCAGGGATAATAACCTGAAAGATCTACTTGGGGAGAGCAGGAGCTGGAAAGCAGGGATGTTGACCAAGGTTTAGGAACCAGCAGCAAGCAGCATCCAAGCTTGGAGCCAGCAGGAGCTACAAGGTGATACATAATTGAGGATATACAGTACACATGGTCACAGAAAAGAGCACAGTCTTGTTACTCTGTACCAGGTGACAGTCAGCTTCTGTACTACACAGCTCAGCAACAGGACTCTTGGATGCTTGTGCCTAATGCATTCGTGTAACACAGGATAGCCCCCGCCAAAGGGCTTTCAGTCTTCGCTGCCTGTGATCTGTGCATAGGTCAGACTTCCCACATCATGAACACCATAATCAATTAAATTAGCAAGGATTTGAGAAGCTGTCTTAAAAGAGACAAAGATCACCCCTGTCATTTCACAGTGCTCCTTCCTTGCACGTGCATGCATGCAATGAGATCAAGATGCTGCTCAGAGGAGCATGTCACCAACAGAAGAGATGAAGCAAGATGATTGCAGTGAGCTAGCTTGATTTGCGGTTGCATCAACATCAAAAAATAAATGACATAATTATCAGCAAATTGGAAACAGATCGGGGCTGGGCAAGGACTTGAATAATATCACTGCTCACAAAGAACATAGGACTGAGGGAGTTCAGAGAGGCTTTGCCATGATGACAGGTGTCATCCCTGGATATTCACAGTATTAAGCTGCTCACCAAGAGCACTGAAAACCTGATAGCCAATGTTCATAAAATTTGTATCTCTCCTCCAGCAATGTATTACCCTAAAGTCTCATCAGCCAAAGGGCCCTCAATGCCAGCGAAGGGGTCTTGTGCCTCTGGGATGGAAAAGCAACCTGACATGGTGGCCACAGCCCATGGTGTCCCACTTACAGGGTACATTCATTCTGTAGACAGACAGCAGCTGGTGTTTCTTGTGGTACAGGGACATGGGTCAATGTCAGGGCTGGTTTACTGAACAGTTCATTGGATGTCATCAAGAACAAGTGCTTGAAAGCCACAAATATTTAAATGATTGTCTCCAAAGCTTGGGGTCAGACAATGCCTGGAGGCAGAACAATTTTGGGTGGAGAATGGGCTTCCTCTGCTTACTACTGAGGCTCTGTGATGGCAGAGTACACAACATGGTCCGCATCAACAGGGTTGTTAAAGAGTTCCATCCAAAGACCATCCACAATTCCCCGTATGTTCTTTTTCTATGTGCGTTATCCCTCTCCCTAGTCAGTTATTTTCCAGGTCGCTGATTTTGACAAAATGTTCTTGATAAATCTTTTTTTTTTTTTTTTGCAAGATCTACTACTCCCTGCAACGCTATTTATCATCAACTGTTGTCAAAACTATAAATATACATTTTCCCAGGTATCCTAAAGTTTAAATCTGTTGGGAAGCACACCAAATCTTAAGCTTTTTCTACGATGCAGGCAGACCTGCTGCCTGCAGGTACCAATTCCACACCAAGCAGAACGAGACAAGGTTGTGACAGCTCAAGAGAATTTGGGTCAGCACCTCTGCCCCCACAAAAGGATAGATGTCAACTGTGGGACGGTTACAGCAGGCAGAACACAAGCTGCATGAGCCTTTACAGTGCTTCAGGTATCTCACACAATAACCGTTATCCTGAAGGAATAATCCAAAAGAAAACATTTTGGTGGTGGGAGAACTTGCTTCAAAAGTGCCTGAGGTGTCCTTTGTGAGAAAGGACGTCCAAAGCCTCGCCACATAAGACGATACCTTAGTGCCAAAAGAAATACTACTGCTCTGGCCTCCACCATTCATTGCATTGAAGCTTGAAGAACTCTACACATCCTCTCTAAATCCTGCAGCATCACTGAGCTGCAAGTGGGGATTACTGCATGGAGCACAATACCCAATGCAATTTAACTGACCTGGTTAAGGGTGTACAAAGTAATAGTGATGCAGTCAGAGGAAAGCCCAGAAACCCTGAATTTTGACAATACAAATTTCAGACAAAAGAAAAATGGTACCTAAACTATTTGAGCAGCTCTGGAAATTCAGGCTTTATCTGCAGAAGGAGCACTTGGGTTAGGATTAGGGGTAGAGACTCACATCACCCAGGCAGCTCCAAGCAGCAGGAGTTCTGGATTCAGTTCCAAGACAGTTTGTTATTCCTACTTCTATATGTACTTGAGTGCTCTTTAATTTAGCTTGAGTGACGATTGCTGCCTCGGAGGTGCTTGGTGAGCAGCCAGCAGCAACCCAGTAATAAAACACCTTCCCTCTGCTGATAAGAGAGCATAAGGGAATTGTACTGTGAAGCACCAGCCCTGGGGAAGGAATGCAGGTAGTCTGCAATGGATCAAGCCCAGCTTCTTCATCCCTCTCTACCTTCCTCCCCATACAAGGCCTGAGCTAAGCCACAAAACCCTCCCTTGCTGGTTCTGCTCGTTTGACAGCCTCTTTTTGTGATTTTGGCCAGAACAGTGTCCGTCTTATCGGGACAAATGTTTGCCACACTGCCTACCTAATATCTTACCTTAACCATATGGGAAGCCAAGTGCCACAGGGACTGCCCTTTACCCAGGATCTGGTGGACTCGCACCAAACCACATGGTATCATCCATATTATGGTTTTCAACCTCTGTGCATAGGCAAAAGTTCTGTGACCACAATACACCATGATCTGAAAAGCCAGTTAATACCAAAGAGAGACAGGACAGGAAATAGAACTGGGAGTCATGTGCCTACTTCAGCTGTGAATTAATGTGAGCAGGATGCTGCAGAACACACAGAGCCCTGAGCCAGTTGCATTGCCTTGCTTTCCCACAAGAGGTAGGATCAGCTGGTAACACATGACCTCCTCATCCAGTTTCCCTCAAGGCAAAGCCAAGTCTGATACTTCCAGGAGCACAGTCAGACAGCAGCAGCATTTCCAGCCAAGCAGAGATGAATTAACAGACTCAGTCTGGTCCTGTTTGGCTTCAGCAACTACCAATAAAAAACAAGAATCCAGAATGATCATAGGCCTGATGTTAATTTGGGATGTTTCAATTTGCTGAACAAGCTCCATGTTTCTCTTATGGCTAGCCAAGGAATAACAAACACTGATCTAGTTTCACTGCTGCCTTGATTGTCAGTTCGATTTGTTCAAGGACGTTATAGGGCTACATACTTCTATAGAGATACATTTAGGAAAGCAGAAACCCAGATGACTCCATGGGCTAACATCACCAAGTTTCCTACAGACCAAAAGAGATCTCTGCAGGTACAAGTGGATTATTTCATAACCTTTGTCTCCTTAGGAAACAATGGTGAAGGGAAAAAAAATAATCACAGAAGAGAGTGAAAACTACTGAAAATAGGTGCGCAACTGGAAACTACAGCCAAGAAAGACATCAGCCAGCAAATAAAGGCACTGTGTGTGTTTCCTGGTGTTCAAAAGAGTCTGATGGGATAGTCTATTTTTGCAGGACAGCTTGAGATTTAACTCATTTCTTCACACTATTTTCATTAATAATCTGAATAGCCCTGGAAAGAAAAGGGTTTAAATTACAGAAAAATGGTTCACAGATTCAGCTACATTTATGATGCCATAAAACAGTTTGCAAGGTTCATAAAACCTCAAAAGCCAGAAAATCCTCAACCTCCAACTTCCTCCGTATTTCGGCTCCAGTCTCACTACACTCATTGTAGAATGTTATGAGCTACTCTAATGATTTGTAACTTAGACCTGATGATGCTTTCACTCTTCCTTGACATTACCATGCTGGGTTGGATCTGAAACTCAAGCAGAATCCCCCACGCAATGAACCTGACCCTCCAGCTTGCTTGCCAGCTGCAAATTGGAGCTGGAGGGGTATTTAAACTTTGCTTTCATGCCAAGCAATTGTTTGCACAACAGCATAAAATTCCCCAATGCCTCTTTTTCCTTTTCTTTTCCATTCCACTGAAAAGAAATCCTATTCAGTCCCCAGGCATGGGGCATGCATCCTCTCTGCAGCACGCCCAGCTGGTGGAATTTGATGAGGCAGAAATAGCAAAACTGCATCTTAACCTCAAACAACAAACCTGAAAGAACCTTCTACTAAAAGCCTTGTTTACTTGTCCATCAAAGCCTCCAAAAGAATATTTTTGGAGGGAAGTGACATACAATGAAATTCAAATGGTTCCTGTTGAAATACTCCCCAAGCACCAAATCACTGGCAAATTCCATGGCCAACATCATACCCCAAGGCTGGTGCAATCCATAGTGCTCAGGTCAGGCCAACACAAAGCCCCATCTACCCTAGCAGCTGGCATATTCAAGGCTTTTTCTGATACATAGTGGACACAGAAGTGAAAACATCCTGGTTGTCTTTTCTACCTGATACCACCATAAAGACAGATGAGGCCTGGAACCTGTACAGAGCACAAGCCTGGACACAATTGCAGAGGCAGGTGTCCTCCAACCACACTCACAGCCCACTCATCTCCCACCTGTAAGTAAGCTTGTTTTACCCTCTGTGGAAACCTACATGATCCTTAAGTTAATTGAATAATTTGCATTAAAGCCTTGCTAATCAGCCTCAACAAACAGAAATACAGCAATTAACTTCCAATTAAAACCATATTAGCCATTTACCAAATGTATGTCTCACATTTATTGTGGCTTTTTCTCTTCCTAAAGAAGAAATTCTTCTCCCCACCCCCAAGGAGTAAAAAAAACTCCTAAAAAATCTCCTGAAGATACAGGATCCCTCTTGCCCAGCAGCTCCCACTGTCTACAAGAAACACTGATTGAAATGTGGCACCAATCACAATGATTGCCAGCAGTCAGACCTTCATCCAAACAGGGAACTTTAACTCACTGGAACAAATGACTTCAGAAAGAAGGAACCCCCTCCTATTTTGCAACCATCAGATTAAAACTAATAGGCAGATAGTCCTTCTGTAAGTCAATACAGATAAGTGGCTGCAATTTTCTTAAGCTGTGTTTAAAACTTAAGCTCTATTTTCAGTGTAGTAAGAAATGACCTTGTGTGACTTCAGTTCTTGTCTTTCATCCTCCTCAGTCTGCAAATTATTATTCTGTAATAAGCAGAAAGATCTAACTCATATTACCAGAATACTGTAGCTGATGTGCTATTTCTTGGAAGGAATAAGGGTGCCAGGGTGCAGGGTTAGAGTCTGAGAGCACTCAGTGAGTTACATTCATTGCATAGCAAGAACAACTGAGAAAAAAAACAAACACCTCTAGCATCTACAACTAACTGAAGCTGTAAATTTCAAATACTACAGATTCATAGCTTAGTAAAACAACATGGGATGCATTATATAGAGGGTAACATTTAGGGAAGAACTTACACATTGGGGAAAATATTAAAGCAAAACAGGATGAAGTTTATGGGCTTTTTTCTTTTAATGTGGTTCTTATAATTAACCAAGAACTGCCACAGAAAATCATCATATAGGTCTGGATTGAATACAGACATGACAGTAGACATGTCCAATCACCTCTGCTGCAGTATCCACAGTGTTGGTTAAGAAATTAAAACTGGTGAACAGGTTTTCAACATTTTTGCCCTCCATTCAAATTCCTTGTTTACAAGGCTCCTTTGAGTGGATTTTGGGGATTTACCCCTCTTTTAATTTAGTAGAACCTAACATAACTTATCCCAAGGGACCAGGGCACCAGATCATTCTCCAATTGCTATTAGCACTGGGTATTCAGTATAAGTAATTTACTGCTTGGGCTTTGTGCCTGGTCTTCTGGGACACACAGTATGGTTTCTGATTGCATGACCTTACTCGATTTCAATTCATTACCTTTGTTTCAGAGTTAAAACAAACAAAAAACTACTACTTGGTTAAATGGAAATTGAACACAGGCTCAAATATAAATGGAAAAAAAAAGCCTCCATCTCTCTCCATCAACAGTGTAAAGTCTTCCCACATGCAAGAACTTGCAGAACAGAAGAAAAGGAAAACCAAACTGAAGGGGCAGATTTTAACGGCCGCTGGTTCAAACTGTTTGCAAATGGGTTTCCACTTCTCAGCCACCTCTTTGTTTGATTGTAAAGGGCAGACAAGAGGTTATGGAGTTATTTTTTGTCCAAGATAATATTTGGTTGTTCAGACTTGGATCTTGGCTTGTTCCATTGCAAATATTCACATAGAGAGAACTTGCAGACTGCAGTGAGGCTGAAGACAACCCAAGAATTTCTGCTCTGCAAAACAGCAATGGGCTACCATTCACTGAAGAGCATAGTTCAAGCAACAGTGATGTGTCCAAAATGCCCTCAAACATACATATTAGTAGAACAGCTGGGATGAAAACATGTAGCAACAGAAATATGTTGTACACATTTTATTTCCATGTCTTTATTGATTTACTCATTCAATCAGTGAAGAAAGTCTTTGTAAGAAAACAAACAAGTATTTGGCTATGAGAATACCTGGAAAATGCCTGCTCTGTACAAAAGTTAGTGAAAAGATGCACAGCCAGTGACTGTACTATTTAAAGCAACGGAGAGATATCTTGTCATCTTGATATATTTTTAAGATGGTGATGTGTAAAATGGAGCAACAACATTCACACTTTACATCAATCAGCAATGTAACTGAACTGCACAAATATCTTAAAATAACAGACAGAAGATGGGTTGCAAAATAGACTCCACTCAGTATGACTGGTTTTGTGCAAGATATAACTGTCTCCCACTTCAATCGCAGCGTAACTGTGGAAGCACAAGATCAGAATGGTTAAGGCTAGAAAGGAATTCTGGAGGTTAACTGGTCCATAAAGTTCGCCTTGATCTTAAGTCAGGTTGACTCTGTTACTAAGCTATTTTGATCATAGAGTACTTTGAAGGAACAACTAACATCCTCACTCATTCTTAGTTTTGTTTTTGATTCATGTTGGCAGTCACAGATGCCTGTTGTCCAGGTACTCACAAGGAAGTAACAGAGACAAGCCAAATTTACCAGCAGCTTCTCATTAGTGGCTCTTCCTTGATTATGACATCTGCTAAGGCTGATGATAATAACAGTACAAAAATATGAACTTCAGTCATTTGGAAATGTCCTCATGGAGGCTGCTTTTGCACAGTATAATGCTGAAATGTTAGGAATGATTGAGGCCAGATTTACAGCACAAGCAGTCCTCCATCTGTATTTCATTTGAGAACCACCAACAAAAAAACACCTTTAAAAATATCTTAATCATTTCCCAACTGACCAAGACCTCTGGATATTCTGTCAACAATACAATCTAAACCACAAAATGCTGTTCTTGTTGAGAGGAGTTTCCACAGAACTGTTATTTGGCTAGCCCAATAAGCTTATACAAGTCAAGGCTCTCTACAGAATTCTCTTCAGTCACTGGTCAGTAGGAGAGATCCCTAAAACACACTCAGAGAGGACAAGATGACCATTGGATATAAAAATTGATAATATTCCCTTCTCCAGTCTGGACAGTTCTAGGTCTCTCAGCCTTTCCTGGAGGTACTCCAGGCCCCTAATCATCTATGTGGCCTTCTGGTGGACTCTCTCTGTAACTCCTCTGTCTTCCTTGAACTGAGAAACCCACATCTGGACCCAGTACCTCAGATGCGGCCTCAGCAGGGGGAGGAGTCGCCTCCCTCACCCTGCTGGCCTTGCTCTTTTTAACACACCCCAAGATACCACCAGCCCAGCCCTTCTTGGCCACAAAGGTATTCTGCTGCCTCATGGCCAACATCCTGGTCACCAGAACACCCATGTCCTTCACTGGAGAGCTCCTTTCCAGCAGATCAGCCCTTACCCTCTACTGATGCATGTGGTTATTCGTCCCCAGGTGTAGGACTCCACACTTGCCCTTCTTGAATCTCATCAAATCCCTCTCCACTTAACTTACCACCCTGTCCAGACCTCACAGAAAATGCAGAAGAAGATCCAGGTCTTTGACCTCCCTCACCAGATTTAATTCCAGGTGGGTCTTAGCTCTCCTCATTACACACTTTGCATACCCCAAAAAGGTTCCTATATTCCTCCCATATGGTCAGACCCCTTTTACACATTCTGTAAACTTCCTTTCATTTGAGTTTTTTCCATCACCCTGTTGCTCATCCATGCAGGTCTCCTGCCACCCTTTGCAGGATTTCTTACTGTTAGGGTTTCTGATCTTGAGCTTAGAAGTGGTGCTTGAATGTCAACCAACTGTCTCAGGCCCCTTATTTTCCAAGGCCACCAGACACCTCCAGATAGGTCCTTGGAGAGGTCAAAATTGACTCTCCTGAAGTCCAGAGTTGCAATCCTACTTGTTGCTTTCTTTCTTCCATGTAAGGTTCTGAACTCCACTATCTCACAGGCATCACACCAAAGGTTGTCCCCCCCAATCATAAAACTCAGTTAAAATTATTTATATAATAACTCTACCACATACAACCAACAACTGTCCGAGAAACTCAAGTTGATAAAATTGGTGATGCCATTTTACCAAGTCAGCCAGTATAAAACATGCATGCACTGATCTGTCACAAAAATTAAGTTCCTAATGAAGTGACCAATAATTTCCACTTGGAGTACTCAGCCACAAAACAAAGATGCATTTATGTTTCTTACATATCCTCAAAAGTGCAGAAAAATAGTTTTCCTGACAATGCAGCTCTCCTGCTTCCACACCATGTAAGGCAAGGTGATAAGCTAAGGAATCACTGCCAGCAAAGGGAGGTTTCTATTATTTTTGCATACATTTGAAGTCCATGGTCTGGTCATAAACCAAGATGCTGATGATTAGCTTCAAAATCCCCATTTGCCCATATTATAAACATTTTAGCCAGGAACTGTCTTTGTTACTTGTCTGCCAGATCCTCCTCCAAGCTCCTGGGGAAACTTGATCAGTTTTGATGGAAAACTTCTGGCAAGATATTTCGATGGGTTGCTACACTCCCAAAACAATCCTCCTACCCACTGACAAGGTCCAACACTGCATTTTCAAGAAGCAATTGGAAAAGAGGAAAAATAGCAGCAGTCCCCGGCTTCTCAACATATTTTCTTCTCCTATATGCAGGAACATAGAATACATTGACTGCAGGGATGGAAATAGATTAAAGAAGAGGAGTTCTCTGATTTACTCTGGTAAAGCATAAAGTGCATAATAATATAGGACAGTTTTTCTGTATTTGCTTTTAAACCAGAACTCCCCTCCACTCTGAAGGATTTAGCACCTCCTTTCAGCACCATGATCACTGGATTTACATATGCTGTGGTTGCATATGCCAAATGCCATGTGACTGAACAGTGAACAGAATAGCTGACCAGGAGCCTTATCTTCCGTTACTAGTCTGACTGCTCACAGATTAACACCTTCCTGTTGTCTCCATGAGTATTCCTGGGACTGGGTCCAGGTCTTAGAAGTTTTCACACCCATGCCAGCAGTAGACTGTCTGACCAGTGAACACTCAGAGCTGATCCTGCAGGGAGCTGAGCACCTGAACTCAGACTGCTACAGCCATTGATATGGCCAAGACTCAACTCTTAAGTCTTACCTGGACAGACAAGCACTATATGTACTTTTTTTTTAATCTCCAAATTATAAGTTAATTACTCAGTTATCACTTCTGTTGGAGATAACTCCAAAATTACACCACGATCCAGTAAGCCACATGGACTTAGCAGTAAACTTAAGGACTGATCCTTGAAGTCAACAGATGGTTGGTTCTGTATGCTCAGAATCAGAACATAAGTGCTTTACTAAATCAGCAGTAATTACAAGGAAAGAAACAGTATGTAACCAAGGTCACAGAAAAACATCAATTGCTGGCAAACTATGACAATCTGCAAACAAAACACTAACATCAAGATACACTAAGTATTTGTCTGTAGAGAAAGATATGATATGAAATATATAGCGATGAGAAATGGCCAGTTTCACAAAGCCTTTAACTCAACACTTACGTACATGTGAACAAGTTGAAAAATAAACCAAATATAAGCCAGAACTCCTCAACACTGTGATAACAGTCTTTGAGAGCTTGGACTGGACAACACCTCCCAGAAAATATTTTCATAATAGATTGATTGTTTTCTTCTACCTCCAAGTTGACAAGACAGTGACTGATTTTTTTAGTTTCAGATTTTCCAGCTGCCTCAATCTCATAGGGAACATCAGTAGAAAACTTGTTTAGCAGCACACTTGGGAAGACTGATTAAAGCTATTCTTCAAAACTCAAAAACATAGGAAAAAATAGAAAAGAAATTACTTTGGTTTTGCTAAGTCTTGTGATTTTTACCCTACCTTTTCAAGCATAGGATATTTTGTCCAGAATAATTGTTCAGGAAAGAAGATGGGAATACTGGATTTTATAATTAAGACTCTTCTATTAATTGAAAATTTTTGGAAGCAGTGGCACAGGATCGCCAAACAGTGAGAAGACACCAGAAGGGGAGGATGGGTTTGCATCAATGCAAACTGTGGCTGTGGTTCTGCTGTGGACATGGCCCTGGACATTGAACATCTGATCATATTACTAAGGAAAAAGTTTTGTTCAGCATTTCCAACCATTTTGTGAAGACAGGAAGCAGGAAAATCTGTCTCAGACAAATTTGCTCAGAGGAAGGCAGCGCCTGGAAGGTGACTTTGGTTTTGTACTCAAAACAATTATTTGAAGAGAGAACTGAGTTCCAGATGGTTAACTCATATTTGCAAAATGAAGGATTAGCAATGCTCATTTATTTAAAAATGCACATACTTGCCCGAAGCAAGCAAGATTTATTCTTCATCATCTTTATGAATTTATGCTCTGCAATAGACACCAGGTTTGCAACTAAGTAGCTTTCTTTTCATTGAAGGACCTAATTCATCAAGTCCATCAGTGGAAAAACTGCAGCACTTCTGACAAATGGAATCTTGCCTGGCTCCACGCTCAAAGTGATTAAAAGTTCTTAAAATGTGCTCTCTCCATGTTCCTCTTGTCTTTATCATTACCCGAATGCCCTTGGAAGAATGGAATTGGTGATAGATGTCAATTTAGAGGAGGGGGATTGTTGTGCAGCTGTTTCCCTGGGCATTGGTCAGCTTTCAACACCCTTGCAGCAAACAAGGCTGAGGGAATCATTCCTCCCTGCCAGCAGTGCTGAGGAGAGGTTTCACTGGAAGAGCAGTGGTTATCTTTCCTGTTAGAATTCTAACTCTTTTTCATCACCAGAAGCTCTGTTCCAGTATTTTCCTCCAAGTGGAGGATGTCTGCCTGAAGTTTACCCTGTGTGATCTCCTGCCAAATACTTCTGTAGTGGAAGTTTCTGGCTAATCAGATATGGCACTCAAGTAACACATGTTTAGAAAGGCCATCCTTGCTTTCCTTGGGAGACCATGGCTAATAAATAGCTTAGAAAGCTTGCATGTTATTTGTTTGTCCTCATAGAGAATTCCTGGTCAAAGCATCACATAAGATTGACAGACTTTTGCTACAAGTTTCTCTTAATCAAAAATTCTGAAGACCCTTCTCTCCTCTGTAGGAGCAAGAAAAGTACAGATTAATGCTCTGGGCACAAAGGTTTTTAATGAACCCTTCAAAGTGCATGCAGAAAAGTTTATCAACCCACTGTGGTAGCCAAGTTTTGCATTCCCCAGCTCCCCTGGAAAACCCCAGATCTAAAAAGTCCCAAGTGGAAAATGGAGAACTGCTCACCCGCTAGTTTCACATGGAGGGTATTAGACAGCCCACTCTCCATGTGCAAGAGGATGGATAGGATGCTGCTAGGAGATGAGGTGCCCCACAGAGTATTCTTTCTATTATCTGTAAGCATGCTGTGTTTCACACTGTGTGAGCCCCAACAACTGCTGCCTGCTTCACTGATTAGCAAATGAGGAACCCAAAGACTTCCTGCTGAGCTGAAAGACAGATGTTAATAGCCAGGCTTTGGGCACTTCCAGAGAGCATCACATGAGCTGGAGGAAGCTGATTACCAAGTTACTGTGAAGAGTTTATCAGGGAAAGTATTTCTATCAACGGTCAAAAGAACACTTTGCTTCAGAAGTTCTTCAAAGGTAACATCCATCATCCTGGGCTTGCTATTTCTTAGGTTTACTCTTTATCACTTTGTCCCTGTGCTCAGCCAGCTAGACTCATTGCTGTCCAGTTGAAGAAGAAAGCTGGCTATAACAGCCAGCATTCACGGAGAATCCGTTTCATCTCCCACATCCTCCTCATTTTCTTCCTTACAGATCATTTAAACCTATTCCAACTAGACTTAAACAAAAGCCAAAACAACTATTAGAGCAGCAGAGAAGCTTCCAGTGTACCTAGTGTTAAAGTAGATCATGGACAACTGACCCAGAAGACCTTAGCCTCAGTAAGAATACAGGAAGGACAGAACTCATTTAACAGCTTCTCACTCTTTGCCTTCAACTTCTGTTGCTCAGCATGGGCTCCTAAGCTTTGCTGTCTTCACAGTGCTTACTTTCACCTCCTTCGTCCATCCTGCTCACCGCCATTCAGTCTCAGTGACCCACAAGCACTAAATTTAACATGTTCCCATGAGGGTAAAGTAGCATTACCTCAATTTACAGATAAAATAGCAAGATAGAGCTAGAAGAAAGAAGTAGTCGTTCTGCAGAAGATCCTGGGCCTTGATTCCTCACACTTAGGCACCCACTTGAAGCAGGGTCCTAATAGCTTCTTCACACTACCCCTGATGAACACCAACAGCCAAACATCCACATGTGATCAGTCCTACACCATCTTGAGCACATGTATGCTTTGGGACATAGATTTGCAGTGTTTATATAGTGTTTGTAAAATTTAACCAGGATTAACCATGCTGAGCTCTAACAGCATCTTTTTCTACTGCTTTACAGGGCTGCACATCCTCTCCAGACAGGTCCAAACCACCAGGACTCCTTTCCTCCACTCAACACAATTTGACAATGATTAACCAGCTTCATATGCAACCAATTACCCAAACTTTTCAGGCACATCCCCACGACTCTACACTTTGTCCCCATAAGGGATTTTGATCATGATGGATAACCCATTTTCAGCACTAGCAAATGCCTCCTGGGACAGGTAACTATTTTAGAAAGGTGCAGACTGCTTGTACAGCACTCAGGCATGTATAAAGCAGAATCTGTAAGAGAAAGAAGGTCCAAAAAAGATACAACCAGATGAGACTGACCACAGGAAAGTGAACACAGCCCAACAGGAAAAAAAAAGCTCCTACACTATGGAGCAAACTAGGAAAGTGGCAGCTTTCCCATTACTCAAGACCACTAAAGGGAAGAAATAACTGCCCTGAATTTCTGTCTGCATCATGCTGTATAACTATTTCAGCTCTACTACACTGCAGAAACAGCTTGCTACTGTTTCATTTCTCTCTATCGGTGTTTCACAGATACTGTCACAGTAACATAAGTTTTTCTTTTTTTACTTCTCTTTAGCCTTGTTTGTTCTTACTGAAAGCATTCAAGTACTCTTGCATCAGAAATAGTGTTGCCAGCAGGAGCAGGAAGGTGATTGTCCCTCTGTTCTCAGAACTGATGGATTCATACCTTGAGTTCAGTGTTCAGTCTGGGGCTCCTCACTACAAGAAACACAGTGATACCCTCGAGTATGTCTAGAGAAGGGCAACAAAGTTGTGAAGAGTCTGGAACACAGGTCTTAAGGGGAGCAGCTGGGAGAACTAGAACTGTTCAGACTGGAGAAAAGGCCCAGAGGAGACCTTATCACTTCCTGGAAGGAGGTAGTAGTAAGGTGGGGTTGGCCTCTTCCTCCAAAGAGCTAGTTAGGACATGAGAAGCAATAGCCTTAAGTTGCACCAAGGGAGGTTCATGCTGGATATTAGGAAGAATTTCTTCTTAGAAGGAGTGGTAACGCACTGGCACAGGCTGCCCAGGAAGGTAGTGGAGTCAATGCCCCTGGAAACATTCAAGAAAGGGGCAGTTGTGACACTGAGGGATGTGGTTGGTGGGCATCGTAGGGGCGGGTTGATGGTTGCACTAGATGATCTTAGTGGTCTTTTCCAACCTCTGATTCTGTGATAGTCATACCTGACCTCAAGATCAGCCTGGTTCCCTTTATGCCCTTCTGACAGTGCCTGCAGCCATCAGTATTACAAAACCCGTATACATCCCCTTTCCTAGGTAGGACAGCAAGACGCAGAGAGCACTCCTCCATTGAAATCCCAGGAATATACCTTGGCACAAAGTTCAAGGAGCATTTTAGTGCAAACAATTTTCTTTCAATCAAGATGACATCAGAACAATAGGAAGTAAATTAACACAATCAGCACATATATGCCCTCACACTCCTGATATTTGAATCACCCAGAGCAGAGACTTAGCCAAAAACATAGCAGCCACTTACAGTCCTTCGGGAAGCTTCTGCAAGGGAGAGAGCAGTGAATTGAGTACCTTTCCTATCACATGTTTGTAACATAGCCAGAAGCAAGATGCCAATGCCGGAGCCAGGATTTCCTGTTGCTCAGTGTCAGAGTGTATCTGCTCATGTGTATGCTGGTCTAATGATACAGCAACCTGAAGAACCACACTATTCCCACTGTTTCCTCTTGCTGTAAGATCAAGGAAATCATTCCAAGAACTCTGAGGCTTGTCTTGTCTTTCATGGCAAGCTTTTAGAAGGTCAGCTCAAGGGAAGAACCACCTCCCTTGAAATCTTCCTGACCTGTCAGCCCAGTGCACAACACACTCCTTCATGGTGGCTCCAGCCATACTGCCTAGAAGGAGTCACCACCAGCAGAGATGAGAGGCAGCCATTCCTCACCGCCTGCTCCATATCACTTGCAAATAGATTGCTCCAATATGTTGTGTTGTTTTTATGAGACAGACAAGTGTCCTATGGGACATAAGGTGTAATTATACAGCAATTTCAATTAAGAGTCAAACTATGGTTCAATAAGGTAAAAAGGTCAGTGCTATAACTAGCAGTGCAGCTGGATGGTGGTTTTGCACTTGGCTACAAAATGAAGGGAAATCCTAACTGCAGCCAAAAATATCCCTGTCTTAGTCATGATTTTCTGCCAAACATCAATCCCAGAGCAAATTCTGAAAGGATATTTGCCTGGATTTGCAGTTTAAACAATGCATTATAGTATTCTTTGTTTTAGCAGGTTCAGGCTGCAACTTCCACTCTTTCCAGGAAGCTTTTTTTCTTTCCTCCTTCCCAAGTTCTGATTACAAAATAATCACACTGAAATAATGCTGTTCATGGTGAGTCTCTCAGATGTCAGCTTTTGGATTATAGCAAAAACAAAAAAAAAAGAGAGAGAACCACCAATAGAAAGCTAACGTGCTGTCTTGGTGCAGTTTTAACAGAGATTAAAGAGAGAAATCTGAAAACAGACTCGCCAGTTTAGCATCAGCAGGAAATTATCTCAGAGCACCTCCTAGGGGAAGAAGCTTGTGAAAACATCTGGAAGGGAATTTGAAGTGCTTAACTAGGACAACAAATAGCATAGCACTAAAAAGAGAATTTTGAGGCTGAACGATTCAAATCCTAAAATTTCCTTAAAAATTCTATATACTTTGTTTCTCCTCAGTGTTGGGTAGAGCTTATCATCAAAAGTCTGGGTCTAAGCAACAAGTATACAAAGAGGTTGAATAGATGACCAGTTGCAAACACAGAAAGGAAGACCAAATAAATTCAGATGGTAGCTAGGACAGGAGCTGTGGGTCAGCCCTGGCAGGGGAATTGCTTATTATGAGTTTCACACAGACATTTGCAGAGCACTACATCTTTCCCAGGTTTAAAAGAAATACCAGACAAGTTTTTTTTTTTCCTTTAAATAGATTTTACGTTGGAAGTGAATACTTTCAAGAACTGGGAATACCTGCAAATCTCATGTGTTTGCTTCTGCCCAGTCATAGATATTCAAGTAAAGGATTACAGATTTATTGAAATCCTCAGCCTGACTTCTCATACAAAGCCTGTGAATGGCTGCAAGGTAAATATTTCTAATCCCAAGTGCTGGAGACAGAAGCAAGATTTACATCCCAACACCTTCAGAGATGCCTGTCATCAGTTGGGATATTATCCATCCTGTTAAACTTTTGGCAGGTACAAAATGGGAACCTGGTCTTTAATCAGAGCCAACTTAAGGGTCAAGCACTTAATTGCTCAAGTCAACCAACCAGATCATGTTACCCAATTTTAAGTGGAAATAGCTTTTTTTGTTTTTTAAGGCTTTATACCCATGCAAGAGGGGAATTGGATATCCATGTTGCTAACTCCAGAAGTAGATGATGCACTCTATGGAAGGAAAGGCTGGGTCAGAGCAATTTTACATTGGACTGAAGTAGTAGGGCCTTCTCAAATAGGCAAACTTCTGAAATAATCTGTGTTCATCTGACATACATAAGAGACATTACCATGGAGCAGGTGAAAGGAGACAAGGCACAGAACTGTGCCAAGAAGATCTGGGCAGAGATAAAATACGTCCAGGGGATGACATGCAAAGTAGAAAGTAAGACTCTGAAGTTATCACTCCTAATCACAGTGTAAGTAGAATGAACTCTGAAAAATGAATTATCCAGCATTTTATTACTTAAAATAGAATAACTGAGAAATGCAACTCTACGCTTGCTACAGTTAAGTATGTCTCAGATGGATCTAGCAGACAACTGTATTTTTTTTCCTTTTCTTTTCAAGCAAAATTCACTGTGCTCCTTCTAGCAGAGGAGCTATTTTCACCCTGTTCAACAGTAAGATATTGAATTGATTAGCTCAAAGCTGCCTCTTGGTCAGAATTAAATTGCTTCTGAAAAAAAACTTTGAAAATGTATAAAGTGCCTCCATAAGAGACTGCTAAGGATACTTTAATGTGAGCAGAAGTAAACCAATTTGATCTTACCCACAGGAGTTGTCCATTTTGCTGTTGACTTTGGAAACAAACTTATGCTATAGAAAGAGGGATAAGATTGTCTGATGGCAGACCACAATAAACTACATCCCCTACATTTACTCCTGTACAACTGGGACAAATGCAGAAGCAGATCCATCATTTTGTTACAGACATTAAATCCATTCACTATCTCATCATAGTAGAAAAGGGTACCTTACAAACTCAAGCAGAGTTGACCTCTGTAAGAAATATCCTTTGCAAGGACAGCCACTGACAGTATGTTTTGAGACAAAGGCAATTGTTAATTGCTGGAACAATCTTTTGCTGGTGATCACCATGCCAGAAGAAAGAGAAAATGATCATCAGTATAAATGGAGGCAGCAACTTTGCATGCTAGCAATCTGAAGAAAGTAAAGGAAAATGTCTTAGGAAAACGTTGGTTGATGATTCTCAACCTTCTGCAGTAAAGTAGCTAATACAAGAAGATAATTGCTTTGGTTATCTAATCACATTTCCAGTTTGATGTGACACGGGAAATAAAAATTTTCCTACTCCTGACAGCTATTTGAATCAAGCATTTAAAACCCAAAGGAAGAGGCTTCATAACACTACAAGATGCATACCAAATGACACCCAGGGCTCTGCTAATTAATCTTTCATCTATCTCTTAAACTCTACCCCATTGCAGGAATCACACCATGAAAACACTTGATCCTGCACCTGGTATTCCATCCTTCCCTGTGATCCTAGCACCTTCGGTTCCATAAGACCAGCTCCTTGCATTCAGCTTCCTCCCAGACATCCAGATGTAGAGCTCAGCCTCAGGGCCTCTGCTTTTCAAACTGAAGAGTTGAATCAGCACTACCAGCCATTTGGTCATACTTCAGTGTTCCAACTTGCACATGTATAATCAACTGAGAAGTGCTCATCACTGCTGGAAAAAGTGGACATCACCATCTACAGCTTGCCCCATGGATGCAGAGGAGCCAGGACTCCATTTCTCATCAGGAATGCCTCTAAACCACACTGGACACAGGGATCAGCCCAGGAAGCCAAGCTGCTATACACAAACCATAAAATATCTGTCAACACCCAGAACTGATCCTGCCAAACTCCCTAAATAACCCAGACCCACACTGTTGTTCTGGGGAATCTCTAAAACTCTGTCAACATCTCTTGGACCTCCCAGTCTCCAGCTGTCAATACACTGAGACTTAGATTCTCCTTACATTCATACATAGAATCAGAAGCTGGTGATGCAAATATTACCCACTCCTGCTTGGTAGTACCCACAGAGTATGAGGACTGGCATCAGCTCATTTCTGTTCTCGTTACCCAAGTAATGGAGATGCTGGCCATATGGGAATTTTGTGGCTCCCACCAATTTCACATGCAGCAGTACAGCACACTGACTGGTAACTATAGGTAAGTGATAGAATGCAGGGAGTGATCTAATATCAGCAGCAAGAAATACAAAAGAACGAATGCATCTCATGCAATTTAAATCCATTGTAACTCCTGCATGAAGCACTTGAGTGGGAAAGCTCAACACCCATGGCAGGGTTTCCCTGCTTCTGGGTAGAAAAATTGGTTTAATGCAATCCTCATAATATCAGCTGCATACAGGCTCAGCTCAGGGCTGGTACAGGCCCAGTTCACACAACCAGTGTGCATGTCATGAGCTTGGGTTTTATTTGTTCAGCTGTCATCTTGGCTTCAGAACTCTAATACCATGAGTAACAGACAGACTGCATAGAAAACAGTAGAGCAGAAACCCCAAGTATAGAACTAAATAGCAATATATTACAGCCTATAACCAGATTGGAAGCACTATCTGGTTTCAAACTGTAGTAAATGGCAAAGATTCCAAGTTCCCTCAAAACACTGGAGTGCTGCAGGAATAGCATGATGGATTTCAACTCAAGATACTAAAGAGCTATCCAAAAAAAGAAAGCCTTTGATTTACCCTTAAGTAAATCTTCATCTGGGTTAATCTGCCCAGCTCTGAGATAACATGTAGATATTTCTTACACAGCCTAACATAAACAAATCCTCCACGTGCCATGAGAAGTGGGGCAGCAAGGAGAGCAGTCTGAGAGCATTTACTTTCCAGGGGACGGAAGAACAGTTTATCATTCACCCTGAGTTTTGCTCTCAAATGTTGCCAGCAAGCCTTTGATATGATCAGTCTGCTACCAGGATCTCCACTTCAGCACCAAATGCCTGCATCTTTGGGTGATTACCAACACAGGGGGCTGGGTAACATCACCTCAACTACTCTTGCCCTCCCAAGCCAAACAACTGGGGATGAAGTTAACAGGGACTTGTGCTGCTACATCAATTGGCACTACAGATCCCAGGGGGGGAACTAGTCTTGGAAAGCAGACTGACATTTTTCTGGCAGTGAAACAAGCCTTCAGCTGAGCACCATGGGCTTTAACATCTTGTGCCATCAGCTGCTGCATGTTTCATTGATATTTCACTTCTTGCTACCCAAACAGGACACCATGCTGCAGTGTCGGGGACAGATGCATGATGGGCTCTCATTCAGCCAATACAGACCTTAGAGAAACATGCCTTAGTTTTCAAATCTTACAAGCAGTGAGCCTTTCTCAGTGATATAGGTAGTCCTGGCTGCATTCAGCCCCCTCCCCCACCACCACCCTCCCCACTGTCTTCCCAAAAGGGAGGACCCTTCCCCTCCTGGGCTTTGTAAAGAGCAGGAGGCAGCCCGCAGGGAGGCTGTGAGCACTCAAGTGCTGAGCTCTGCACAGGGAAGAGAACTCAGCCCCACAGATGCCTGCTTCAAAAACATCCCTGCTGTGCCTGTTAGCTTTTATTACCAGTAATGCTTTAGGAACAGCTGAGCTCTTGGGTTCCCCTTTCTCTAGGTTTTCCCCTGAAATCCAAGCAAAGCCAGCTAGCACTCACAGCTGCTCCTTCTTTTAGGAAGACAGCATTTTACATCTGCTTGAGCCAAAGCATGGCAAGAAACAACACTCATAACAGATGATTAACACAACAAAATACATTTGGAAGTACAAAGCAGAGTACTTTGTGTGCCACTCTTTAGCCAAACTTTTTTGAATTTATACTCCACATCTTTTATTTTCTGGTAAGGAAAAGCTACCTACTCTCAGACCTGTTTGACACATCTCAGGCACTATACTTCTTATAGACACAGGTTTGGAGTAGCCAAGTAAAGCCAAATGCAGCAGTGTGGGTTCTTCAAGCAGTTTCTGCCCAGCAGTCACCTAGCAGACTTACCATCTGCAAACCATCACCAAGTGCTCTGTGTACACTGTACTGTAAGTACAGCTATGGAGATGATGCTGACCACACTAGGGCCACGGGGAAAGTTAAAGGAATCAGGTGAAAATTCATACCAGTTGTTTTACAGTGCTACTGCCCTTCACTTACCACAGTGGGAACAGATGATGCAGAAGAAGCCATAGGAACAAACACCATCCCCAGCACAGAATCCCCCATCCAACAGCCTGCTTATTGGAGACACCCTGGATCTGGGGAGGGCTTGGGCATACACAGCACTAAGTTAACATGCCTTCATGTACATGTCCCAGAGGGCCACATTTCCTGTACTACAAGCCCCATAATGGGAAGTTGGTTGATTACTTCATCATTGTCTGTCTTTTCTCCAGAGAATTTGTCTTCACAGAAGTGAAGCTGTTTCCACTGGGTCTCCTCTCCTCATGCCTAGCCCTCAGGTAAGCAGAGCTTAGAGGAGCTCCTCTCAGATGGCAGCCTGGACCCAGACCAACTGCAGTGCTCAGACTCACTCATACACTGCACCCCAAAGCTGCACTAGTGGCTTCCCACCAGCTTGCAGGGACAGGAGTCAGACTAACCTCCTCCCAGGAAATGTGGCTGACTCTCCTCACCCTAACCTCTGAAATATATCCAGAAAAAGCACACTGGGGAGAATCTGGAGTCATCTCTCATCACAGACACACACTCTACATACATAATTTCAGGCTGAGCAGTGATAGCAGCAAAACAAATAACTTCCAATAAAGTTTTAATAGGTTCTGACCTCCAGCAGCCACACTGCCTGGCAACCCGCTCCTTCATTCACACAATGCCTACATGAACATTGCAGTAGAGCCAGTGACAGGAGCACACACAGAATCACTGAATTATAGGGGTTGGAAGGGACTTCTAGAGATCAAGTCCAGCCCCCTGACAAAGCAGTTCCCTAGTCCAGGTTGCACAGGTAGACGTCCAGACAGGCCTTGAATATCTCCAGAAAAGGAGATTCCACAACCACTCTGGGCAGCCTGTTCCAATGCACCCATCACCCTCACTGTGAAGTTCCTACACACATATTCTTAAAATTGCTAACTGTAGATACTGCTAATACCCTTATCTCCCAGTTATTTGCTACCCATAGATAAGTTGGTTGGAAATAGTCATGACCATCTTTTAATCAGTGGAATTGCAATTCAAACAAGGCTGTAAAGGTCAACTCTCAGCCCAAAAACTAGCATCACAACAGGATTCAGAGCTAAGGTTATATTAGATAGTGTCTGAGCTTAACTAGCACATAGCTGAGCCCAGTGGTGCTACACAGGATCTGTTTTGCTGACTGCTTCAGTACACAAGGCAGCAGGCGCGTGACAGCAGGGAGATGGGAATGCAGTTGTGCACAGGGTTTACAATGGAGGGGAAGTTAAAGCAGGAGAAGAGCCTAAACTGCTCATCTCTGATATTTCAGGCAACTCACTCCCCAAGCCACCTTTTTTTTTTCTTTAAACTTGATAGAATTGAGCAAAGAATTTGTATGCAACAAAAAATACAAATAGAACAGCAGACAGTTTTCAGTGACTGTCATACAATGAAGTCTAAATCATTTTGAGGTACTCTTCAATACCATTATATCAAGAAATTGCCATCAGTTTTGACAGAACCTGGTTTATTTAAGTTGTAAAAAAGCGCCATGCAAAGCAACAAAACACTGAAACACCACCAACAGCAGGTAGGAAAACATCCAGTAGGCAGAAGACATTGCAAACACTCTGTACTGAAAGGATGTACTGTACTGAATTGTGCACTCCTCCTGGAATCCAGGTGAAAAAGCTAAAAGCTGCCCCTGTGGGGCAGTAACACTTTGGAAAAGACCAGCACAGGACTTCAGGGCAGAATTGCTATGGGATGGGTCAGGTATAGGATAAACTCCTTAACTCATAAACTACTCTTGAGAAAGTGAATGAGTAGAACAGCATTTCTACAAACCTATGTCAACTTCACTGAATTTAGAGAATTACTATGCAAAACTGCCAAAAAATAAATAACAATAAATTTTATCAAATGAAACATTTACTCCTCTTATAATGATACTCCAGAAGTACAGGTTTGTCTCCAAGTAGTTACATGGAAAAAAAAAGGACTCCTCTTTTCATAGCCACCCATGCATACCCACTCTCCACTCCAACAGCTGTATAGCTTCAGTTCTGCTGAATACATTTCCAAATTTATTAGTTGCCCTGCTACAAACTTCTGATTGTTCCCTGTTTTGCCAGGGGTGAGGAATGTGGGAGGGATCTATAACATATTTATGACTATTGTATGACCTTCTATTAGCTTGATGGGATTGAGTCCCAAGGCTCTCCCCTTAGAGTGGGCAAGCACCCCTTGAAATGGATTTTCATGGAGAGACAGAGGTCAAAGCAGCAACAGGGCCTGAACACTGGTAGGAGTTCTAATTATGAATGCAGCTACTATAGGCTGCTATTTTGGGAGCCACTACTTAACAAGCAAGTAAGAAACAGGAGGATCTTCTTAAAAGATAGAGCACTTCCACCTCCTGCCTGTTAGGACATGAATTTTTAAGTCAGCAGTGATTTGCTGTGCCTGCTTTATCAGGGTCACAGAGCACCAATTCAAATCTTGTCTCCACTTCTATCTCTCTCTCCTCATACCAAGGGAGAAGCTATTCCCCCTAAATTCCTCACATGAGCACAGATTAAATTGATAACAAAAGGGTATCATCTTCCCTCACTTCACCTTACAGCCTGGAGGCTAAGGTTGGTGGCTTTGTGGCAACATTTTCATGCAAAGTGTTGCCTTGTTGATGCTGAGAGTTTTCCAAGACATGAAGCTAAAGTAAGTACAAATTCAGATTAAAGTGGAACAAATGCTTGGAGAGCTTGAATTTAAAAGAATCCCACCTCTCCTCAAGACCTCTCTGCCTCTCTGAAAAATAAACCAAAAACTTCAGTACACAATTCAAAGCAAGCATTAAAAAGTTTTACCACAGGGGATGACAGTAAAGAGGATTCACAATCCTGCAGTCCCAACAATAATCATTTCTTATCTACTAACTGAAAATGCTGCATATCAACCTGTGAAGTTACTAAAGCAAGTAGGGGCATTGAGCAAATTTTGTATCTGCTGGTACTCTTGAGAGGAAGCCTTAAAGAACATCAAAATGACAACCTAAGCCCCAGATCCTCTCAGGGCTCAGAGAGTCCAGGGTGAAGGGTTGGCAGCCCAATGCAAAGTTACTTGAACTTACACTCTGCCCACACCTCCTGTTTGCCAGCAAAGCACAGAGCAGGCTGAGGAGGGAAGAAGCAATTTTCATCCTCTTCATAATAAAAGATCATCTCAGATGAGGTAGAGGCAGTTTGCCTCCTCACGGTGGAGGGTAGCTTGTGTTCCGCTAACAAGAGCAGGCTGCTGGCTAATGGGTGGTCTGTGGGACCTGTTTGTTTGCTTAGGGAGCACTCCCAGGCCAGGCAGGTAAGAAGCACACTGTCCTTTTTGCTCTGGGAACTGGGCTCACAAACTGCACATGTCAGCAGCTACACAAGGTCTGCTGGGGAAAAGACAGCTGAGCAAGAATCTGACACACCTTGCACCAGCAACAGGGGGGAGCAGCTCTGTTCCCACAGCATCAGCACAGCCCTCATTGCCACCAGGCAGCCTGGGACACACAAAACTGCATGCATCAATCTCATAGAAGCTTTATTTGCTCTGTTGTCATTGCTAAAGGAAGGAAAGAGTTGCACTGAACATTGTGTTCCTACCAGATACATTTATAGTAGGGAAAAAAAAAAGAAGCCTTCCAGTGTGGACCAAAGCTATTTGTGAACACAGACAGGCTCCAACAAGACCTTCAGGAGGAACATTGCTGGAGCTGCAGCCGCCTGCCTCTGGCAATGCTAGCAAGAACAGATCTACTCCTCCTCACACAAACATAGGAAGAAGGCACTTTACAAACTTAGTTCCACTCCATTTCAGCAACAGAACCAAAGCCTGAAACCTTAGACTGCGGCAAAACAAAACAAGCAGCATGTCTAGCTAACCAGTACCCATGATACCAGACTAGTGCCAGCACCAAAACTCTATCATCTTACATAGCTTAGATGATCAGTTGACATCAACTGCCTTTGCACCAGACCTAGCAATTCAGGTATAATGAAGTAGCAACTCAGCAGAAGCCTGTAAGTCCGTAAGCCTGAAGTCTGTGTTTTGTTTTTAATCAAAGTAGCCTGAGTAGACACAACATCAAAACATCTTACCCAAAGCACCTTGCTAGCACATGGAAAACAGAATCAGAGATGCTGCAGCAACAAGAGGAGAACATCAACAGGCCCAGGCCCACCAGAAGCATTCACCTACTATAGTCTACCAGATTACTGCCCTCTCCCCCACCCCTGTTTCCCAGCTAATCTGAGCACAGTCTCCTGCTCTACCCCATGTCCCAGCCATCAGGGTAACACTCTTCCCCAGATAGAATACTCGCTTTCAGAGAGAGTAAAGTAGCAAAAAGAAAAAAATATAGCCATTAGAAGCATACATTCTTACCTCCAAACCCAGGCATCAAGAGACAGCAGCACAGCAATGGAGCAGAATGCACAACTCAAGTTCTAATTGAAAAAGGGTAGCTATATCCACCTCTACATGGATGAACCCCAACCATTTCCTAGAAAACCTTGCTTACTCCTTGCCATTGATATTTAAGTACCCTGCTGTGCTCCCATAGGCCACCACAACCAGCCAAGCCCACCTTGCACCTGTGAGGTGACCACTTCCCAGGTGCAGCCCATCTGGACTTCTAAAATCCCAATCCCAACTCTTCCAGGTGCAGTCTGGGAAATATGAATAGGCTAAGGAAGGAACAAGCAAACATACAGATACTAGACAGCAGATAAGTAGCAAAATTTGTTTTTAGCCTTAGATTGCAGGTTTGAGTTTTGGTATAGTCCTATAAAAAACATGCTGAGAATGTTCCTGAAGGGTATGACAAGCTGAAGCATTGTAAAAAAGTTAGATACAAGCATGTTGTACTCAGGCATGTGGTCTGTTAGCATAACAGTGTGCCTGAAACTTTGATTTCTTTTTAACTGGAACAGTTTGTCAAAGTGTTTGTAGCACAAGGTGTGTTATTCCTATAAATTGTGAATACTTCTCCTTTCCAAACAGCTGCTTGGAAGCCTTTTCTCAGCCTGAACCCTGGTACCCATTGCTAGCTCAGGCCTTTACCTTCCGCGCTTGATGGGCAGTGCTGGTTAGGTGAAAGTACAGCCAGCAGCCACCCTATGCCCACGATGGGCTACTGAGCACCAATACAGCCTAATGTTTCATTTTTAATGAGTATCTCCAATTGAAAGCATGCTCTGCTGCATAGGGTGTTTCTTGTAAACGAAAGAAGACAAATGCAGACCAGACACTGGGGTGTGGGAGGAGGAGGAATGCACAGTCTGCTCCCAACTGTCATCACATTGCTCTTGCAGGCAGCTTCCCCTTCTCAGGGGCTTGCACTGGAGGAGGGCATGGCTGAGAGTACTGCAGTGGGAAACCTCACACCTGGCTCTGCCCAGACTGATGTGATAGCCAGAAATGATAAACATGGTATAACACTGCGTCTGCTTAAAAAGAAGATGCAGAGATGCATCAAGTAAAGGTGCTTCTGTCACCTCAGCACTTCTGGGAGTCTGTGTTGCTCATGAACTGCCTTGGTATTAGCCCAAAGGTAATGGCAGCCACTTGTCCTCAGATCCGTGCAGAATTCTTGGTTTTTCAGAGCATTTCTCTCAACAGCAAGCTTAGGAACAGAGGCAGCTCACAGGAGGGCAAGGCAGTGCCGGGCTGGTATCATTCCTGTGTTGCCTCTCAGCAAGGTTGGTTGGAGTGTCTGGGTGACCCAGTGCTCCCCAGCCCACATGCATCCTTGTCACTGCCCAGCAACAGCATCTGGAGCACCCTGTCTGAGGCTGGGCAGAGGAGACTGAGTTGTTCTTGAAACTGCTGGCGGGGCACAGGCAAGTCATGTTAAAATGAGTCTCCCCTTGTGAGAATGCTTAAAGAAGAGCCTGAATCAAAAAGCTGGATCTGACCCACATTCACATCCTCAGGTGACCTTCTGGTCCTTTTGCCAGCAGCAGGAGTAGCTGACATTCACATTCATACAGCCTGAAGTTAATTTCAGTCTTCCCAGTTCTCATGCATGTACTCCTTCCTAACCTTCACATGCCTTCTTTCAGCCTTTTCTTTAGCTTACTACAGTGGTGATGGCCTCTCTTACTAAATACAAATGTGCAGACTCAACTACAGAAATAAAATGGCCCACATGGTGAACACACATGAGGGCAGGATGTCTTTCCCATGGACAGGACAGCCAGTTGCTAAGCAAATGCCAAGCCCAGCACTCCCATGCTGAGAAAGGGAGCCTAAGGCCTAGGAGCAATCACAAGTTGGCTTAGAACAGCTGATCTCTGTCTCCAGCTGGAGTGAGACAGGCCAGCAGTGCTGGCCAGATACTCAATGCAGGTCAGCCTCCTCCCCTGCCTCCACATCAACCAAGCATAGTGGGGTCACAGGCTTGCAGGGGAAGCCCCCTCTTTGCTGAGCTATTGCTCAGTGTCTCCCCAGGGACTCACTTAGCCCCATCTTCAGGCATTCCATCTCTGTGCTTGCTGCTTCTCACTCTCAGACTCCCCTTGTCTCCAGCCCTGGGTTGTGACAAACCTCCTCTTTTAAATCTCAACACTCAAACCCCTTTGAGACAACGCAGAGGTGATGGGTCCTGCTGTGCTTGTTTGCTTTGCAGCCTTTCAGATTCAGCTCCAAGTGCAATGAAGACCCAGAATAAATCCCACCAAACAGGAACACTTTCATAAATAACCTCAGCTATATAACTTGCAAGTCCTTGAACATATCTTCATCTCTGCAGCAAAAACATGTGTTTTGTGTTGCTTCACATAAATCTCTCTGCATTTATCTTTGTAAACTCTTCTATAAATTGCTCGCTGGGCTTCAAAACACAGCAAGCAGGCTCTTTGATGTGTGTCTTGAACACCAGGTGAATCAATCACTGCTGCATACACCTTGTTTGCTCCCACGCAGGGAGAAGTTACCGGTCCCCTTTGCCAGAAAAAAGGGCAAAAAGTCAAATGGTTTTGATGGATGGATAAATGTCTGTGGGCTGACCCTCCTGCGCAGAGCTTGTTTATACTGCAAGTTAGCAGTACTCCCTCCTCCTGCTATCTGATAAAATACTTCTTCTCTGTCTCTCCTTATGAAATACACTCCAGACCAAGAGACTGTACATGAATGTTTGATCTCTTTATAAGCTTCTTTTCTACTATTGCACTTCTCCCATGGTGGCAATTCTTTTCTTACAGGAATAAGCAGAGCACCAGTCCTGTCCTATGGTACCAAATGGGTGCACCAGTAGTGTTGAAGACCTGCTATGCAGGAGTGGATTTCACTCAGCACCATCACAGCACAGCTTGCAGCATTTACCCTGTGAGTCACTCATGTTAATTCAGGTTACAGGTTAGATGAGTAACTTTCCTGACTGAGAGCCACCATTGGATTTCTCAAGGGATGTGCAGACTCACTGGCAGGTAGGAGGGATGGCATCACCCTGGGCTGAGCTGTGCTATCCTGCTGTGTGCTGTCTGCATTGAAGCTTCCTGCCCCTGCTTTCCTGTTCAGAATGAAGATGAGTCAGTGCAATAGCAAAGCTAGAAACCTCTCCTTTGCACTGACACAGTGCTCCTATTTGCAGTGTCATCAGCTCTCAGCACTACGAGCCAGCCTACACACCCTGCACACTATAGCATGGCTGCCATTGCTCCCAATGGGACAGCTCATATTAGCAAAGATTTGCAGGGGGAGTCAGAGGAATGGGGAAGTTGGAAAATGGGAACTGCAGCCTAAGGCATCTTGGTGTGACAGCACGTGGTGTGACAGCCCACTGGGTGGGAAGGAGCTGGCTGGTCTGGAGAAGGGGCTCCAGGCTTCACTCAGAGGTTCCAAGAGCAGCTGAACTACTGATCCAGAAAGAATACGTGATTGATTTCATTCCTTCTTCTGATATATTCAGCTACATAGGCTGAATCTGCTCTAGTGTACTCCCTGGGTAGTCTATCCGCCCCTACACCACTCCTGTGCAGTTACATGTTGTATCCCCTGGGCTCTGCACTTCCTTTTGATCTGTGATGTGGGGCTGGACTTCTTTTGCTGATGCCCACCATTTTATGGTGGGGATTCCTGCACATGTGGGCTGCATGGATGTTCCATGTGACAAAGCTAAGATCTGCTGTCATCCCCTGAGAGCCCAGGTCAGGTTCCAAGGTCTGAGTCCTGCCTGCACGGAACATTCTATATGGCATGAGCACCACATCCCTGCCAGGGCTCTACCAGCACTGCAGTCCTTTCCAGCTCTCAACCCCACTCCTGCATCTGCCCTCCCACCATTTGCTCTGCTGCCAGCAAATAAACGTCATGGGCAGCTGAGAATCAGTGAGACCAGAGGCAATCATTGCCTTGGGGCTTAGCAGCACCTTGACCCCAGTCTGAGCTCTCCTGCTGTCTCCTCTCCCTGATGCATTCCTGCTTTAGCTCTGCTGTCATCCTGTCGAAGAGCATGAGTTTAAATCATGCAATTAAAAGTAACACTACTAATAACAGTGAACAGAGGAGGAAGGGTTCCACTTGGGAATTTTCTTATCTTTGGGTTTTGAGTCTCTTTCTGCAACTTTACGAGCAGGGAATATGTTTTCATAGGGGCTTGCGTAAGGGGTACAGCATTAGTCCACTGCTGGGAAAGCCTCAGAGACAAGTGTCAGACAGGCAATCATACCAGGGAAGGTAGGTTGACATGTAGGAATATCTTGTTCTGATGAGGGCAGCTAACCTGGGCTTGGGGGGAGCCTTGAAAGTGTCGCAGGGCTAGCAGCCCCACCTCAACTCACCCACCCCACATAAACAATTATGGACTGGTGCTGGCCACAGCTCTGGGATCTTCCGATCTCCCCAGCCTCAATGATCCATGTGGAGTTTATCACACTTCTTACTCAGACAGTAAACTTTATGGCGTCTTTCATCATCGCCTTGCAGAGGGCTGGCTGCAGCTTG
The DNA here is from genome assembly GCA_013399175.1 of Odontophorus gujanensis. Taxonomy (NCBI): domain Eukaryota; kingdom Metazoa; phylum Chordata; class Aves; order Galliformes; family Odontophoridae; genus Odontophorus; species Odontophorus gujanensis. The sequence continues at coordinate 1,539,854 of VXAB01003979.1, forward strand.
CTATTTGCAGGGAGCAGCCAGGCTGGCAGTGGGGTCCTGCTGTCCCCTGCCGGCAGCCCCACATGATTGTGGCACTGCCTGGGTGGCAGTGGGTCCTGGTGGATTGCAGGCAGATCACCTCATCACACCAGGCAGGGGTGATACTTAGAGAAACCAAACAGAAACCTTCTCTGATGTCCACCAGGGCTGAATATTTGAAGTTACTGCACTTAATGCTGTTTCACAGGGCGAGGTGTGCGCAGCTAAGTGCAGACACAGCACGGCGGCCATGGTGGCCATTCTACTACAATGTTACTAAAATGAAGTGAGAGGAGGGAGGGATGAAAGTGAGGACTAGCATTGCTATGAAACACTAACATGGCGTAAAATCCTCTCAGCTCAACCCATGCATCACTGGAAGCAGCCAGTAAATGTGAATCCTGGCTGGCAGCCAGGGTGCAAATGGCAAGCCTCTATGCTAGGAAAGTAGCTTAATGTGCAGTGGAGACCACTGCTATCAAGGCTTCCAGAACAGACTGTGCTGGTGCATAGGTTTTGTAGCGTTGGTTACAGGCTGTTAAACCCCTGTAGGTCATAAGTTCTCAGTTTTCTTTAACTGCATAAATTCACTCCAAAAAGCCTCTCAGAAACACACACAAATGGCTTGCAGTTTCACTGTGGGTAACAGTAAGAGAAGAACTAAGGAGAATTTCTCTCCTTTACTTGATGCGGCAGGGAATGTAACCACGGAGGATAAGGAAAAGGCTGAGGTTCTCAATGCCTTCTTCACATCTGTCTTTAATAGACAGAGCAGTTATCCTCAGGGTACTTTTTGCCCTGACCTGGAAGTCTGGGACGGAGTGCATAATGCACCCCCTGTGATCCAAGCAGAGACAGTCAGAGACCTGCTTCTCCATCTGAACTGCCACAAGTCCATGGGACCAGATGGGATCCACCCAAGGGTGCTGAGGGAGCTGGCAGAGGTGATTGCCAAGCCGCTTTCTACCATCTATCAGCATTCCTGGTTATCTGGAGAGGTCCCACAAGATTGGAGGCTGGCTGATGTGACTCCCATCTACAAGAAAGGCCGTAGGGAAGACCCGGGGAACTACAGGCCTGTCAGCCTGACCTC
>VXAB01003979.1:1541280-1554455 GCA_013399175.1 Odontophorus gujanensis
GATTGTTTAGTCTGGAGAAAAGGAGGCTCAGAGGGGACCTTATTGCACTCTACCACTTCCTGAAGGGGGATTGTGGTGCGGAGGGGGTCAGCCTCTTCTCCCAGATTACTAGTGACAGGACGAGAGGGAATGGCCACAAGTTGCGCCAAGGAAGATTTAGATTAGATTTGAGGAGAAACTTTTTCTCTGAAAGAGTGGCCAGGCACTGGAATGGCCTGCCTAGGGAGGTGGTTGAGGCACCATCCCTAGTGCTGTTCAAGAAGCGTTTAGATGAGGTGCTAAGGGATTTGATTTAGTAGTTTAGTGGGTAGGGATGGTGATAGGAGGATGGTTGGACTAGATGATCTTGTAGGTCCTTTCCAACCTAATGCATCTATGAATCTATGAATCTATGAGATCCCTCTACCAAGAAAGATCACATTTATTTGAGGTTACTTCATAGGAGCACTAGCCAAAAGGCTCCTAAATGGAAGGGAACACTGCTAAGTGTTGGCACTGAAGATGCGTGTCCTGCTCACACTGTACTTTCTCCCAGGTACCTGAGTGAAGAAGCACTTGTGTACCTCTGAACAGTGGGTTGAGAAGACCTTAATACTCCTAGGCCAAGGGACTCCTCAGGAGAGGGACAAGGACTCTAAGCAAGTCAGGTGTAGGCCCGCTCCAATGCTGGGAAATGGCTAAGAGAATGTGGGAGGGAAACAGGAGGTTTAAACCACTAACGTATTAAGCTGCCTTTCCCAGATAGACCATGTTCCTCCATTGCCACCCTCACCCACAAATTTACTTTTGTATTAAACCCTGGGGCTTGTTGCTGGCAAGAAAGGAAACTTTGCCGTCAAGGGCACTCAGGCAAAGTCATTTAATTTCTAGGTGAGAGTTCATTGCAGTTGGATGAGAGCTCTGGGATGACCAAGTCTGGTGCTCCACCACAGTGCTGGTGTGGGGGCTGTGCTGTGAGGGTGGAAGGGGATGATGAAGTTGGGCAGAGAACCCTGCTCCTCAGAGCCAGGCACTGAAGACAACACCCAGGACAGCAGCTTCTTCAAGGCTGGGCTAGTGGCTCTCAGCAACCCTGAAATTCACTCTGCTTTCCTTTGGTCTATCCTTTGGTCTATGTATTTATTTTTTATCTTTCACCTGAAATCAAACACATCAAGGTTAAAAAAAAAAAACAAAAACAAACAAACAAAAAAAAAAGATAGCAAGGAAAAGACAATTTGCAGGACCTCAGGGCTCTTCAACCAGAGTGGTAATTTCCAGAGCCATTGGCCAGAGGAGTGCAGAGGCCATTCCTGCAGCATGTTAATAGCAGTGGGCAGGGAGCAGGACACCAGTGTGGCCTGCTCCCTTCAGGGGCTGTTCAGCTGGTGTGTCCTTGTTTGCCCATCCCTCTTGAGAATGCAGGCTCACTGCTGAGCCATCAGCTGTGGAGATACTAAATCCCTTCTTCTTCCAAATATGTGCTGTGGGGAGGGTGTTGGAGGGGGAAACATCTGTGTGCAGGGTTCATGTTGAGCCCGCACTGGCAGGAGGCACAGTGAGGGTGGGGATCCCAGTGATTTGTCCAGCAGATGAGCTCATTGCCCTGTGAATCACAGCCCTGTGGGCACCAGTGTCCACAGAGGTCTCCTGTTGGCATATGGGAGCAGAGGCTGTGCCCAGCCAGGCAGCAGGTGGGGAACAGTGACCCCCATGAGATGTGTTGTGCTCAATGGGACATGGTGTCAGGAGCAGAACCTTACTACTCCATCTCAGACTTCACTGTGGTGAGGGCTGCCCAACCTCAGAGGCACTGTGTCCCAGAGAGGCAGGCCAAGGACCCTGATGCTGTCCGTCAAAGCCAATGCAAGGAGGCTAGAGTGCATACACATAGCCCTCCTTCTCTGATACCACTTCACATGCCAGTGTGACCCCTGTGCAAATGGCTGTAGTGCCACCAAAAAGCCAGGGAGCCCCAGAGCCCCATCATCCACCAGGAGCCTGCTGTTCCCTTGCCAAAACCAAGCATCACCGTCCTCACAAATGGTTAACTTGCTGGGAGCCGCGCAGCACTAATGACTTCACATGCATTTAATCAGCTTGGGCTTCCAGAGCTGCTGCCTCGGAGCAGGAAAGCGCGTGCACCCCAGTTGCAAGGTTGCAAATACTCCCAAAGCCGCACCCCCCCTTACCAATCATTAATCATCTCTGGGCCGGAGAGAGAGGGGGAAAAGGCCAAATGTCTGCAACTCTGAAGCAGTGCTGACTGGTTCTCTGCAGTGGCAGCTTGCTCTGCCCCAGTGGAGGTGGCCAGTCCTTTGGGAAGGTCACCAGGACCCACACACTGGAAGCTCAGCCCACAGCTGGAGGTCTGAAGAGGGATCCTCTTCATAGCTGGCATCACCTCTATAATCTTCACCATGCGACACGAGGCTTTCTGGAGTGCCTTGGAATACACCTGCCGATTTCTGGGCATCACCACTGCAGCAGGTAGGAGTGAGCTCCCTTTCTTTGCTACTAAAAGAATAGATGTGGGGGTTCCCAAGCTGTTCCTGTGCCTTTGGCCATATGCGGCCTCTGCCCTGTGCTGCAAGGGGGGTGAGGGAATTTGCTCCCTTTTGCTTTGAGACACATCAAAGGAGAGTGTCAAGTGCACAGGCTGTTTGCAGAAGACAAGATAAAGTGCAGGTGCAAAAGAAAACCCAATTATTTTCTGTAAAATGACAGGGGAGCAAGCATAATGTGAGGGGCTGAAGAGCAAAATACTCAGGACAACACAAAACTGATGGGCTGCTGCAACGGTGCAACACCTCAGTCACTCAGAATTGGGATGTGGTGGACATCTCTGTCCCACAGGACATCTCTGGGTGGGACAAACAGCCAGGGTAGGGGCAGTGAGCTCAGGGGTTCTCTCTGGTACTGTTGCTGACTCGCTGTCATGGGTCAGGGCCGCAACAACTGCCTCAGTTTCACCATTAGCAAAGCAGAGATCAAAAGGCTTAGCTTGCCTCATGGCTGGAGGTGTGAACAGAGGTTCCTGATGAGAGGTATCTCAGGTGCCCGTGTCAGGTTCCAGGAATTCTGGACTTCAGACAGCGCTCAGTAGATCACAGCAGGCCCTCTCACCGTGGCATTTCCTTTATCAACTGCAGACACTTTGTTCAAGTCAGGGACCAAGCAGGAAGAACAAAGGTCAGCTGGAGAACAGACAGGTCCCCAAGGACATCCAGAGCCCTGCTGAAACGATGGAGGCTGTGCTCTGCAGTGTACTTTAGAGACTGATAACACGCAGAGGTTCAAGTCCCTGGTTTGTACAAATTCCCAGCATGTTGTATTGAGGTTGCAACAGACAGGAGCTACCGCACAGCTTTAACAAGTAAATACAAATTTGTATGTCCCCATCCTCCTCAGGCCCACATGAGCCCATGCTGATCATATTCACTCTTAAAGCTCCAGACTCACCCAGACCCTCCTGCATGAAAACATGGTCCTGTTGCCACAGGAAAACTAAAGCTAGAACAGTAAAACTGAAAGTAGCTTACAGTTTGGAAAAGTCTTAATGGAATATAATCTTCCTTGAGTGTTTGCTTTTTTCCTCATTCTGCATCATCCATACCCCTTCCCGTAGCTCTTGGAACAAGCAATGCAGCTTCCTCTCAGCTGAGCAGCTACAGAGCACACTGCCAGTCTCTGTACTTTTCCATATCTCTGCTCTGATGCCTTCCCAGTATCAACTGGTTTTCCCAAAAGGACAGTGAAGGAATGGGAGGTGCCCATGCTTTATTCTTTTGTGTGTCTCAGTGGGGTAAGAAAACAGCTTGATGCAGTGCTTAGTGCCTGATGAGGTGTATGAGGTTTTCAGATGAAATGGAAACCATGCAGAAAGGAATCCCACAGGCTTTGGTTGAATAAAAATAATGAAAGGGAGAGGAGAGTGCATCAGCCTCACTAATTGATCCTGAGAATGTCTGGCCAACTCCATAGGCTGCTTGCAAACACAAAAGATTGTCCACAAAATGTAACCCCTTCTTCCCCCAGGACCTTAGAGCACAACGGGGCTAATTGTGTAGGAGATATCAGACAATCCCACTGCCCATGGTTGGTCAGTGAGGAGCAATCCAGCCATCCCACAGATCACCTCTGTGTTGGGGGTATCTCCGTAAATCAGAGATTTTAGGCCTCGTGATTTCTGTATCCAGAGAGTCTTTACTTATTTCTTAATTCTCATGCTTTCAACCATTTAATTCCTAATCATGTGCCTTTAACCACATGGTTTGGAGAAGATCCAAATCAAGGCAGCAACAAGCCCAAACAAACACCTCAGAAACAACCCTTCATTTTTTGCGGATACTTCACCCAAACAGTTCTGCAGATAAAGCAGAAGCTATGGAAAATCAGGAAAATTTCCCAGGCAAAAGAGAGACTCAAGCTGTTGAATTCTTCATTTGCCTGTGGGAAAGGAATGAATGGATGAATTCTGCATTTGTATGAAAAAGTGTTAATAAGGCTGCTTTATCACAGAATACCAAAGAAGAATTCCTTCCATGAGGGACCACCATCTTGGTCCCTTCACAGCCTCTGATGAGCCTGATTTCCCCTGCCTTTCTTGGGGCTGGAGAGGCAGGATGTGGGCCCCATGTGTACCCCTGGAACTGGGAGAGGCCAGCATAGGGGACCAGAAGCTGCAGGTGACACAGCAAGAGCCAACAAGGCCACAGTGACCTGGTGGTCTGGTCTTGGAGCAACACAGTGAGTTCAGGCACGGACCCATAGTACTGGCCCATCTTGTAGGCATTATGGGCTGGAACCTGCCTCCCTGCTTGTGAGCCTGGTATCCGACTCTCATGTGGAGCACAGCCACAACTCAGGTAGTGTCATCCAAAATCTGGGAAGAAACTCTCCAACTTCAGTGTGAAGTTAGAGTAACAATAGCCAACTTGCACCTCAGGTCTTGGCCAGTGTGCACTGAGTGCTGAACCAGTTCTCTGCAGCTGGTGCAAAGCACTTCATTTCTGTGTTATTTTGGAATTACCCCTGAGGGATGTTGAAGGAAAGTTTGCATGCCATAAAGCTTTTGGTGCCCAATGACCAGTCCTGGGAGGACTTTAGCCTTGTTAATACTCTTAATCCCTGTTAAACTGACTCCCCAGTGTGCCGTGCTGGCTGGTGCACCGGGGGGATGTTCATTCCTTGTTTTTAATCTGCCTGCTACTGTTACATGTTTTTCTGTTGGGTTAGCAAAGGATTTTAATGCCATGGCTACGGCCCTACTTGAACATAGCTGGCACAGGTCCCCCATCCTGCTGCTTCCCTACAGCCATGTGTGGGGTGCAGCAGAGGTGGTGAGCATGGAGAGAATCAAGCCAGAGATGTCCCAGGAAATGCTCAGAGAGGTGTGGGAATGAGGGGCAGATGGGGCAATGGAGCTGAAGTCCCTACAGCAGTAGGGGGTGTGAGGGTCATGAGACAAACACCACTGCTTACCTCCATCCAAAGATGTTATTCTCAGAGCACATCTTCCCAGGCCACACAGCAGCGAGGCTGCCTGCTGGGATATTGCTGGGCTTGGTTCCTGGACTGTACAACAGTGCCAGCACTCAGCTCTGATCCCTAGGTTCCTGTGTCAGCTTGAGTCACTGAAGGCGCAGAGCAGAACCAGCTGGTGGGACACTCAGGAATCACGAACTGAGCCAGCAGTCAACATCTTTGCTGCCTTCTCTTTCTAGTGCTGATCGGCGTGGGTGTAGAAACTCTACAGCGAGGGCAGTTCAAAAGCCTGGCTTTCTATCTGCTGTAAGTATTTTTGCCCTTGTAGTCAGAGCTAGTAAGGTGGTGCGTTCAACCCCTCCATCATATGTAGCACCAAACAAGCCTGCAGGAGCACCAGGGAACATAATCAAAGATTTTGAGGAATTGACATCTCCCTCATTAAGTTTCCAAAGAGTAAGTTGATCCTGATAGTGAGGATGACACTCTCCCCACTTATGTAGACTCAAGAAGGTCAGAAATGACACTGGCTGCAAATGCACCCTTCCATGAGTGAAAGGTCTTGGGATCTCCTCCATAAACCAGCCAGGCAGAGAGCAAACAGTTGTTCTGTTGTGACTGGGAAGTAAATTCCAGCCATCTATGCCCCTGTTTCCATTTGCAGAGCATGCTTCAGTCCAGCCCCTCCTCCCTGACAGATCCACCTTTCAGTTTTTCAGGGGTTGCTGTTACTGTCTGTGAAGGCTTCTTCTTTATCTGTTTGTTCCTGGAGATGTGCTTCACGTGAGTAGACCCGATCTAGTCTTCTCCAGCATTCATGTATCCTTGCCCAGGGCAACCTGCCACTTATAAGTAACATCAGATCTGGCAAGGCTGCAAGTGGCACACTGAAGGTCCTGACCCTACTGCCACAGTTAGTGCAGAGGGGAGATGAGTGGGGACATGTCCACAGCCAAACACATGCTTTCACCCAAGCTTGTGCTACATTCTGCTGAGCATCAGCATGACAAGTCCTAGTCTGCAGCACCTCCTTTGCACATAGTATGAAGTCATACAAGGGCCAAGCAGAAGGGCATAAAGATTTTCTGCATTTTAACTCAAACTTCTGCTGACTTTCGGCATAAACTCAAGAGCCCTGATTGCTAGGAGGTAACACCTCTCTCCAACTAGTAGGTATAAGCACACCAAGAAGAGGTCACATGTGATGCTGACCTGTAACCTCTGCTCACGACACTCAGGGCTCAGACTTCACGTACCTTCGCTGACCAAAACACCCATTTCCTGGCAAACTAGAGTGACAGTCTGAACCTTTAGATAGGTCATGGTTAGGTCTAAATCTCCTCTTCATACACTTGGTGCACAAGGACTTCTGTTTCTCTTTCCAGATATGAACCTGACTCTTTGACACATGGCTGCTGGAAGCAAGCAAGACGCCCAGGGAGCTTCCAGAAATTCCTCGGGTACACACTGCTCTCGGTGGCTTGCTTCTTGCATCCTGTCATCGTCTGGCATGTCACCATACCTGGTGAGGACCCTGTGCTGGGGTGGGAAGTGATGAAAATGAAAGAGGAACATGGACTTTTGGGGACAGTAGACTGGTAGACCAACAGATGGTGGGGATGTGTGGGGTGCTGAGTTAGCTGGACCAAACAAATTCTTATTGGCTAGCACCTTACCACTGGCTAGCCCTCAGCTAGTGTATCCTTCTCCCCAGGGTCCATGCTGGTGCTCACCGCCTTGGCCTACTTCCTGCTGAGCAAGAGGAGGAAGACCCCAGGGCACAAAGAAACACATCCTGAGGCAGGCCAGTACGTGGATCCTTCAGCCACCATGTCAGCCCCAACCATTGCTGGTGACACAGAGCAGACCTACACTTTCCACGAGGCTCAGAGGGAGCAGCACTGCTCACTACTCGGCCACATGAAGAGCATCCTGAAGGGCAGCAAGGACAGGAGCCTGACTCCTGCAGCCCCACTCCAATCAGAGGTCACACCAGCCCCACGCAAGCAAGTACACTTTCAGGAGAAGGTGGTGCAAATCATCCCTTCTGTCAGTGAAAGCCTGGATGATGTGGACAGTGAGACTGAAGAGACAACATCAGACACAGCACCCATCCTCACCCCTCCTGATACTCCTGTTGTCCTCACTCCTCTCAGCCCCACAGGACTGTTTTGAGGACTCACCAGTAACGAGGACAAGACAGCCACACGTGTGCTGGCATCCCTTCCTGAGACTTGAGCAGCTGACGAACCTCGTGCCATGGGCAGTGCTGCCATGATGACTGGAGTATCACAGCCTCTTCTGGGTATCCTATGGTCCTGGCAGATCGGCAGGAAAACCCATGGGTCAACACCACAGCTACCAAGGAGGATGAGGATTGGAGTGTGCATCACCCACACCGCAGTGTGGAGGTGTGACCCTCCCTGCTGCAGCTGGTTCACCCATTCTACAAGGGCTGCCTGTACAAAGAAGACCTGCAGCTGGTGGCAGTTGGCAGCCCCGCAGCACCATGCCCAGGGAACAGACCATGGATCAACCAGCCTATTGCCAAGGCAGTAAAGTTTCTCCTCCCAAGGAATCTCTCTCTAAGGCTTCAAGCATTATCTGTTACAGATAACAGATAACATCACAGCCATGGCATTTGCTTCCCATGAGGCAGCAAGAGGGCTACCATCATCCTCCAAACAGCCTCTACTGGGAGCAGATGTCTTCTGACTGTCCTTGCTGTACCTAGAAGAGCTCATGGAAGCTTGGAGTTGCCAAGCACACTTCTGGAGCTAGCAATTGCTAAAAGTTCTCCTTTGAGACATGCTTCGTGCCCAGCAGGGAATCACCTCCAGCCTTGGGGACACCTGTGTGGGAGCAGGGAGAACCCTAGGGCTTCCTCATATTCCCTGTCCAGGAAGCCCTCTGGAGTTAGAAGAACATTGGGATGCTGTGGCACTTCAAGTTCCAAGGTTCAGCACTGCATTGTCTGGCACAACAGATTGTGTTAAATATGGGCCCTAGATGGCAAAGGCAATAATAAAGTTATAATGTTGCCCACTTGTCCTTTCCATTCCCTGAAGTCTTCACTTTTGCCTTAATCCTACCATACCTTCTGTCCTTTGAAGACCATTTACCTATACTAAGGCATTTCTTTCCTGCTCAGTCCCTCAGGAAGGATCTGCAACTTCTCTGGGATACTCCCACAGCATTATGAGGCCGATAGCCCAAGGCGCTTTCCTCTGCTTCTGGATCTATTAGCAAAAGGACCTACAATTCAGTCTGCCTGCAGATGCTGTCACCAAGACTTTCTCATCAGCATCAGGCAACTCTTACGACTGCACATGGCAAGAAGTTGGGCAGTAGGGTTTGCTCAGACACTGGACATAAGCGCTGAAGCAAGGGGTGGTTTAGGACAGGAAATCCTCAAGACCTTCTTGGGCTGAGGATAACACAGAAACCAATGGTGTTGGATGGGGATTTTTGGAAATACACTGTTCTTTTTAAATGTTCATCTCTGAGTCATAATCACCACAACTGCCACTTAGAACTGAGTGTTGTATTTTGAAGGGAAGTAGGAAAATGTGAAGTGCAAATGTTCATAAACCAAAAGGCAAGTGATAAGAACTCAATGCAACTTTTAAATAAATTCTGATTAAGTTGCTCCTGATATGGGAGATGGATGGGGAAGAAGGAAGAAAATACTGACTCACAATGCCTGACTGCCTGTGCTGGTTAATGAAACCATCTTCAAGAGGGGCTAATGGTTGGTCTTATGCACTCAGTTGTACCTACAGCCAGATATAAACAAAAAAGCTTCTTGTTCCATCACTGACATTTGAAATGATAGCTGTTATCAATCTGCTCTAAACATAATGCAGAGATTCCTCTTCCTTCCAGTTGCACAAATTAAACCCTCACTCCAGTTACACACTGGAGGAGAGTCACATACACATCTGACTATAGGGAAGTTTAGCCTCCTCCTACACCTCCAAAGCTCTATTCAGAAAACTGAAGCAATTTACTGACTAATACCACATCACTGTTACCCTGAACAAAGCCACAGCTCCACCCACAAGTTGGTTTATTGATCACATGAAGAAATAAATATCCAGCTATTTTCTTCTAAAGTAGATAGTCAAACAGCATACTTGCACCACCAAAGGTCTCAGCCCAGCCATGCTGACAGTGGGGACACCCACTTCTCCACATGGCTGTACTCAGAGATGGCTCTTTGGCTCAATCACACACCTGCCCATAATCCTCTCACTAGCACGCAACTTTCAGCATTGCCCCAGGCATCATCTGAATGTATTATAACAAATTATACATATAGAGGTAAGGGTTATCAAAAAGGCAGAGATTTTCATAGATCAACATATCTCCTAATGAAAGATCATGTTTATGTGTAGGGTGAATACCCTGGAAGAATAGCACCCACACAATATAATGAAGGCAGACAGTGTATTTTTGCTCAGTGGTGCAGGTCATGATTCAACAATTCCCAAACATAATTCTACTATCTCTTTAGCCCTGAGCAAAGCTCCAGGACAGCCTGGGTGCAGACAGCCACGCTGCATCCAAAAGTCACACATCTGCCCTTACACAGTAGTCTCACAATTTATACCTGTGGGAGAGTGGAGGCAGCTGGCAACGGGAACAGCAATGGGGTGAGAGTGTGGAAAAGTAGATTTTGCTCCAAATTTTACTGTGCTGTGAAATAGACTAATAGGCTTCTTAATCATTAGCATCTACAGAATTATGCCTTTTGGGATTCAGGCATGTCTTATTAAAACCCTTCTGTAGGAGTCCCTTGGGAAACAGGTCTGGGCGAAGCTGCCAGTAAGGTGGTTGCTCAGCCTTGCTGGGAATTACCCTGGGCAATGTGCTTTTCCACATCCCACCACCCTAGACGCTTTTCTTGCCTGCACCTTTATGTTGGCATGGCTCTTCTCTATCCCCACGGCTTGCTGCCCTAGGAGATGAAGTTTGGAAAAAATCCACTCATCTCTCCTCCTTCTGTGTTAAATCACTCATTCAGTTAAAGTCCATCTCTGACTCACCAGCAATTCTGAAGAAAGATGCTCCTCCAGAGGCAAAAAACCGTAGCCCACAAGAGCCCTGAAGGATGCATTCCCACTACATGGGCTGAGCTGCTGCTCCACATAACCCTCTCTGAGCTCTACTCCTTACCATCCATTCCATCCCAGTACTATCTGCCAGCTCCATCAGCTGACAGAGCTCATTAGCCCAGAGGAAAAATAATTAGGAAAAAGAAAGCAGGTGGTTACCTTCTGGAGGTAATGAGCCAAATAAATCCATGGAAGAAAGGACCAGCCACAAAATGAAGGTGTTGCGGGGAGGGGAGGGGAAATAAGAGCATCCCTTTCAAAGTCAGCAGACTGTTAGAGCAGTTCAGCTGTGCAAAGAAATGCAGCCTCAGGCATTCCTTAAAATCCCAGTATAGAAGGAATGTTCACCCTTTGGGGGTGCTGGATTACCCTGCAGAGTCTGTTTACTGAAGTGTTCAATTCTCTATTAGACCCTCTTTCTATATCTTGTTACGAGGGGAACCTCTTTGGCTGCTGAAAGCAGCAGAGGCAGTGGAGAGTTGGAGGGTGGGGTGTCAGTATGAAAAACTCTTACAGAGGTAGGGTGATTGGAGGAAAAGGAGGAAGGACTTAACACAGTCTACTGCAAAGTGCAGTGCTGAGTTGAGTTGCCTGAACTGTAAGTCCACACAGCATCATGTGAATCCTGGTATATTATTTTCACACGTATTACTGCTAATTAATGATGCAGCTAATCCACTGGGATTAGCCCTTTGAGTTAGAGTTGATTGTATTGGCCTATAAACTCCTGTAGCTTCACATGCCAGAAGGAAATGAGATGAATCACACAAAGAGAAGTACATGCATAAAGTAAAACTCCACAGGGTAACCCTGACAGAAACAATTCCAAAGTTTCCTCCAAAGACCTTCCTGCATGAGTTAAAGTTTGCCTGCTTTGCGTGTATGAGAGCACTGGAAACTCATCACAATGCTATTTGACAGCTACACCTGCTGCACTAAGCACTGGTGTTGGCATCAGTGGCATGAGCAGCTCCTGACTCAGGGCTGAGTCACGTGTACGTGCAGGAGAGAACCTGCCTCCATTTGATTATGTGAATCAAGAAATAAGTGCTTCATGCTAACATACCTGCAACACTACCACTTCACAGCCCTACGCTTTATCCTATTGCATTCATAAGCTTCTCTTTTGCCTGGATCAGAAGTGCAGGTCCTATTTTGGCTAGTCTCCTGCACTTTATGCTGTTCAGGGAGTTAGAAGGACCAGAAACCAGGTTCCAGACCTGCCTGGTGTTCCTCAGAGCTGTCAACACCCTCATCATCTTAGCGTGGGGTGGGCAAGGGCAGGAATTTGGCTTCTAGCTGCCAAATGCCAACCTGCATACCACAGGTGCAGTAACTGCACTTAGTTTATAGCCTAGTGAACGATTAATATACCTTTAGGAAACTAATTCTGGGCAGCTATGCACTCATTATATGACTTCAATGAATCTTGTTTTGGTGTTGTATGTAAAATGCCAGGAATCTGATTTCCCAACGTAGCTCTTTGGATTACACATTAATAGCCCACAGAAAGGAGACTGTATGGCAGCCATACCTCTGAGAAGGCAAGGCCATGAGTGAAGGTCTTTGCTAGCTAGCCTGGTGGTGTTTAAGGCCTTTGGCAGATTCAGTCTGGAGATGTAGTCTGTCAGTGCCAAAACAGTGTAACAATGCCTCCATGTTCCAGGCCTGCATGTCTACAGTTCTTTGTGCAATACTCAGTACTTTAATATTACTCATAATGTTGCTGTTACTATCTGCCTTTGCTTTATAAATAACATTTAATAATGTAAACAGCACTTAAGTAGCACATTCAACCATGGAAATGCAGGCGCGGGGTGATAAAATGTATTTTGTTCTGCGACCTGCAGCCACAGTTAACAATGTCTCAAGCCAGCTAATTACAACATTGCCATTTCCTGAAACAGCAGCACTTGCAAGAGTTACTCCATCACTTGGGAACAGTATCTTTTTTAAAAGGTGCCATAACAGATCATGTGGTAGAAACTACCCAGCAAGGCAAAAGCAAACCCATCGCACAAAATCTGTACCGCCAGAGAAATGCTATTGCAGCCACTGAGATGAGTCAGCCATGAAGAGATCTCCTACTTTCCCATTCCTTACTTGGAACTGTCCATGACAGCAGAGAAGTTCTGCAAGTTCGACCACAGCTGCCAACCCAGCTTTTTCCATGGCTTCACTCCTGTGTGGCTGACATCTGTGAAACACTCATACAGTTCCCAAGAAATGTATGGAGGTACCATGTAAGGCTCATTTTTGTTACTCAATAGCTTTACTAGCANTGCACTCATGCTGCGTCACTTTCATAGCAATCTACTTCTTCCGTACATCTAATCAAAACTTACCCTCTTTTAGTTTAAAAAGATGATGTGTCAGACAAGCACTCTGAAAATTGAGTGGAATGGGATTAAGCTAAAGCTAATCTAAACTAGAAAATCATTAACAACAATTTATTTGTAAACAAGCTTAAGAAGCTTTCTCATGAAACTGAGTAGGTGTGTATATGTCAACACAGCTCTATCTCTACACAGGACAGCTACTAAGAAGCTGCACAGAAGCCAAGTAGACTTTCTTTTACACACTGTTGTTTAC
>VXAB01003979.1:1557560-1589371 GCA_013399175.1 Odontophorus gujanensis
CACTCCTGTGTGGCTGACATCTGTGAAACACTCATACAGTTCCCAAGAAATGTATGGAGGTACCATGTAACGCTCATTTTTGTTACTCAATAGCTTTACTAGCAAAAATAATTATTCTAGTTATTTCTCCAAAAGCAGCTAAGGCAGAAAAACAATTTAAAAGTTTAAGAAAAGTCAGCTTAGGAAATGTGTTATACATTTTGTTGTGTTATACATTTTGTATAAGACTGTAAGTCACATGTTTCTGGCATTCAAGTGAGTTAGTCAGATGGCTTTCTTTTCTCCCTATAAAGGATAGAATCACAGAACAGCTTGAGTTGGAAGGGACCTTAAAGATTATTCAATTCCAATCGCTCACTGTGGACAGAGTTACCAACCACTAGATCAGATTGCCCAAAGCCCCATCCAACCTGGCCTTGAACATCTCCAGGGATGGGGCATCCTCAGCTCCTCTGCTCTCATGCCTCGCCTCTCTCATAGCAAACAACTTCTTCCTTACATCTAATCAAAACTTACCCTCTTTTAGTTTAAAAAGATGATGTGTCAGACAAGCACTCTGAAAATTGAGTGGAATGGGATTAAGCTAAAGCTAATCTAAACTAGAAAATCATTAACAACAATTTGTTTATTTGTAAACAAGCTTAAGAAGCTTTCTCATGAAACTGAGTAGGTGTGTATATGTCAACACAGCTCTATCTCTACACAGGACAGCTACTAAGAAGCTGCACAGAAGCCAAGTAGACTTTCTTTTACACACTGTTGTTTACTTTTTTTTTTTTTCCAATCTGAGTTACTCAGAATAGTTGTAAGAAACTTCAACAGGGTCCTAAGTTCATAAGTCTAGAAATTTATTCTGTCTCAGGTGAGTCACTCACACATAGACATGTATGACAAGCAGTCAGTAAATAATGTCATCACTGATCTCTCAGAAACAAAAATCAACTAAATGACTGAAATAGAGAAAAGAGAACTGAGTCAACAGGTTGCATTTATTCTATTAAAAAAAAAATCATATATTGACTTTCAAGATTATACATGGGTCAGGAAACAGATATGAAAGGAACCATAACTGGAATAGAATGTAATAGAATAAACTTCAGTATTCACTACTGAAGAAGTGGAATTGCTGAGGACTGCTCCTGAGCCATGTACTTTTATCCACCACATCTGCCTGTCTGCTCTGCATGGAAAAAAAATATATATATAATTATAATAAAAAATGCTGCATAATATATGATCTGGAGAATGAAACCAGTAATATGACATTGAAATATAACTTCTTCAGATCAGTAATCTGATTTAATTGAATAAATTCTATGACTAGAAGCACTGGGATTTCACCTGGGGCTTTGGTATGCCTGACTGCTTGATCTAATGTAAAGGTCTATGGTGGGCAGCAGGGAAACAATTGTGAGGTAAGAAAACACTCATGAGGATCACGAAGGCAGAGCAGAATATTGTGTACAGAAAAGCTGAGAAACAGGAGGAATGCATGTTCATGAAAGGCTGAAGAGATGAAAAAGAATAGATAGATGAGAAAAACTAACAAGACATTAAAATTAAAAGTAGACATGTAGGACAGGAGGTGTTGATGAATACATAAGAAAACAACGAGAACAGAGCACACCAATAGGACTGCAAGCCTGAAGCACAGAAGAGCAGACCAAGGACAGGAGACAGGCTAGGTTATGAACCGGCTTCACCTCATAAAAAAGGATGGGTAATGTAAGGCTTGTTTCATTCATCCCAAGCAGAAATGTGGCAACATACGTTTGAATTTGAAACTCTAACCTGTGTTGCATAAATTAGGAGTGGTTCTTTCCTCTTCAAAGGTCAGAAGGCAGACTGAAAAAAGCAAGCATACATCAAGCATAAACAAACACGTCGATACATGATAATTAATTAACCCGTACAGCTTTTTTCAACATCGTTCTGATTTTGAGATGGCTTAAATACATGGTGCAAAACCCCTCTGCTTCTTGCAGCATAGCTGTGTGGTTTTATGGGAGAAACAGTGGGAAAAGGTGCACTACCTCACTGCAGATGTAGGTGACAGGATGGTGNTCCCATTCCTTACTTGGAACTGTCCATGACAGCAGAGAAGTTCTGCAAGTTCGACCACAGCTGCCAACCCAGCATTTTCCATGGCTTCACTCCTGTGTGGCTGACATCTGTGAAACACTCATACAGTTCCCAAGAAATGTATGGAGGTACCATGTAACGCTCATTTTTGTTACTCAATAGCTTTACTAGCAAAAATAATTATTCTAGTTATTTCTCCAAAAGCAGCTAAGGCAGAAAAACAATTTAAAAGTTTAAGAAAAGTCAGCTTAGGAAATGTGTTATACATTTTGTTGTGTTATACATTTTGTATAAGACTGTAAGTCACATGTTTCTGGCATTCAAGTGAGTTAGTCAGATGGCTTTCTTTTCTCCCTATAAAGGATAGAATCACAGAACAGCTTGAGTTGGAAGGGACCTTAAAGATTATTCAATTCCAATCGCTCACTGTGGACAGAGTTACCAACCACTAGATCAGATTGCCCAAAGCCCCATCCAACCTGGCCTTGAACATCTCCAGGGATGGGGCATCCTCAGCTCCTCTGCTCTCATGCCTCGCCTCTCTCATAGCAAACAACTTCTTCCTTACATCTAATCAAAACTTACCCTCTTTTAGTTTAAAAAGATGATGTGTCAGACAAGCACTCTGAAAATTGAGTGGAATGGGATTAAGCTAAAGCTAATCTAAACTAGAAAATCATTAACAACAATTTGTTTATTTGTAAACAAGCTTAAGAAGCTTTCTCATGAAACTGAGTAGGTGTGTATATGTCAACACAGCTCTATCTCTACACAGGACAGCTACTAAGAAGCTGCACAGAAGCCAAGTAGACTTTCTTTTACACACTGTTGTTTACTTTTTTTTTTTTTCCAATCTGAGTTACTCAGAATAGTTGTAAGAAACTTCAACAGGGTCCTAAGTTCATAAGTCTAGAAATTTATTCTGTCTCAGGTGAGTCACTCACACATAGACATGTATGACAAGCAGTCAGTAAATAATGTCATCACTGATCTCTCAGAAACAAAAATCAACTAAATGACTGAAATAGAGAAAAGAGAACTGAGTCAACAGGTTGCATTTATTCTATTAAAAAAAAAATCATATATTGACTTTCAAGATTATACATGGGTCAGGAAACAGATATGAAAGGAACCATAACTGGAATAGAATGTAATAGAATAAACTTCAGTATTCACTACTGAAGAAGTGGAATTGCTGAGGACTGGTCCTGAGCCATGTACTTTTATCCACCACATCTGCCTGTCTGCTCTGCATGGAAAAAAAATATATATATAATTATAATAAAAAATGCTGCATAATATATGATCTGGAGAATGAAACCAGTAATATGACATTGAAATATAACTTCTTCAGATCAGTAATCTGATTTAATTGAATAAATTCTATGACTAGAAGCACTGGGATTTCACCTGGGGCTTTGGTATGCCTGACTGCTTGATCTAATGTAAAGGTCTATGGTGGGCAGCAGGGAAACAATTGTGAGGTAAGAAAACACTCATGAGGATCACGAAGGCAGAGCAGAATATTGTGTACAGAAAAGCTGAGAAACAGGAGGAATGCATGTTCATGAAAGGCTGAAGAGATGAAAAAGAATAGATAGATGAGAAAAACTAACAAGACATTAAAATTAAAAGTAGACATGTAGGACAGGAGGTGTTGATGAATACATAAGAAAACAACGAGAACAGAGCACACCAATAGGACTGCAAGCCTGAAGCGCAGAAGAGCAGACCAAGGACAGGAGACAGGCTAGGTTATGAACCGGCTTCACCTCATAAAAAAGGATGGGTAATGTAAGGCTTGTTTCATTCATCCCAAGCAGAAATGTGGCAACATACGTTTGAATTTGAAACTCTAACCTGTGTTGCATAAATTAGGAGTGGTTCTTTCCTCTTCAAAGGTCAGAAGGCAGACTGAAAAAAGCAAGCATACATCAAGCATAAACAAACACGTCGATACATGATAATTAATTAACCCGTACAGCTTTTTTCAACATCGTTCTGATTTTGAGATGGCTTAAATACATGGTGCAAAACCCCTCTGCTTCTTGCAGCATAGCTGTGTGGTTTTATGGGAGAAACAGTGGGAAAAGGTGCACTACCTCACTGCAGATGTAGGTGACAGGATGGTGCTGACACAGGGCACACCAGGGTGTGTATGGGAATGGGACATTTTCATGACAAAGCTGCAGCGAATCAGCTTTTCCTCAGGGCATTCAGGAGACAGAACACCTCATCGTGCCACAGTCATATTTAGCAAACAAGGCTAAGATGAAATGACCTCTCCTATCACTTATGAATAAGCAAGACAAACGTACATTGCATAGCGCCTATTATGTAATGCGGAGAGCCTGCTATTTAACTCTGTGTTACTCCAGTAAATCCACATTGCTTTGGTGGGAAGTATCAGGATGACTCCAATTAGGTGCACTTACACTACTGATTGTGATGTCCTAGGCAGAAATGCATGTGTGCTTGCAGGGTAGCTGAAGCACAGTGGATTTGGGGTTTCAAAGGTAGCAAGTACTCTGTGATTAGCAAATGAATAGCACTAACCTCTGCAACATTAGCTCTTTACCTCCCCACACAGACTAGTTCTTTAGGTGTACAGATGGGTGAAATCACAATGGCCACCATAAGAAATGTCTGAGCATAAAGTGGACTTACCACTAGAGGTAATTCCAAAACCAAATATGTCAATAATAACATTAAAATAATTCCAACCTGCACAGCATGATGGTACTGGATATAAATATACAGTATTATCTATCAAGTACTCTGAATTCTAGGGGAATATCAAATTCTATCTGCTTATAACTCATAAGAGAAACAGTCAAGGAACAAGCTTGATAGGGCTCAAGAAACCTTTGTATGATGCTCTCAGATGTATGGTCTAATTAAGCAGTCCTGTGTGGAGCCAGGGGTTGGATGAAATGATCCTTGTGGGTTTCTTTCAATGCAGGATATTCTATGATTATAAGCTATACTTGCCATGTTTACAGTAACTATGACAAGCTATAATTTAGTTTACAATGTCTTAATCATTAATAAATGTACTTAGTACACAGCTAGAACTTTATTGAAATGTTGGTCAGTAGTTCCCTTAAAATAGTTTCTCACAGTCACGAGGATGCCAGCCTCACAGTCATAGAGAAAACCTTGAAAACCAGGAACTCCTAACAAGGCTGCAGAGTTTGTTCATGGTTCTGAATGCTGAGAGCTAGTTTCATAGATTCATAGATTCATAGATGCATTAGGTTGGAAAGGACCTACAAGATCATCTAGTCCAACCATCCTCCTATCACCATCCCTACCCACTAAACTACTAAATCAAATCCCTTAGCACCTCATCTAAACGCTTCTTGAACAGCGCTAGGGATGGTGCCTCAACCACCTCCCTAGGCAGGCCATTCCAGTGCCTGACCACTCTTTCAGAGAAAAAGTTTCTCCTCAAATCTAATCTAAATCTTCCTTGGCGCAACTTGTGGCCATGGCGCAACTTGTGGCCATGATACTCGATATCATCTGAAAAAGGGAAATTCCCCTTGTAAATGACCTCCCATTTTGGTGTTTTCTGTAATGCTCAAGTATGTCAATAAACAATTTGCAAACAACAGATGCTCAGAAGTTTAATTAACTTCTCCACATGAAAAATCTGGTTGCTGCTTTGCTTAAATTAAGGGGAGGATACCTGCAAGCCCAGTCTTCATTCCTTACTAATATTTTCATGAACAAATCGACCTTTAGCAGATAATGATGAAACATGATCTGAGAAGAAGATGGTTCATATAAACTGAATGTACACAAAGACAAGGAGTAATGGTAATGACAAGCAGAAACAGCTAGGACATCTAAAACTAAGCACTGAAAACTATGTTTAGTACTCCCTGTTGCTGGAGCCTCATGTGGCTCCTCATCATGCTACACTCCTCTGTTTTGTCAAAGGTCCCATAGATAGCAGAGTCCAGGGACTCTAGAGGAAAGAAGAAAGAATGGGAAGCAGATCATTTGTGGATGTTCTAAAGTATGGTCCCTCCAGTGTCAGTTCCTCCCTCCGTTAATTTAAAAAACGCTCACCAGAGAAAATGGTAATGGCACCAGTTTCAGGATGCTTCCTAAACTGGTGCTATCTGAAAAAATGAATGCTTTCTTATGAAATTAAAAAGTTGAATGCCTGATATATGCACCAGGTATGAGTTTTATGTTGTACATTTCCTGTAAGGCTAAGGGTGAGTACATAACATCAGAGGATAGCTCTAAAAAAATCATTTTGCTTTGCAATAACACAGTCACTTTCCCATCCATAAAACCAGTAAGAATCCAGAAAGAATCCAGCAGCAGCACAGAACCATACAGTTTCCTAAGGAAATAAAGCTCAGGAGATTATGCTCTCTGTGTATCTGTCTGTCTGATTACTGGGAAATTTCAAGCCCTGTGAAAAGTTCCCACTGATATCTAACACTATTCCTATCCATTTCAAGAAATGAAATGAAATTGAAATGGAATTGAAACAAAATATGAAAATCTCCTACCTGCAGTTTGTAGGAGTTTGTCAAGTTTGATCTTTCAGCATCAATAGAGAGGAAAAGTTGTACTATGTTGGTTATTGACAAGGTACAACCATTAGCAAGTTACACACAGCAGAGCAACACTTCAGGAAAACACAGGAGCAAGGCCCAGTTTGAGAAACTGAGCATACCTGGGCTTTTCATCAGCTCTTTGCTAGAATGAAAATCACATGATGAGCTGTTTTCAGCTTGTATGCAGGTTTAATTTATTATAAAGATGATTAACCCTAAGGGGCTGAATGCACTGCAGCTGTAATCACTTCTGCTTAGAATTACACTAAAAATTATTTTCAGCATTTTTGTTCCTTTCGAGATGTAAGGGTGTGCCCAACAGCAGCTGGTTAGCTAACAAATAAATAAAAACAGGAAGAGGAAGGAAAAGAAAGAGAAGTTGGCCAGTTTGTGGCACCAAATATATAAATAAAATCTGAAAGAGATTGAGAGGAAGGAAAACATCTACAACTCCCAACAGTATACCAAACACATGAATGTGCATCAGAGTATTTATTTACATTTAAATGAACTTGGGAGACAATTGCAAAGGCAAAACATAGAAATTAATGGGTCTGAAGTGGGAAGTAAGACCACAAACTGATAATACAAGGGGGAGAGGCACTTCACACCAAGCTATGCTGAATTACAGCCTCTGAACAGCTAACAAGGTTGCCTGTAGTTCTGAGATAGCAGAATAGCATATATAAATACTGAAAACACCCTGAGGTACAAAAATGATTTTCTTCTTGCTTTGTTTTCATTTCTTCAACTTTCTTTGCTTTTTCAACAATGCCAGAACTGGCTCAGAAAATCAAACTCTATTTTGCGTTGGCACCTGGCACTGCAAGTATACCAGAAGCCCAGCAGCAAAGCTCCTTTACCTTCCTGAAAAACTGCTCTGGGTACATGGTATCTTGGCTTCAGGTGTAGGACTCCATACACTTGTTTGTTCAGCTCTTAAAATGGATATATAGAAGGTATAGAGCTTTACAAAGTTTACCTATTTGTGGGTGGGTAGATTCAACTTATTATTACAGTTCATACAGGACAATATAAAAAGCTTTTCTGTAGGGCAGTAATGTGATACTGGAACAAGTGACCCAGAGAGGTACAGCAACGCTGACCCTCGAGGTTTCCAGCATCCTCTGTAAAAAGCTGCAACCAGTCTGCTGTATTTCTGCTTGTAGGAGAACGCCAGATGAAACTTTCAAGAGGTTCTCCCAAGCAACTTTTCAGATAGCTCCATAAACTAAACTAGAACTTCCTCTAAACTTCAGCTTTTAAAAGGCATGAGAGGAACAGGCTGAATGGACAAGGAACTGCCAAGCTACCTACCAGGAGCAGACTATCAATAATTATGAATTCATGGCTATAGAGGATATTCTGATCTCAAGAATCATTGCCATTCATCAGGTGTGATTGTTAAAATCTTTTAAATGCATGCCAGCCATGTGGAAATGTTCTGGGAACATTGGGAAAAATGTATCTTGATTTGTCTTTGCAGATTTGGGCAAATTGTGCTAGCACAAAAAGGTAAAAGGAGGCCAATGTGTGACATTTTTCAGAACTGCACACACAGGGTTGAGTTTCTACATGGTTGTGGATCTGCCCACAAAATATCCACTCATCCTACCTGTTGCCATTAATTGCAGCAATTAAAAAAATAATTTCTTAATCTCCAGACCAGCAAACACCAAAACCAGAGATTATTAGACCCAGTTATTCACAGTGTTATGAAAACAGCATCAAAACAGTGTGACATCTGTGCAAAGCTACTTATGCATGGAATTATTTGCAAACTTAGAGCTAAAATATTCATCAGAGTTAACATTTAACACATACCTTCATTAAAAATGGTGTAACATGAGTTGGGCAATGCCTGACAGACTGATGCAATGGAAAACACCTAGAATCATCCTTGCTTGTGGTAACATCATCTGACAAGGGAAGAAAATGTGAGAACCAACTAAAGCCCTGGGCAAGAGGAACAGGGTCTGAACACTTTTTGAAAGGAACATTGTACAACGCATGTGCCTTTGTCTTTCTCAGGGTTTGCTTGGCAAAAGAGAATTCCTTCCCCAGACTGAATGTCTGAGGAGACTGATATTGCCTCTCTGCAGCCATCATGCTTTTTTCAGGCTTTGTAGAAATGTCTTCTTCAGTCTAGGGGGCTATAACATGAAAAACTTGACACGGTATGTACAGTTCCTACCAGTCTGATCAATAGTTTAAGCTTCTGCTCCCAAAACCTACCTCCCATCCTACAGAATGAAACCAAAATTCTATTTTTCCACGTCACACAGCAGGGAACAGTCCCAATACCAGACAGAGCTATCTGCTGTTTGCCCCTACACTGACAGGGTAGTACAGCCCTACACCTCAGAAAGCAGGTGCCCAGTGTGCTGGCACTTCATGCTGCATCCAGCTGTAGGCCAGACCACCTGGGCTTTAAAGTTTTGATACAGCACTTTCCAATAAATACTTCAGAGTGTTCTCTGAGGAACAGCCATACAGCAACTTCTTAAGAAATCCCTGGAGAACAAGGATATGTACGCTTCCAACACACGTGTTGCTCAGGCTATTACAGTTACTTTTTGCTCTTCTATCTGACAACCGTTCTCCTGCGCATGGGGCTTGTGGAAATAAATCACTTGCTTTGGAAGTGAGGCTGCTGACTTCCTGCCTAACCCTCTCCATCTGTTAGATTCAGGTTCTTGATCATCCTGGAAAATGTTCTGGTTGGCAGCTGTGTTTTCTCTGCTGCTCGAAGCCTGATGCACACGGAGTTCTGGAGGAGTCTCTGGTCACACCACTTTGATTTCTCTCGGTTTTATAGGTACAAAATACTGCTGAGGCTGCTTTTGATGCACAGTTGAGTAAGAGGGAAGAAGAGAACATTCACCAAATGTTTTCTTTCAGAACTGAGTCAGTGTGTATATCGCACAAACTGCTGCTGGAACATCTATGCAAAACATAGTCCACTGGAGTCAGGTACATGTGATCAAAGTTCTGGCACACAGAATAAGTTCTAACTCCTGGTTGTACCACATCAAATGCAGGTAGCTGATGTCCTGCTGTGCAGACATTGCTTGCTGCTGGGAAATACATGCAGTCTGTTCTTCACAATCTCTTCAGCACACTGTTTTCCATTGATCTCTCTTTTGCCAGCAGAATAGGAATATTTACCATGTGTGACACAGGTTCATACGAAGCCAGCAGTGAAACACAGAGTTTGTGTATGCTGGAGGTTGTATATGCAGATGTGCATAGCACCCTTTTTATTGTGTATCTAGTACCCTGTACAAATGGTGTCCATGCTTCAGTGCAGAGTCTGCCTTAAGGAATGAACATTTATTTCTCCAATGTGTAGTCAAGAAATGAGTAGAGGTGTCAGCTGCTTTGTAGAATATTAGATTTGACAAGTAAGGATCCTTGTATTTTCATCTTCTCACTTTGTGGGCAGAAATATAACTATAAATAATAAACCCTTACTTTATTTACAAAGTGCTGTGCTCTGTCACAGCACATCCTCAGCAGCAATGCTGGTGGAAACTGCTTGTTTCTCTTTGGGCTCGTCACACAGGCTGTTGTATGCAGTCAGGTGTCATGGCAGCATGACAGGCTCTTCAGCAGGTCAAAAGTCATTTGCAAACAAAGTGAGCTTGCAGGAAAAGCTTGTGCACATTTCAACACAGCAAACACAAGAACATGTTTGAGTTACAGCTGCTCAGGCATTTATTCAAAATCAAGCAACACTTTGGCTGTGAATTCACATGAGATATTAGATGTACTTAAGTTGTTTTCATAACCATTGCAGACTTGTAAGAAAGAAAAGTTACAGAGGCATGGTGAGGGAGTTCTGCAAATAGGCTGAGGTTTAATTCAGTATCTAGCCACAGACTGGCAAGTACAGACACGCAAGAGTAACACTCCTAAGGTGCTGTTGTTACTGCTGTTATTGCTATTACAGGAGTTAAGACACCTTACCTCAGTATTAAATCCCACTGGTGGTGTCACGTATCATGGAACAACACTTGCAGAAGGCAAAGCCAAGGAGCATGAGGGGAAATCTAGAAATGGTGATTTCCATATTCAAACAGGAGCGGGAAGAGAAAATGTAGAAAGGAGCCACTCTCAGAGCTGAGGGATGTCAACATGACCAGCAGAAGAGGATACAGCAGCAGCATGGAAGGGGACTAGCTGGAGGCAGTCACTAATAGCATGTTTACAGACTAGAACAAGTTGCCTCTGAAAGCATCCCTAGGTCTTTCTACTGGTGCACTGATCCTTTTGATGCTGATATAAATATTTGTCTGCTTTTTGCTGCTTGAGGCTTTTAAGTAACTACATGGCTCTTGCATAGCTCTTAAAAGAGAAAAGCTTCACTGAGGCTTTGAATTGGTGACAGAGGCTTAATATGGAAGGATCCCATAACCTTCCTGAATGACTGCTTTGTAAGTACTCTGTTTCATCCTATTAGGAAGCCCATTCAGGGAAGTTCCAAGCTTATGACTGGGGTAGTTCAAAGGAGAACATCAAGAAATACCAACAGGTACCTTTCAGTGAAACAATATTGTCACCCTTGGAGTATGCATAAGCACTTGGGAAGAGAGCAATGATGTAGGAGTTACATCTCTGAATGAAATGAAATCATAAGGAAACACTGGACATTGTAAACTGTCAGAAGAAAAAAAAAACAAAACATACCTGTAGAAGGATTTAGCCACCACCATCTGTATTATGACTTTCCAGTTTGCAAGTTAACGGAGAAAAAAACAAGCATTAATGTCGACAAAAGCTTTAGAGAAAGAAAGAAAGAGAGAAAGAGAGAAAGAGAGAAAGAGAGAAAGAGAGAAAGAGAGAAAGAGAGAAAGAGAGAAAGAGAGAAAGAGAGAAAGAAAGAAAGAAAGAAAGAAAGAAAGAAAGAAAGAAAGAAAGAAAGAAAGAAAGAAAGAAAGAAAGAAAGAAAGAAAGAAAGAAAGAAAGAAAGAAAGAAAGAAAGAAAGAAAGAAAGAAAGAAAGAAAGAAAGAAAGAAAGAAAGAAAGAAAGAAAGAAAGAAAGAAAGAAAGAAAGAAAGAAAGAAAGAAAGAAAGAAAGAAAGAAAGAAAGAAAGAAAGAAAGAAAGAAAGAAAGAAAGAAAGAAAGAAAGAAAGAAAGAAAGAAAGAAAGAAAGAAAGAAAGAAAGAAAGAAAGAAAGAAAGAAAGAAAGAAAGAAAGAAAGAAAGAAAGAAAGAAAGAAAGAAAGAAAGAAAGAAAGAAAGAAAGAAAGAAAGAAAGAAAGAAAGAAAGAAAGAAAGAAAGAAAGAAAGAAAGAAAGAAAGAAAGAAAGAAAGAAAGAAAGAAAGAAAGAAAGAAAGAAAGAAAGAAAGAAAGAAAGAAAGAAAGAAAGAAAGAAAGAAAGAAAGAAAGAAAGAAAGAAAGAAAGAAAGAAAGAAAGAAAGAAAGAAAGAAAGAAAGAAAGAAAGAAAGAAAGAAAGAAAGAAAGAAAGAAAGAAAGAAAGAAAGAAAGAAAGAAAGAAAGAAAGAAAGAAAGAAAGAAAGAAAGAAAGAAAGAAAGAAAGAAAGAAAGAAAGAAAGAAAGAAAGAAAGAAAGAAAGAAAGAAAGAAAGAAAGAAAGAAAGAAAGAAAGAAAGAAAGAAAGAAAGAAAGAAAGAAAGAAAGAAAGAAAGAAAGAAAGAAAGAAAGAAAGAAAGAAAGAAAGAAAGAAAGAAAGAAAGAAAGAAAGAAAGAAAGAAAGAAAGAAAGAAAGAAAGAAAGAAAGAAAGAAAGAAAGAAAGAAAGAAAGAAAGAAAGAAAGAAAGAAAGAAAGAAAAAAAAAAAGAAAGAAAAAAAGAAAGAAAGAAAGAAAGAAAGAAAGAAAGAAAGAAAGAAAGAAAGAAAGAAAGAAAGAAAGAGAAAGAGAGAGAGAGAGAGAGAGAGAGAGAGAGAGAGAAGATAGGAAGACCAAAACTTTTTTATGAAATGGTTGACAGTAATAATAAGAAAGCAGGGCAGAAGAGATTGAAAATGAATTTTGAAAAAAAAAGAGAACATCTAGTGGATTAGACCAAAGAGGAATCTTGCCTACTAGCATGGCTGATAGTTGCCAAAGGGAAACAGGATTAGGAAGAGGACAAGTGAAGAGCCCTAATATGTCTAATAGCTACCTCTAGATTCTTATTCAGAGACTTACTTTGACCTTAAGCAAACCCTGAGGAACCTCTCTTCCATCCAGGACTCTGAGCCCATCCTTGACCCTCCGACCCTTCAGGTCTCCACAGCAGTCTATCATTAGGAGTTCAGTGTTATTGTCTTGATGATGGCTTGCATGAAAGGTAGCTTCCTTTGTTTTGTCTTGAATTTTCTTGCCCTGGAAAGTCATTGGATGCCTTCTAGGTTTTGTGTTATGAGAAATAATGAGATAATTACTTCCTCTGCTCTTTCTTCATACCATTCATGATTGTATAAGCCTGTCTCCTGTCCCTGTGCTGGTCTCTAATTTCCAAATTCAGGAAACCTAAGTTACTTCCTCTCTCCTTCCACAGAAGTAGCCTCATGCTCTTTTTCATACTTGTGACACCTTGTCTTTTCTAACTAGACTATGTATGTCTTCTGGGGCTGACTTGTACTCCAAGAGGAGCGTACAAGATGAGGACAAAGATAGAGGCTTACCCAGACATCCTCTGTCTTGTTCTGAGCTCCTGCCCTGAAAATTCCTAGCTGAGAGAGTAGAGATCTAACTGCAATTGTCAGTCAGCTTCAGGAGGTGTTTTTCCTTTGGCTGTACTGTCATCTGGATCATTGCTGTGAACCCAGACAGAAAAGGTAAGTGAGGGCACTACCCTGCCCTTTGTCTTAGGCAACTCTACTTCGAACACTGACCTAAGAAAACACCAGATTCATGTTTAAAGATTGTTCTGCCTTACTGAAAATTCATTTCAGCACTGCTTCATATTTTCCAGGCTACTCCTCCTCTATACAATGTAGAAGAGATGATTGCACCAACTGCAGTATGGACTGGGGGTCAAGATATGCTCACAGATCTAATGGATGTGTCCATTTTACTTTCTCAGATTAAGAGGCTACTCTATCACAGGAAGATTCCTGAATGGGCACACTTGGATTTCACCTGGGGATTGGATGCACCTTTGTGTGTTTACAGTGAAATCATTAATCTGCTGCAGAAGTAACCTTAACACACAAGTAGTAATCCTACCTGGTTGACTTTCTCTGGATATGATCATTGATCTCAAGTAGTTTTCCACTAACAACATAATTCCTCAGCTTATTGGGTTGGCAGTTCCTGAAAGGCCTGTATAAGCTGAGGTAACTCTAGCAGTTACGGCATTTATCAGTTTTACTATTTGTAAGATGATAATCAGAAAGTAAAAACTGAGTTCACACAAAATATTCAATTCTGGAAAAACAAACAAAAAAAATTTGGTTGGTCTTCATTTGAAAATAAGTCCTTCCCCAGGCTGGAAAGGGTTGCTTTGGGTGCAGTGTTGAAGAAATTAACACTCTATTACGTCTCCTGGGGGAACTCTGTTTCTAAAACTTTGCTGCAGTGATAAAGTTATTGCATAAAAGCACTTACTTGAATGTTAGCCTCCTTGGTTATTAGGTTACAGTATTATAGCTTGCTGTGCCTCCACAATGAAGTGTCATTAGCTGAAAAGAAATACAGTGCACTTAGAGTGTCACTTTTCAGAGTGACACCCTCTGTCTCCATTTGAATCAAGTATCAAGATGGGGGGAGTCTACGATGCTAACCAGCCAGTACAGCTGTCACACTAAGATAGTTTACAGGTGACATATGTAACTCTATAAAAGTGGTTCATAAACCAAACAAACTAACCATGGCTGATGCCACTTCTGTCCCCTTCCCTTCCAACACAACCACAGGCCTGTTTTGCCTCCTGAGCACTCTGCTGAAGCTGACTTTACTTCCTTGGCCTCCATAAATATGAAGTTTGAACCAACCAAATCAGTTTCCTTCCAGGTAGGGACATCCCCTCCACCCAATATAAATTCCTAGGGACAATGCATTGCAGAGAGTAAGCCCACCAGCTTAATGCTTGCAAGGGAAATGTGTGACAACTTGAGACATAGTTTATGAGTTAGGTTTGGAAATGCAGTAGCAATAGCAAAGCAACCCTCTTCGCTTAAGAAAGAAACTGCAGCTATGCGCCTATTTTGTAACTTGGGAGACCAAATAAGGAGCGGGGAGTTGAAATTTTTGTCTTGGGAGATCAATAAGAGCAGGCTGGACAAGTGGTATTGGAAATACCATAGAGACTGCTGTTCTCACCTCAGGATATGTGAAGTGGTGTATCATCATATTTCAGAGCCCTTCTGACTGAGAAAGTTATGCTTTGATGAATGTTTATCATGCAGAGACATCAAAGTTATAGTGCTTTTCACTAAGAAATTATCTTTTCCATCTTCCACATAATGTTCTTGTTGCGGTGTAACCCCATCAGCCAGTTCAGCACCATACAGCCAAAACCATGACAGTTCTCTACTTCTATGTAGAGTAGAGCTGTTACTGTGGCTTCTCTGACATCCTGTTCTTACATCACCCCTCTCCTTCCTCTGCCACCCTACAGCATTGCATTAGCAGCCGACAACGTGTATCTTTCACCTTCTGTTCTTCTAATATCTCAGCAGTCAGTCCATGACAGAACACAAGTTCTTCCAAAGACATATATGAGTTAATTGGCTGAAGGTGTGGTGCTCAGGCAGGAGGATTCTATTTTGACTGTAGCCTAGGTGGTTGCCTAACAAAACTAGGTGCCCTTCTAGGCATCAATCTAGCCATCAGTTCAGTGAGAACAAACCTCTAAGCTGACCATAATTAATCCAGCAGTTAGGCAGAGGTCTCCAAAGATATCATGCTTTCAAAGTTCCTGAAAATAGCTTGGGAGAAACAAAAACCCTTGTCTGCTCTCTCCCTGGGAGAAAGGTTATACAAAGCATTCAAGCCTTCTTTGGCATGAGAGGATATCTATGTGAGCCATGTCAAACCTGAGAGACTAATCAAGAATAATATGGGTATCAGGAGTGGTGAATGAAGGAATGTATGTGCAATGATAAATTCAAACTTAACATAAATAAATGTGAATCAGTAGCAAAACGAATATTCTTGGGGCAGTATGTTGAGAAAAATTAAATACTTCTTCCTCTTCATCCTAAAATATTATATTCAAAGCAACCCTCAAGGTGGGAAATAGTACAGATCAAGGTCTTCCACTGCTCCAGGGAGCTGGAATGCCCAGGTCTGTTCTGAATATCGTAACCACTGTTATGTAAGCAATTCTTAACCCATCCTGCTCCATGGTTTTGTGAATTTAACTGGAAGATCTTTTTCATCACAAAGATTTCCTCACTTCTGAGGCATTGCCAAATCCGCACTTAAACATGCTCTACAGTACATGCTGCCAACTCATGACGCTCACTATCCTGAAGTGCTCATTGTGTTTGGACTTCCTTTTATTGGCATAGGTTTCTGTCAGTGAATCATTCTGCTGCTGGAACAGACAAGGAACTGCAGCAGAAGACACAAGTAAAGCAGTCAGAGCAGAGGTAAGTTGCTTGTATGTATGTGTTCGTGATCTCTTTCTCTGTTGCCTATATCCATAAAGATGTGCAGTCTTGGTTTTCTGCAGTTGATTGTAAGAATAGATGGCTTGTTTCCTCTCAGCTCTGTAAGCCTATTGCTACGCACAGAAATACATTTACTCAGGTTAGAAGAAAAATAATTTCAACCTACACAGAAAGAAAAGAGTGACTATTTCATTTTCCTCTACTTGTTTTTTCAGTATAAGAACATGGGAATTGTCTGAGTCTTGAAGCAGTCTATGTAACCTGGACATTCAGTTCTTGAAGTTCCATGCATTTGTACATTTTGTTATCAAACCAGCAGGTTCTCATATTTATATGGATAAATTTCTGAAGGTCTTGTAGCTTAGTTTGGCTAACCCTTAAAATCTCCAAAAGAGCTTTCAAGGGCATATCTTTCTCTGACTTTTTTTTTTTCTGTCAGTTTATCATGTCCAACATTTCCTTATGATTTCATTTCTCTTGAAGTCTTTGCTCCTGAAGCTTACAGGAGCAGTGGCCTGCCAAGACTGATATTCCTTGGCCTGCTGCATCTTATTTAAAAGATGAATACCTGGAAGTCTGTGAGGCATGCCAGCAAATCTATATGATAATAAAGGGCTTTGAGAAAAATTTGCCAGAAAAAGAAGAGTGATTTAGCCACAGTATGACTTGCTAGTGATTTGAAAGCACACTGAGACATTAGCAAAATATTTTCTTCCCAAATGAGATTCCACGTGCAGAGAGAGGGAGCTGTATTTTACTCCCACTGGGACAGAGTAAAACAACCAAAAGCAGAAAGGGGTATTGCGCTGACTCAGCATGTAGCTAGGAGGCTTCCTGTTTGGGCAACAAAAGTTAAGAAGTATTCAATATACAAACAGAACTGAATGGTATTTGTTTTGATGCCAAGTTTAGAGCTTTGGGTGTTTCCGAATCCTGCTTCATTGCGTTGTCTGATGACTGAGAAGGTTTGGCTTCTTTAAGTTTGTTCAGTAAAATTTGAATGTTTAATAGAAGATCAGAAAAAGTCAGAACTCCTTTTTCCATAAGGATATTCAGTGAGTGCAAAAATCTCTTGGGTACCTCTCCATAAATCCTGATCAGTTTCCTCGTTACTTGGCAGAGAATATTCCCTTATTTTCCCTTGATCTATAGCTCAATTTCCAAGCCCCAGTAAGAGTAGCATGTCTTGCTATAGCAGATGTCTTACACTAGAAGCAGACTCCAGAATATGGAGAACCTCTGTCCTTAATTAAAATTGGATTCTCTGTGTTCAGTATACCTAGCAATGCATGTTTTCAGAAAGACTTGTTACCCAAGCCTGCTTAATCTCCTAATGCTGGTGGGCCTGTGAAATTCCTTCACAAGCCCTGATGACCAGGCACTGTGGCTGCTTTGGAGCTGTATGAATGCTGATTAGCTGGCTAGGTCACTTGTGCAGACTGCTCATCTTGTTGCAGAACATGCCACAGCTGGCACGTACCCCCTAAATAGTCCTTCCCCTCAGGAGTGCCTGGGAACTCCATTACTTCAGAGGCTCGTATCTCAATGTTGAACTTAGCTGATGTTCATCAATGACATCAGAAGTTAATAACAGGATGGACAGATAGGTGAACAAAATCAAACACCCACAGTGACAGAAACATGCCCTGTTCTGAGGAAACCAAGCCTTCAAGAGCCGTAATGTCCCCAGTCACCACTGGTGTGTCAGTTTTACAAGAAGCCTTAGTGAGCTAAAACATTACATTGCATTACTCATCACTTTTGTCCCATGGATCCTGTTGTTGAACTTTAGGTAGCCTTTCTGATCTTAAAGATTATTGTTATCCATTTGCAGAATGGTTGCTACTTATCTCTTCCCAGCCCTTACTCTCCCCACACACAGGCAAACATGGTACACAATCATAATTAGAAATATCAGAGCTTTTCCAGAAGAGTAAGCCCAATCGTGAGCTTCATGGATTAATTCTTTTTGTGCATTTCTTCACACTGGAAAGAAAAATCCTATCCCTCTTATTTGCAGCTCTTCTGTAGGCAAGGGGTACTGAATTACAGTATTTTTTTTTGCTATTCAAACAGATTTCAACTCACAGACCCCTAACCAGTAGCTTTCTCTGACACACGGCATGCTCCTCCCTTTTCTAGGGAACTTTGGAGGCAAAATTTGCATGCTGACAAAAAGCTCAGGGAGGCTCACAGAGGGCAGTATTCTGTACTCATCAACTCAGTTCTGGGAAAACAAAGGCTAAACACCCAGAAGCATATCTACTGTAAGAAGTATCGGTTTAAACTGATTCTAGACAGACTGCACTCTTCAATTTCTATTCAGAATGCTACCATCCAGTCCAGTCAGGAAAGAGCAAGGTGTCACCTCCCTACAACCAAGACAAGATTTGCAATGACAGCTGTTTCTTAAAGAGAAAGATAGAGGACCTTAGCAAAACGCAGTCAGTTTTCATTGTTAAGTGCTTTAAAAATGAATAATCCCATGGTTTCTCAGTGGTAACAGCCATCAATTTTGAGACACATAAACACTGGGTTCAGGAGTAGCAGTAGAAAAAGTGCAGGAAAAATGAAGATAGCAGAGAAGGCTCTTGGATGAAGTGGGCAGTAACTCGCTAGTGAAGAATCCTGTGGGTATGGTGAATGGATGAGTCAAGCAACTCCACAGGTGGGGCTTCCTATGAAATTCCACAGCTCTCTCTTCCTAAAGCAAGCACGCTGCATCTGCTCTTTCACACAGCCCCAAGATGTGGTGTCTCCTTGTGCTGCTGTGCTCTCAGGCCATCGACTTTTCAGAAGGGTTCACAGCACCCCACACTCTGAAATCAGAGGAAGGACAGCACAGGAAGCAACGCAACCCTGAAGCCCTCATGAATGTTGTAAGTTGCGTTATTTTCTCTGCATACCTTCTTAACATGTCTTTCACAACGCCAGTATCACTGTACCATCTCTAGCAGGCCATGCAAGGAGGATTAAAGAAGGGTCTGCTCCCTGTTGCCCATTTTCCCAACCTGCCTTTTCCAAAACTGCTGTGTTAGAATCAGGACTGCAGTGAGGGCCTGCTCTGAATGCAGTGGAGACAGATGTGATTTGTGTGCATTGCTCCAGGACACTGACACAGCACTGGAATGGATCGTGCTGGCTCCTGCTCTTGGCTCCAAGGTCCAGCAACTCCCCAGGAGCTGCTGGAGGGCACTGGAGATCCAGGCTGCTGAATTATAACCCCAGCAGCAACTAGGGTGTGTCACACTCCAGTGTGTGACAAACCCACAGTGTGACTGTCGGTAGTGCACACAATACACAATTTCAGCTTGAACAATAGACTTTCTCTGGCTGCATTTAGGGCGAACCCTAAAAGTTACAGGACAAGCATGTAGTTTATAGCTGTGACTCTTGCTTGCACAGTTACTTCTCTCAACACATTTTGATGATTCCAGCTAAAGCTGCACACAAGAAAAGGTTCTGGGGGTGTTAGCTGGCTGACAGCTGAAATGAGCCAGCAATGTGCCCAGGTGGCCAAGAAGGCAGCACTGCCAGCCTGGCTTGTATCAGAAATAACACAGCCAGCAGGAGCAGGGAGGTGTTCATCCCTCTGTACTCAACACTGTTGAGGCCACATCACAAATAGTGAACTGCTATTCGGTTTGGGGCCTTTCACTACATGAAAGCCACCGAGGCCCTGGAGCATGTCCAGAGAAGGGCAATAAAACTGTGAAAGGTGTGGAGCACAGGTGTTACGGGGAGCAGCTGAGAGAACTGGCACTGTTCAGTCTGGAGAAGAAGATGCTCGGGGGAGACTTTATCTCTCTCTACAACTTCCTGAAAGGAGGCTGTGGTGAGGCAGGGGTCAGCTTATTTTCCCAGATAACAGGGATAGGACATGGGTTGATGATCTTCAGTTGTGCCAGGAGAGATTCAGGTTGGATGTTAGGAAAAATTCCTTCTCAGAAAGAGCGATGATACAGTGGAAGAGGCTGCCCAGGGAGGTGGTGGAGTCACTGTTCTGGAGGTGTTCAAGAAGCACGGAGATATGGCACTGATGGACATGGTTAGTAGGCATGGTGGTGACAGGTTAACAGTTGGACCACACGATCTTAGTGGTCTTTTCCAATCAACCCGAATGATTTTATAATTCTGTGCTCAGTACAGCGGCAAGGGAGTTTGAACCCCTCCTTCAACCAGCAGATTCTCACAACACTAAGTAATCCAAGTACTGTGTAATAGTAATTTGTAATAGGTTTACATGGCTTACCTAACCATACTTTGGCAGGAAAGAACTCATTATAGACTAAAGACAACCTCTTTTGGCACAGTTTTATACCGATACTGCTGCATGTTTACTCTCTAGAAAGGTACTATCTGTATCAGCCTGGCACAACATGACAAATTACCTTTTTTTTCAGACACATGGTACTAGTGAGAAGGTGTAAGCTTTCAAGCTTTGTAATGCAATCCAAAGCTGAGCACAGCCAATTGCTACCTGCCTGCCTTCCTCTGCCTCAGAATGGGATGGCATACTTGTTAATAAGTTCTCCTTTGGCTTCCCACAGAGTGAAATGATCAGGTATCATGGATACCCATGTGAGGAGTACGAAGTTACCACGAAGGATGGATACGTACTTGGTGTTTTCAGAATTCCAAGTGGGAGGAACATGCATAATACAGGTGTGACACAGCTAAAACAGATAAGGAAGGTCTGAGATTCAGCTCCTACATAGGCACCCCAATTTTTCACACTTGCACATGCAATGACACGTACCACAACTTTCCATCTCAGCAAAAGCAGCTAGCCAGGAACGTAGTCAAAGTTCTGAATCCAACAGAAGTCCTCATGTTTAGTGTCTGTCCTTATTTCAGATTTTTATAACAATTTTGTTGTATTCCAGTTTTTCTCTCTTGTGTTGAGGGGAGGGTTTTAGAATGTTAATGGTAAATCTCTCTAAACAATATAGACTTAAAGTAGCAAACAGAGGCTTGAGAACTGGTTAGGTACATCAATATTAATTCTCATTCTTCTGAAAGACAGATATCCTTAAAGAAGGTGATAAGAAATCAGGTAATAATGGAAGACCAAACGCATTTCCTCTGAATAGAATTAAATAAATTCAACTTGGAATTCAAGGTGCCCTGGAAAGTGCTATGTCATTTATTACTTTTTAAAATTATTCTATAATTTGTTTTGGATGCTTTCCCTTTGGAGATCTGGACCAGCCTCATCCTCAAAATAAGGCTGACCAAAGTTAGTTTGGGAACCTCTCTTCCACATGCTGTTCATCAGCGTTTTTCAGATGTATACAGATGGTTTCAACCTGTACATTGACTGTCCAGAGCAAAAGTAGGTGGAAGACTGGCTGCCTCGTTAATTTTTTTTAATTTGACAGTTCTGGTATGAAATGGTTGAACTGCTTGCATGGTACAAACCCTTCAGGTTTCTCACCCCAATATCAATGCATAATTCTCCTAGGAGATTCTTAAAAGAAAGACATCTCTCACAAACTAAACTCCGCACTCAAACTTTAAATGAACAATAACTACTGCTCCAACATTATATTTTAATCTTTTCCAGGACAAAAGCCTGCAGTCTTCCTGCAGCATGCTTTTCTAGGAGATGCAACCCACTGGATTTCTAACCTGCCCAACAATAGCCTGGGATTCCTCCTTGCAGATGCCGGCTATGATGTCTGGTTGGGAAACAGCCGAGGGAACACATGGTCTTTAAAGCACAAGACCCTTAAGCCCTCCCAGAAAGAGTTCTGGCAATTCAGGTACTGTGTGGAAGGGGAATTACTCAAGGTAGAAGGTCCCAGGGGACTAGATAGCTTCATCCTGCTGGGGGTTTTTGCATCAGAAAAACAGGGTCTGCATCATCCAAGGAGAGTTAAAGAGACAAACAAAGGAGGACGACCTCTAGTACTCAGTTGGGAGCACTGACAGAGGAGGAGATTTCAGACACTGGGAAATGAAAGGGGATGCTGAAGAAAAGGGAGGCAGCACTGTGAGAAGATCAAGATGCTCAGCTGGTTGAGCAGCCTTGTCTGGAGATCTCTGATCTCTCACAGCTGAAATGAACCAAAAGAGAAATGTGTTTCATAACCCCTGCTAGTGAAAGCCCTGATTAAATTCACTTTCCCAAGAGGCACAGATGACAGTTTTGCACCTCCTCTGCTGACACCCCAAGGCATCAAGCAACCTGTCAGCACAGATGTGTGTCCTTCTGTCTCCTTCTTGTCTTTGAGTGGATTCTGCTCAGTGCAATGAATGAGATTGACATTCAGTAATTCACATTGTGATAGCTCGACTGCCTGCCAGCTTTCTGTGTTTCTCCTCTGTAGCTTTGATGAAATGGGTAAATATGATATTCCAGCAGAGCTCTACTTCATCATGAATAAAACCAGACAGAAGGATGTATTCTATATTGGTCACTCTGAAGGCACTGCAGCAGGTAAGGTCAAGACACGTATAGCCCACAACCATTTGCGTTCCCAGCTGACTGCTGTTTCCCCTGTCTGTGGACAAATACCTTCTGATACTGGAGTGCAAAATATGTGAAACTTATATAAAAGCAATTTTGGTTGCCATTAATAAGCAAAGGAATCTAATATTAGTTAGAAATGTACTCCAACTTTTTAAATAATTAAAAACTTAGAAGCCATTCCTTACCATGTACTCCATATAATGGCACTGGGCATTTTTCTTAAATTCTCAGCAACTGAAATTTTAATTAAGTTCATCTGTTGTATTAAGTTAAACAATTATTTTCCTTGTGAACTGTAAGGAAAAACTAATAAAAAAAATGCATATAAAATACACAAATTGAAACAGAGAAAAAAGGAAAAAGAACCTTAACTTTACTAAGTTGTATGACTTAATAACTATCTTATAACTACTTGCAAACTATGCTTTAAATAGTAACTGGCCACACTACCATTTAAAGATATATTGCCAGAGACTGAAAATTAGGAAATAAAAAACATTAATTACTTATTTTCTCCTACAGTCAGCCCCTAGCATTTACCATATTTATGGCTTTTGATGCTGGAAAAAAAAATTGCACTCAGCTAAAAGTTCCTGATGTTTACAGCTCATGTGCAAGGTCCATAAATGGATGCTGATTAGAAATCAGAAACAAACCACTCATTAGGAAAAACTGCCTGGAAAAAGGAGGTGAAAAGGTGGGAAAATCATATAATGTCACAGGTTCAGACCTTTCCTTTCTTATCCTCTCATAAGAGTATTAAAAGATTCTGAAGGCAAAAGAAACTAACCATACAGATGCCTTCGGTGTAAACAATCAGTTGAAAATGCTCGAAGTTCCCAGTATTCATCTCATTATTCTACTGCTCCATGGACATATAAATATCCACAGTCATTTAAAGGCTATAATCTGAAATGATCATTTCTTTAAAGAGAGTTTTGTGAAATTCAGAGGGAATCTGATCTTATCACCTAAAACTCACTACCATGTCACCTGCAAAAACTGTTCTGATAAAAGCAATGTTCAGACATCCTGTCAAGCTCATGAATTCTGCCTCCCAAACGGAATTCATTTCAGAATTTAACACTAACACTTGCCTTAGCTAGAAGATGTGGCACAGACAAACACAGACAACAGACAAAGGGCTACACGTTTAGTCTCACTTCTCATTTGCTACCTACTTCATACTTGTGTATTTTTGCCTGTTGAAGATGTTTTCACTAACTCAGGTTGGCTCTTCTGTGTTTGCAGGCTTCATAGCATTTTCTACATACCCTGAGTTGGCTAAAAGGGTGAAAGTATTCTTTGCTCTGGGCCCAGTAACCACTTGCACATATGCTATAGGCCCTTTGATGAAGATAGCAAAACTTCCTGCAGCAGTGCTCAGGGTATGTCTTTCTTCCCCCCACAAGGCACAAGGCCCAGCTTACCACCATGGGGCCCAGTCTTCTCAGTCTAAGCAGAAGAGCTTTCAAAGGGGCAAGATGCTGATACTGAGCTTGGGATAAACTGTGTGCTTTTGAAAATTTTCTTCTGAAACTCTGGGGTGGGGGAAACACTGGAGAAGAGAAAACTGGGTCTTGCAGCAGGTCCAGCAAAGCAGGAAACTGTCTCATCATAGGACTGTTGATATTAACTGATATTTGCTGGCCTTGTATGGGAGGAAGTAAAACAGAGCTGCAATGACAGCCATAACAATCCCAGATTTCAGAAATAAATCAACACTGAGTCCACAACACTAGAAATTGAAGGATGGTTTCCTCCAGGACTGAAGACAGTAAAATGAGCAGGAAAGACTTGTGGTGCACCATGGGGAAAAGGACACTTCAATGGGTTCTAGGAGGGCACAATGCTTCAGAAATCTTTAAATACAGAGTTGGGAGGCTAGGCTATTATCAACAGTTTCCTGCATAAAATGCTCTTGTAACATAAAAAATAAAAATAAAAATGTTGCACTTATCCCTTTCCTCAGTTAGCATTTGGCTGCAAAGGAACCATGCACCAGATTGGATTCATGCAAGGACCTGTGACACAGTTCTGTACAAACAGCGATAGATTTTGTGGCAAAATGCTCTGTTATATAGCCGGGGGCAACATACAAAATCTGAACACAGTAAGTATATGCAAAAACACTCAGTCAAAGTTAAATTGATTTTGGAAATTATATTTCGCACAACACAGTTCTCAACAGAGAGAATACAGGACACTGTGTGAACTAGGACTAGAGCTGATGATGAAATCAACAAGTAGACATACTCTATCCCAGAAAGAAAGGGCTGAAATCAGACTGGAGCCATATTGCATACATCTCTAGGTATGTCATCTCTTGGGGCCAACAAGATCAGAGTTTGGTTGTATATACGCGCTCTTCAAAAAGAGCCGGTGGATGATAGAATCAGGCTTCAGTGTTCCTCTTTAGCATGCAGACATTACAGTGTTCTGAACAATAATTAAAAGCCAGGAAAAGTTCACTTCTCTTACCAGATTTCAGACTGTTTGAGCCAGAACTCAGTCCCAAAGAACTACACTATGGAGCACATCCATTTTTTACTGTTCTCAGTTCACTGCAACATGGAGAGCTACAGAAATTCCTTGCCCTGTGCCTGAGGAATGCAGCACTATGAGATTCATAGGCAAGTACTCAACTTGGGTTAAGTCACTAACATTCTCCTCAGGGCAAGGTAAGCCTGAGAAAGAAACTGAGGGGATGGAATTAGAACATCTCTTTAAGAGAACTATAAACACAAACAGACAAAAAAGCAGCCAGTGATTTACAAGCTTGCTACTTTAGCACCTGGAAAAAAGGAGAAAATGAATCTTCAAAAGATTTAACCATGTGTGGAGGTTAAGTGTTAGGTAAGCATTCTACTACAAAAGGAGAGGAAGACTTTTTTTCTGCTCTTGAAGACCACATGATTCCACAGTGGTACTGTAATACATCATCAACATCAACTGCTTTCAGGACACAGTTCAGTGTACAGATCCATGCTATTAACCAGCTACTCCTATGTCTGCCTACCAGATTTCTGTTTGACATTTGAAGAGTACCATGTTAAAATGAGGCTTTAACACAGCAGCACTGTGTTGTTTATGTTTTTCTCAGCTTTATTCTGTCGCAACATTGGATCCCTGCCTTTATAACACTTTTGCTTTCTCTCCAGAGTCGAATAGATGTATACGTGGGACATTCCCCAGCTGGAACGTCAGTACAGAACATTATTCATTGGCATCAGGTATAACTGTGTACTGAAATATAAACACTTCCTATGGCTTTTTATGCAACTCACAGACTATGGAAAGTCCAGAAGCATTGGTTCTGGGAAACTCCCACCATCGCTTCTCACACAGTGCCCTAAGCAGCTGCCACCAGGGAAGCACTGCTTCCCAGATCATTACCCAAATTGTCCCTTCGGGGAGACCTCAGTGCCTGAATACCAAGGCTCATCAGGCCTCTCTGCACTTGGACTCCAGTAGCTTCCAGCCTTCAGCTTTGTTTTTGCCTTGAAAGCTGCAGAAGAGCACTCAAGCACAGCCTAGGCACTTGGCAGGCAGGAGAATGACAGTGGAAACCTGAGTAGCCAGGGAATGAGCCAGAACAAAGATGTGATCCAGGTTAGAGCTCTCTCCCAGAGGGTTAACTGCAGCAGGGAACAGCCTCTTCAGCTGGCATCATGCTCTAGGACCTGTTCTGAACCAGACCATGGCAAGAGTGCCAGTTCAGAAGTGTAGCACTGCACGTGCACAGCACGGTGACTATTTCTGCCAGCACTAGAGAAAGTGTTAAACTTTCCAGCATCCGGACCTTCAGCACCCGGATTCAGTAAAGAAAAGCANAAATACCCACAGTTATTCTACGCAGACCGATTCCAAGCTTATGACTATGGCTCAAAGGAAAACATGAAGAAATACAACCAGGTAAGGCAATATGGTTTTCCTGAGAACTCCTCCTTGGGTCCTGGCAAAACTAAGAACACAAAACTAGTGCATACATGATCTGAGCTGCTACAGAAATTATAACGTAGTCTGAGACAATGTTTCATCTGAACCTGAACCTACTACCAACTGTAAAAATACTATTATTCGCCAACAAAGCACAGATAGTTCCTTGCTGACAGCTAGTAAAACTTAATTTTGCCTTCCCTACTGATGTAGGGATGTGTTCATTGGTATGCTGATTTAGCAGTCATTCCCAATAGACCAAGAGCCATGGCCACGTCCTAGGACTAGATGAGTATGAATCTCCAAAAAAATCATCAATGTACCAGCTAGGGAAGACCTTCCATATGTGACCTCTGCATCATTTCATTTTTTATCAGCACATTTTACTTGAAGCCTGTTATTCTTTACTACAGCAGGGTGCTTTTTACAGATTGAAAAGCTGCAAAGACATCAGTTCTTGCCCATGCACAGAATTACAAATGGACAAAGTATTTCATTGCTATTTCAGTCCTAAATATAACAACTAAGGCCAACAGTTGCACTCCACGCCCCAGCAAAAATTAAAGAGATTTTCATGCTACATATACGCTTTAATAAGCCTCACAGTCCTTTCATGTTAAGCAGAGACACTGCTCTTTCTGCATCCATACCTATTATCAAAATACAAAGGTATTAAAGTTCCAGAAAACTCATACCCATGCAGTGCAGAAAGAGCCTAAGAATGGGATGGATCATTCTCTTCCATGATATGTAGTGACTGGAGCTAGGAAAACATACAGTGAGAGTGGACTTGATCCCTACTGTTTACCTGTAGTGAGTGCAGAAGAGAGACAGATGTCTGCACCGAATTCTTTTTGTAAACACAACGTCCGATATAACAGCACTCGCTCAGGTGCCCTCCCTTCCTTACAGACTACTCCTCCTGCGTATGAGATAGAGAAGATAAACATACCCATTGCAGTTTGGAGTGGTGGACAAGATACATTTGCAGATACCAGAGACGTGGCAAAGCTGCTTTCTCGGATTACTAATCTCTGTTATCACAAGCATTTTCCTGACTGGGGACACCTTGATTTCATCTGGGGCCTTGATGCAGCCGAGAAAATGTATATGAAAATAATTGAACTACTAATAAAATACCTTTGAAACCAAATGTAGCATGCTGTTCTGTTTGGCATAAATCTCAGAAATTTTTAATTTGGCAATAAGGATGATGCCTGAGGAAAAGATAAACACAGAGAAAGGCTTAAAGGATACTAGTATAGGTGTTTATCTGCCCTTGTTTATTTCTTGCTTTCTGCATAGTTTGAGGTTTTCCATAACGTTACTGCGACTAGCGACTTCCTAAGAAATTTACAGTGCATGGGAATAAAAACTGAAAAGACATATATAATAAGTCACATTCTTCAAGGATTACTTAATTTGGACGGCTTTTACTTATACAAGACTGATTTTCCTAAGCCTATAAGACATTACTCTCTGGTACATCATATACAATCCACAGTGCCATTATTCTATGTTTAAATTAAATCTTTTGTCCACCTGACAGAGCACTTGGCTTTTTTTTCTTTTTCCCTCCTCATATTTACTGACATTGCCATGACCAACAAGAGAACTTCAGAGACAAGAACTGGAGCAGGCAATAATGATTTCCAAATACCATGGAATTCAATTTCAAAAAACCAATCTCAAGCCTTGTCTTTTCGGGCTTATCCAAGTATTCTTCCACCCTCCTTGCCCACACATCACCCAAAGATTTGTTCGTGCACTCTAAACCCCCAGCTACAATGACCATGGGTGGTAGATGAGGAATGAGGTGATGCAGATACATCAGGCAAGCCACACTCCAACCAGTAAAGTAGTCAAATCACGTAGTAATCTTGACATAGGCAATTAAGTTGTTGAAAGCACTGTGTCCTATTAGCTTTGAATTTTACATGGTTTCATGTCTTGTCCACAGTTTGTTCATGGAACTTCAGAAATATGGGAAAGCAGTTGACTGTTTTCCCTTCCAGGTCATTAGCCCAAAGAGATAGTCATTTCAGTCTATGCCATCCATGCAAGTACTTCACATCTACTGACATACACGTCAGTTCAGTAGAGTGCCTGTCCACAGGTTACATACAAAGTGCTCACCACTGCAGGCTCAGACAGGCTAGCTTTTTTTCCTGGGGAAATTCTGGATGGGGTCTAAAGCCCACATGCTCAGACAAAATCGTCTGCAGTTGGATTCAATTAGCATCCTAAATAAGACAGGTACACAGAAAAATAAAACTGCTTTCTGTAGCACAGCTCTGCTCAGGCAGCCACGTGGCCACCGACAGCACAGGTTTTTTTTCCTCTCCCTCTCTNTTTCAACAAACAGAATTCATTGTTATTTATTAATGCATTAAAGCATCTTGGGAACTGGCTCTGCTTCTGGACTCCAATATTTCAATCTCATCTTACTGTTTTTCTTTTATGAAAAACAGAAGATAATACTTCAGTCATCACAACATCTTGAGAATTAAGGTGTGTGAAATCTGTAGCAAAGAAGAAAGTGCTAAGCAGAGTAATCTATTTGAACAGTCATTCCCATGGTAGGAAAAGAAATACTATGAGAAATGGTGCCTGACCTTGTGTAAGCTGCTGCAGCATACTGTTCAATTGTATCCCCTAAGGAAGCAGTAACAGTCTGTAAAGGATATTTTATTTCTTCATTGGTTGCTTATCAGTGCTTGCAGTGCTTAGGTTTGGTTTCCAGAAGCCTCCTCTGCACAGGTCAAGCAGTAAAACTGGGGGAGCAGATGGGAAGAACAATATTTTGAACACAACTGTACTTATTCACAGCTTAGTGAAAGCAAACAAACCCCTTTCAGTCCACACAGCCCTGAAGTCTCATACAAAATAGTCAAAGTTTATGTCAATTTGGACCAAGTATCTATCAATTAGCAGTCCACATCCCTCTGCAGGACTCCTGCTGCTAAACAGGATAGAGTGATTTTCTTCACATTCAACAGTCCCTGGTAAAGTCGCAGCAAGCATTAGGAAGCTTTCCTTAGCATGCTTTCAATGTTGCTGAACTTTAATCTTCTTGCAATATCTAAAGGAGTCTCCCCATCCTGAAAGAAACAGATGAAATACATCAGAGTATGATAAACATACATCAAGTACAAAGAGCTTTCCTGAACTTGCCACCTTCGATGTTAGGCACTGACCTCCTGCAAAATCATTACTGCCACACCCTTAACATAAAGAAAAGGATGTGCTGGGTTTAGCACAACTCTTACTGAAGTCAAAGGTAGCATCCTTGCCTCTGCTCCAGCAGTGACATCCTATTCACTATTCCCTGAGGTTAATGTCCAAAGACACTGCAGAATTAAGAGCTAACTTCAAAAGCAACACAGACAAAACTTCCTTCGTCTCAATTGAACAATACAGGCACTCCTGGATCAGTATCCCTTGTGACAATATTTAAGCTTCTTGAAGGACAGCAGCTCCTTTCACAAGAATGTTATCTAGTGCCACTCAGAGCACTCTTAACACTACCCTGCAGCACGCATCTTAGGAACGACTGCAGAACAGCTCTAAGTTAAGCAGATCTGCCAAACCAGTGAATATGTAGACTGATGCTAATTGTAGAAATCCAGCTGTGAAGAATCTGGACTTAAAGTTGCCCTTGTCAGTGAAGGCAATGGGTCAAAAACTGCATTAAACCCCACAGCATACTAAACTGCTGCCATGAAGCTGTGCAGCCTTTGTTTTTTTTTAAACTGC
This sequence comes from Odontophorus gujanensis, assembly GCA_013399175.1. Taxonomy (NCBI): domain Eukaryota; kingdom Metazoa; phylum Chordata; class Aves; order Galliformes; family Odontophoridae; genus Odontophorus; species Odontophorus gujanensis. The sequence goes on from VXAB01003979.1 coordinate 1,587,961, forward strand.
TACACACCAACCAAGGTCTGCAACATATTGATTTATTCTTCTGATAAGGGTATCCAGTTATTAGCTTCACTTTCTTACCTGATTCTTCACAGAAACATCCGCATGAGCTTCAAGGAGTAGAGGAATGACTGTCTGGTTTCTCATTTCACAGGCATAGTGAAGGGCTGTGCTACCAGACTGAAGGGAAACAGTAGAAGGAATAAAGCTGAAATCCATCTGCTTGAATAGAAATTAGGTAAATGGTGCTTGCAGTTTCCCCTTATACCTTATCATTTTCCCTGACAATTGGATGCATAAAATATGTTTCAATGCACAACACAGTAGAACGCATTCTCATAAAAGAAACAGGAAAAAAAAAAATCTCTTCTAGGATACAGCTGCTAAAACAAGTCTGATACCTTTATCAGGAAGCCAATAGTTCTTTACTTATTTCAGAGTATTCCATAATCTTTAGCTCAACAACTATTAATTAATATTCTTTGCTTAAACTTAAGTATTTTAGAATTTGTTTGCTATTCAAATTGTAGATTTTCCTTTTCTACACTGGAGGAGAGGAGCTCTTTGCCACACCCAAGCAGACTAGTCAACACAGACACTATGTATGGCAAATCAGTGCACTCTAAAGACNTGGGAAAGCAGTTGACTGTTTTCCCTTCCAGGTCATTAGCCCAAAGAGATAGTCATTTCAGTCTATGCCATCCATGCAAGTACTTCACATCTACTGACATACACGTCAGTTCAGTAGAGTGCCTGTCCACAGGTTACATACAAAGTGCTCACCACTGCAGGCTCAGACAGGCTAGCTTTTTTTCCTGGGGAAATTCTGGATGGGGTCTAAAGCCCACATGCTCAGACAAAATCGTCTGCAGTTGGATTCAATTAGCATCCTAAATAAGACAGGTACACAGAAAAATAAAACTGCTTTCTGTAGCACAGCTCTGCTCAGGCAGCCACGTGGCCACCGACAGCACAGGTTTTTTTTCCTCTCCCTCTCTCCCTCCTTTGTTGCCCTAGTGTCTCTGTCACAGATAACACCGTGACAGACAGCTTAGACAAAATGGCCAAACCTGACAAGAAATATAAAGATCCATTAGACCAAGGAAACAAGATACAGTAGTATTCGAAAGCAGACTACCTTCTGTAAGTGCATTATTAAACCACAAAGTGGCAGATCTCATTAACAAAGTGCTTACCACTGCTAGTTTTCTACTGCCATTACCTATACAAGAAAGGATTCATGAATTTATTATTATTATTTTGGCACGTGTTTCCTCTGATGCATGCACCACTCTTAAAAGCATACTATCCTGTCCAGTTCACTGAGAATAATGTATCTGACTCCCATCAACTCCCTTTTTTTTTTTTTTTTTTTTTTATTTTATTATATATTTTAAAAAAAAAAAGAAAAAAA
>VXAB01003979.1:1597640-1659031 GCA_013399175.1 Odontophorus gujanensis
GGGGGGGGGGGGGGAGAAAATATGGTGGAAAAATGCTCAAGGGTTGAGACAAGGACAAGGAGACCACTCACCAATTAGCATCATGGGAAAAACAGACACAGCAGAGAGTGATTAGTATAATTTATTGCCACTGCTAACAGATCAGAGCAGCGAGAACTAACATAAATCAAAAACACCTTCCTCACCCTGCACCCTCCCTCACTACCAAAGCCTATTCCTAAAGCCCCCATTCTATTTGAGTTTTCAAGGTTGTGAGGGTAAGAATATGACAGTATTTCTGTAGTACACTCAGTTAGCCTTCCTAAGGAAGACGTACATATTTTACATGTTGATAAGCACTCCAAAATCTCTCCTCTCTGTATGATTTGTACTCATTACATCTCATCCAAAAATACATATTTTTAAAATGCTTTAAAACATATGCATGCAACTGCCCATCTTAAATTCCAGTCCTTTGCCTTACGTGTGGTAAGAAGTTTTCAAATAATTTTCATATTTATTCTTCAGGGAGGTGGGGAGATATATACAAGAGCTGGTTTGAAAGTAGCACCTCCTATTTGGAAAAAATGGCACCACTGTCATTCATCAACACTTGCTGAATGTTTATGAAGACTGAACAATGGATGTGAGCAGAGCCAGGGGGTACATTTCATCAGTGGCAACAGTAATATGAAAGACAAATTGTGTTCACTGTCACACCATGAAACGAAGAGCTTCTCAATCAGTTCTCACCCGCACAAATTTCCCAGGATTACAGCCAGTGAACTGTGTACAGAGCTGAGTATCTGCTTCAGTGCACTGGATATGATGGTGGCAACATCAGAATATCACAAAATTTGCTCAAGGTGATCTCCACAAATGCTTGTACAGGAACAGAAAGAACTCTGTTTAATGAACCAGTGAGGAAAAAGGTGGCAGTTTCCTGGATTGCACCATTATCAGTGGCAAGACATGGTGTTAACCACCACAAGGAGGAGTAAAAATGGCAATCCATGGAGTGGCAACACGTGAATTCCCCACAGAAAAAACTGTTCAAGTTGCAGCCTTCAGTGGGTAAAATGATGTACACTGTCTTTCGGGATAGGAAAGGGGTGATCCTTCTGGATTTCCTGGAATTTGGACAAATGATTGCTACACTGTGATGCCAACTAAGCTGAAGGCTTGAACTATCCAAGCATGACCAGAAGAGAAGACAACCTTTCTTGCAACACAACAAAACCAGGTCCCTCACCAATTTGAAGTTTGCAGAGCATACTGCCAATCTTGACTGAACCATCACACCACACCCATCACATATTCCAGACTGGCAACTTCTGACTACTAACCTTTTGTGCTGATGAAAGATGGACTATGTGGGCTACATTTTCCTAGCAACAATGTCATAGCAGCTGCGAAAGAGTGGGACACAGGCTCTTACTCATTACTGGTGAAAATTCACAGTTAACAGTGGTGGTTATGTTGAAAAATAATGTTTTGTAGCTAAGAATATGTTCTATCAAATAGTTATTACACTCTTTGTATCTGATGTAGTTTAAATGGAGACATTACTTTTGGAGCAGTCTACATAAAACTAACTACACTTGCTCAGTCTTTCTCTAGTTGAAGTGGGATAACTTCACTGACTAGCATTAGTTTGCTGGCACTGGTTCTAACCCTTCCAATGGCTGTTCACCGTAAGAAAATTAGGCTGGATTGTAACCAAAACTTATACTACACTTATACTCATTTTGTGGAGTGTTTCAATTGAGTTTCTGTATTCTTACTATTCTGATTCTCTTCTCAGTCCCACTGTGAGGAATGAGCAAGTAGTTGTGTGGGGATTAGCTGTCCAGAGTTAACCCACAATAAAAGGAACAACAAATGAACCTATAAAGAGCATAGAGATAGCTTCAGGCATCACCCTTCTCCAGACTATGCAAGTTACCGTTTAATCCAGCATCACATCTCTGACACACTTGTAAATCACTGAAGTGACTATTGTGGTCAGAAGTTAAGCTGGAAAAGCGGTTAGACAAGAAATGAGATTTGCACAGATTTACGTATTCACAGGTTAACTTCTGCTTCAGATATATCCTTTATTCATAAAGGTTGATCCAGGTCTGCCCAAGCTACCACCCCATAACCAGTTCTCTATCAGCATTGCAAAATTTGAAACACAGGAGCTCTTAAAAATGAGTGGAGCTGTATATTTGCACAAGCCTTTAAATATACAAGCATTTGCAGCACCAATGTTCTCTTATAGGGTATTTCTTCATCTAAATTAGTCAAGTAGCATATTGAATGGGCGATGCCTCATCAAAGTCATGCAACTGATAAACAAGTAGCTCCTTTCCCATACACGCCTGTTCAAACAGATAGTCATCTGGGAAACATAGGAAGAAAAACCACAAAAGTACTCAGGAAGAATAATAGAGCTCATAGTCAGAAGGAAACATCCGGATTATTTCCTTAAATGAACACTTACTATTTCTATTTTATAGAATTTGCTTGGTCTTTCCCAGAATGAATACCTAAGAAAACTAAATCCTCCCTTACAGCCATCACATTTTTGCCAGAATTTGTTGAAATATCCTCTTCAGTCTAGGGGTTATAACATGAAAAACATTGATATGGCACATATACCTCTTACCAGTTTGATCAATAGTTTAAGCTTCTGCTCCCAAAACCTATCTCCCATCCTATAGCATCAATCCTGAAACTTTATTTTTGAACATCACACAGCAGGGAACAGTCCCAATACCAGACAGCACTACCCACTGTTTGCCCCAGCACTGGCAGGGCAGCACAGTCCTGCTCCTCAGAAAAGCACTCAGCACCACCCTACAACCAGTAGCTACTTCAGATCCCCAATATTCCAGTCTGACCTCTGCCAGACCTCACCTCAGCCACTGCCTGCTGGTTCATACTGTAACTGCTGGTCTCATTGCAGATCCTTGGTGTGCTGTCACACCATGGACAGGTCCTGTTTGCCTCATGTTTCCAGAAGTTTTTTGTAAGGTATGCATTCCCCTTGTCCTCCACCTCCAAACCTGCAGACCATCAGAGATGTGTTTAGAGGCACAGGATTACCAAAAAGTAACAAAAAGAGACTCACAGACGCTGTGGGTTAAGACACACTTAGATACCTCACGTTATGTCCAGCAGTAAGTCAGACCCATCAAGGTTTGCTCCATGTTCTCAAAAAAGAACACTTACCATCTCAGCTGAATATGTTCTCTGTGTAAGGAGAGCATCACAGAATGTCTGAGGAAACAACTGTACAACTCCCAAGTTTTGTACTTCCTATGCTCTTTTTGTAAGCATTACTTTCATTGACACTTTTCCATGCAGTCCTCTCTTTTTGAGCTACAGATAAGAGACAATACCTGGGTTTGCCGCCTTTCGTTTGCTCTTCATTAGGTCCCTAATAACTAAAAGTATCAAATCATGTGAACATTGTACACATTATTTGCTCGTGTGAGATGGAAGTTGGTAAAATGTTCTAAGTTACTCCAGACTAAATTAAAAATATAACATTGTGTTAGAGCAGATCTTGCTCTGCTGAAGTCTATCTGAGCAAGAATATCAGAGTAGTGATGCTGTGACATTTTTCATTGATTAATCCCTTTTTTTGTACATTCCACAGACTGCTAACTACCTTATTAAACAGAATGGTTCCTGTGGTTACTATTAGGTATCAGGCGGATGTTTACCAACAGACTTGCTTCACTCCATTTTCATACATGAAGCAGCACATTACCAGCATCCGCATTCCAGAGAAATCACCGTGCAAGAAGCACTTTCACGTGGTGTCCTTCTAAAACCTCACCAGTCCATGACAAAACACAAGTTCTTCTGAAAATATTTAGCAGTTAATTCACTGAAGGGACTGGTGCTCATGCAGGAGAATTTGACTTTGTTTGTATTTTAGCTGCTTAAGGACACACAGCTGTCCTGGCTGTTGTCAGGAGGCCAGTTTGAGTATGGACTGAGCCCCTGGGCTGAACACAATTCATCAGGTAGGAAATCTTACAGAGAATTCATAGAAATGGCCTGAAAGATACAAGAAATTTCATTAACATCCTGTGACTAAGTTTACTGACGTTTTCAAACTTCAATTGAAACTTGGGAAGCTCTACAGACACAGGTTAATTCCGAGCACACTGGTCTTTCTGTATTGCACTGTTCATTGATTTACAGGTTTAGGAATATATATGCTAAGTATACGCATTCTAAATCATCTGTATTTTCATTCTAAGATTACCGAACGAAAAAGAAGTTTCCTTAAAGAAACCTGCAAGTTCAACTCAGAAAGCAAGTGACAGGTGTGGAACCACAGCACCTTCCTCACAAATCACAGCAGCAGAGACTATATTCTTAGCCAGAAAGTTTTGAGAACAGCTGGATTCATCTTTATTCCAGAATAATATGAACACTCCCCAAGACAGGCAGTAGTACAGAGCAAGACCTATCATAGCCTCAGGGAACATGAGCCCCCCATGCCTCTGCTAAGTACTCTAACCACAGGTTAGGTGTCTCTTAACCTCTCCTGGTCCATGGTGCAATTAGGTCTTTCAGAATGTCACACAAAGGTGCTGTTTATCTTAAGTACCGCCAAATCAGCACTTAAATATGCTTGCCTATACACACAGGGAACACACAACACCCTACTGCTCTCCTTAAATGAATTGAGATTTCCTTTTATTGGCATAGGTTTCTGCCAGTGAATCAGACTACTAGCAGAGACAGACAAGGGACCACAGCAGAAGATTTGAGTGAAGCAGTCAAAGTAGAGGTAAGTTGCTTGTACATATGTCTTCATGTTCTCTTTCTTGTCTGCCTCTGCAAGATGTATAATCTTTTTCTGTTCAGCTTTGTTCAATTTTTTTGATCAATTTTGTGTGCAGTCACTCTGTACACTATCTGGTCTGTAAGCTCATTGCTATTGAAAGTGCATATTTGCCAAACTTGAGGAGAGGAAGAAGTCTTTGACCAAGGAGTAAATGACAATTTCATCATGTTGTGCTTACGTTTTTCCCCAGAGACCATTGTTGTGGTTGACTGAAAATACTAGTATAGAAAAAGCTCACACAAAGTGGACCTTTGCTCTCACAGTTTCAATTGCATTTAATTTTTCCTCAAAAGTTAACCAGAAGATTCACAGACCTGCTAGCTACATTAACTGACTGGGTGGTTTTTAGTCCTGCTTACTGTTGTATGTGAAAAAAAACCATGACTCTCTCAAGTGCATGCTGATAAATTTCTCGAAAGTTAAATATCAAAAAATTCCTTTCAAGTGGTCTCTTCTTTTATTTTTTAATGAAATATTTCTGTTAGTTAATTCCCTTTTGCTTCAGGTAAATGCTTCCTTTTATATTGTCTTTTAACATAGAATGAGTAGATAGTAGTTCAAAGCTCACACAGTCAAAACTTCACCTCTGAAATTAATGAGGAACTCCAAGTCTTGGCACGCACTAATTGGCACACTTCATCTGATTTAGAAAGCATTAATCTTCAAGTGCCTTAAAGCATGCTAGCTAAGTCAGGTGAGAATACAGTAGGTACAAAAAAGTATGCCTGAAAAGGACAATCATTTTGCATTACAGAGTAGTTAAACTGTATAATGGACAAGAAGAAGTGAATGGTCAATGAGAAATGTTACAGCTTGGCTACTGCAAAGTAAACACACCAGAGTAAATTCATATAGTAATCTCAAAACTGAGGGTATTCCCCATTTAATTTAATTGTTCTAGTGACTCGAGGGGTATGAAAGATTTAATTAAAAATTAAAATAAGTGAAAACTCACTCCCTCATGAAGATCTTTAGAGAGAACAAATTTCTTGGTTATCCTTTCTTGGCTCTCCAAATCCTGAAAGTCTTCACCATATGACAGATAATATACTCTGTTTTTACAACCACTACGCTGGTTCCTCTATGCTGATTACAAAGGCAGCTGTGGCTAAAATCAGTATGTGACAGCTGGCTTTTGCCCGCGTTCCACACAGCAAGGCACTAACTAGATAAATTCCACTCTGCAACTTCTATTCAGGGAATAGGCTGCCCCACATCAACCCCTAAAGTAAAATAAGAGAAGGCACTGTCTTAACCTCCAGGTGGTCAAGACATGCATTTACACGGTAGGATCATATGTGAAAGAAAGGAGGGAACTCCTGGCACAAATTAGCACTGTTGTTCAGTAAGAACATCCCCCTAGGCCTGTTCCACATCCTCCTGAAGCTCTTGACTCATTTCTTACCCTGTTATATGGCATTAACTGTATACGGTCCCACCTCACGCAGGTATGTATTTCTTGTCAGCCCCATAGGAAGCACACCTGGGGCAACCTACAAGAGACTCCAAACTCAGGGCTCCCCATGGAGTTCCACAGCTCTCTCTTCCTAAAGCAAGTACGCTACATCTGCTCTTTCACACAGCCCCAAGATGTGGTGTCTCCTTGTGCTGCTGTGCTCTCAGGCCATCGGCTTTTCAGAAGGGTTCACAGCACCCCACACTCTGAAATCAGAGGAAGGACTGCACAGGAAGCAACGCAACCCTGAAGCCCTCATGAATGTTGTAAGTTGTGTTGTTTACTCTGCATACCTTCTTAACATGTCTTTCACAACGCCAGTATCACTGTATCATCCCTAGCAGGCCATGCAAGGAGGGTTAAAGAAGGGTCTGCTCCCTGTTGCCCATTTTCCCAACCTGCCTTTTCCAAAACCGCTGCGTTAGAATCAGGACTGCAGTGAGGACCTGCTCTGTATACAGTGGAGACAGATGTGATTTGTGTGCATTGCTCCAGGACACTGACACAGCACTGGAATGGACTGTGCTGGCTCCTGCTCTTGGGTCCAAGGTCCAGTTGCTGGAGGGCACTGGAGATCCAGGCCACTGAATTTTAACCCCAGCAGCTGTGACTGTCAGTAGTGCACACAATACACAATTTCAGCTTGATCAATGGACTTTCTCTGGCTGCATTTATGGTGAATCCTAACAGATGCATGACAAACACACAGCTTACAACTGTGACTCTTGCTTGCACAGTTACTTCTCTCAACACATTTTGATGTTTCCAGCTAAAGCACCAAGAGGGAAAGAGTGGAATCTTAGCAGGAAGACAAAGGTCTTTCCAGCACAGTGGTTGGGAGAAACCACCTAGAAGAAACCTTGACATCCTATCCAAACAGTCTGAGCTGCTACAGAGAAGTAGAGGGAAAGGCTAGTTTCTAGTCCCAGAAGAAGAGAAGTCTTCCTCTTCTGTAACAGCTTGTTTGCTCAGTACAGTGGCAAGGGAGGCTGAACCCCTCCAAGCAGTAGATTCTCACAACACTAAGTAATTCAAACCCCCTTACTCTGGATTTACTAGATCCAGAAAGACTGTAAAAACAGGTAGTACTTTGTAATAAGAGCTCCACTCTACATGACTTACCTAACCACATTTCAGCAGGAAAGGACTCACTATGGACCAAAGACATGCTCTGGCACAATCTTATACTAATAGTGCTGCACGTTTACTCTCTGCAATGGTACCATCAGCATAACACTACAATCTCTGTTGCATTTGCTGTGGGAGCTGAGGCAGTCTCCCTTCAGGAGACAGCACCTTAACACAGGGAAATCTGACTTTTCATGTTCTCCTCCCCAGTGACCACACTTCCCAGCAAACATTGTATCTGTTGTCTTCATTTTCAGACATGTGTGTCTAGTATGGATTGTAGTATGTAGGATCCAGTATTGTCATGCACTAAATGCTGAACACAGCCAAGTGATACCTGCCCGCCTTCCTCTGTCTCTACTTCGTGCAGCCATGCTCAAGGATGAGGCCCTGCTGAAACACGATTCTTTCATTGTTGCTCTGGGCCAGGTGTGACCCAAGGGCCAACCCAGTGCNTTTCCTCAAAAGTTAACCAGAAGATTCACAGACCTGCTAGCTACTACATTAACTGACTGGGTGGTTTTTACTGCTTACTGTTGTATGTGAAAAAAAACCATGACTCTCTCAAGTGCATGCTGATAAATTTCTCGAAAGTTAAATATCAAAAAATTCCTTTCAAGTGGTCTCTTCTTTTATTTTTTAATGAAATATTTCTGTTAGTTAATTCCCTTTTGCTTCAGGTAAATGCTTCCTTTTATATTGTCTTTTAACATAGAATGAGTAGATAGTAGTTCAAAGCTCACACAGTCAAAACTTCACCTCTGAAATTAATGAGGAACTCCAAGTCTTGGCACGCACTAATTGGCACACTTCATCTGATTTAGAAAGCATTAATCTTCAAGTGCCTTAAAGCATGCTAGCTAAGTCAGGTGAGAATACAGTAGGTACAAAAAAGTATGCCTGAAAAGGACAATCATTTTGCATTACAGAGTAGTTAAACTGTATAATGGACAAGAAGAAGTGAATGGTCAATGAGAAATGTTACAGCTTGGCTACTGCAAAGTAAACACACCAGAGTAAATTCATATAGTAATCTCAAAACTGAGGGTATTCCCCATTTAATTTAATTGTTCTAGTGACTCGAGGGGTATGAAAGATTTAATTAAAAATTAAAATAAGTGAAAACTCACTCCCTCATGAAGATCTTTAGAGAGAACAAATTTCTTGGTTATCCTTTCTTGGCTCTCCGAATCCTGAAAGTCTTCACCATATGACAGATAATATACTCTGTTTTTACAACCACTACGCTGGTTCCTCTATGCTGATTACAAAGGCAGCTGTGGCTAAAATCAGTATGTGACAGCTGGCTTTTGCCCGCGTTCCACACAGCAAGGCACTAACTAGATAAATTCCACTCTGCAACTTCTATTCAGGGAATAGGCTGCCCCACATCAACCCCTAAAGTAAAATAAGAGAAGGCACTGTCTTAACCTCCAGGTGGTCAAGACATGCATTTACACGGTAGGATCATATGTGAAAGAAAGGAGGGAACTCCTGGCACAAATTAGCACTGTTGTTCAGTAAGAACATCCCCCTAGGCCTGTTCCACATCCTCCTGAAGCTCTTGACTCATTTCTTACCCTGTTATATGGCATTAACTGTATACGGTCCCACCTCACGCAGGTATGTATTTCTTGTCAGCCCCATAGGAAGCACACCTGGGGCAACCTACAAGAGACTCCAAACTCAGGGCTCCCCATGGAGTTCCACAGCTCTCTCTTCCTAAAGCAAGTACGCTACATCTGCTCTTTCACACAGCCCCAAGATGTGGTGTCTCCTTGTGCTGCTGTGCTCTCAGGCCATCGGCTTTTCAGAAGGGTTCACAGCACCCCACACTCTGAAATCAGAGGAAGGACTGCACAGGAAGCAACGCAACCCTGAAGCCCTCATGAATGTTGTAAGTTGTGTTGTTTACTCTGCATACCTTCTTAACATGTCTTTCACAACGCCAGTATCACTGTATCATCCCTAGCAGGCCATGCAAGGAGGGTTAAAGAAGGGTCTGCTCCCTGTTGCCCATTTTCCCAACCTGCCTTTTCCAAAACCGCTGCGTTAGAATCAGGACTGCAGTGAGGACCTGCTCTGTATACAGTGGAGACAGATGTGATTTGTGTGCATTGCTCCAGGACACTGACACAGCACTGGAATGGACTGTGCTGGCTCCTGCTCTTGGGTCCAAGGTCCAGTTGCTGGAGGGCACTGGAGATCCAGGCCACTGAATTTTAACCCCAGCAGCTGTGACTGTCAGTAGTGCACACAATACACAATTTCAGCTTGATCAATGGACTTTCTCTGGCTGCATTTATGGTGAATCCTAACAGATGCATGACAAACACACAGCTTACAACTGTGACTCTTGCTTGCACAGTTACTTCTCTCAACACATTTTGATGTTTCCAGCTAAAGCACCAAGAGGGAAAGAGTGGAATCTTAGCAGGAAGACAAAGGTCTTTCCAGCACAGTGGTTGGGAGAAACCACCTAGAAGAAACCTTGACATCCTATCCAAACAGTCTGAGCTGCTACAGAGAAGTAGAGGGAAAGGCTAGTTTCTAGTCCCAGAAGAAGAGAAGTCTTCCTCTTCTGTAACAGCTTGTTTGCTCAGTACAGTGGCAAGGGAGGCTGAACCCCTCCAAGCAGTAGATTCTCACAACACTAAGTAATTCAAACCCCCTTACTCTGGATTTACTAGATCCAGAAAGACTGTAAAAACAGGTAGTACTTTGTAATAAGAGCTCCACTCTACATGACTTACCTAACCACATTTCAGCAGGAAAGGACTCACTATGGACCAAAGACATGCTCTGGCACAATCTTATACTAATAGTGCTGCACGTTTACTCTCTGCAATGGTACCATCAGCATAACACTACAATCTCTGTTGCATTTGCTGTGGGAGCTGAGGCAGTCTCCCTTCAGGAGACAGCACCTTAACACAGGGAAATCTGACTTTTCATGTTCTCCTCCCCAGTGACCACACTTCCCAGCAAACATTGTATCTGTTGTCTTCATTTTCAGACATGTGTGTCTAGTATGGATTGTAGTATGTAGGATCCAGTATTGTCATGCACTAAATGCTGAACACAGCCAAGTGATACCTGCCCGCCTTCCTCTGTCTCTACTTCGTGCAGCCATGCTCAAGGATGAGGCCCTGCTGAAACACGATTCTTTCATTGTTGCTCTGGGCCAGGTGTGACCCAAGGGCCAACCCAGTGCAGTACTCCACTTAGGCAAGCAGCATAGTCACCCAGTATAGCTCTGTTTTGTCCCACACAGGGACAAATACCAGATCACAGCCCCCTAAGCAGATGAGAAGCAGACTTTTGAGGCATCTTTCTACAAGACCCGCAACATTTAATTTTCGGTCACAATTCCTGTATCCACAGACCTTGCACTACTGTTATGGAACAGCTCCACATCTGTTCTGTTCAGCTCTAGAGTCCAAGAACAGTCTTATTTCCAGCACAGGTGATATTTATCATCTGGCTACTGTTGTAACCTTGAGCGGACAGGTACCACAGCCACAGTAATCACTAGCTAGCCAAAACCTAAACAATAGTGTGGCTTGTCAGGAATGCTCCAAGTACAGTTATGTGCTCCTGTCCAGGCAACCACAGCCCTTGGTATTTCAATTTGAGAGGCTCTACTGCTCTCACTGTTGTTGGTATCCTTCAGTCTCCACTTCATTACTACATCCCCACACGTAGCTGTCCATCCCCAAGAGAGAGAGATGGGTAGAGCTGTGGTGACACACAGGAATCTCTGCAGGGTCCTTTCCCAACAGTACAATGCACAGAAGATAAGAATAAGTCAGTAGCAAAGTATCACACACATCTTTCTGTCACATTCTTGGCTAGCTGAATACCCCTGGTGAGAAGCAGACTTCAGTCTCCACTGATCTCTACAGAGTAAATGCATACTAACAAGTTCTCCTTGGCTTCTCACAGACTGAACTGATCAGATATCATGGATACCCCAGTGAACAGTATGAAGTCAGTACAGAGGATGGATACATACTCGGTGTTTTCAGGATTCCCAATGGGAGGAACATGCAAAATACAGGTGTGACAGTCACAGCATATAAGGGAAGTCTGTAATTCATCTCCAAGATAGGTACCCCGTGTTTCATGCTTGCACATGTTCTACACCTTTCCATCTTAGCAAAACTAGCCAGTTCAACTTAGAATTCAGGCCACATCCCTATCTTCATAAACTGTATTCAGATTTCAAACTGCTGTGACATCTTCTTTTCCACGATCTCCTTTCTTGACTTTTACATTTGGTACAACTGTTGGCAGTCTGGAGAAAAATTCTTGCCAATATCTTCTTAAGCAATTCAGATTTAAAAAGAACCTTTCTCATTTAACATAAGTATGGAAAACATTCAAGACAAAAAACTGTTTTGACATTGAAATAAAGGTTCTCTGCCTTATGAAGGACAGCTAACCTATTGTCAAGAATGTGAATGTTCTGTAACATTCTGTTGGTGAGAAATCACATCACTGATGTGTGATAAGAAACAGTTTTTCAAGTTTTCTTAATACAATGAAAATTTGTACCAGGAATTCAAGGCCACAAATACTGGACAGTGCTGCTCTGTTTCCTGCTCATCTTTCGTTGTCTCAATATGCTATTTTGTCTTCAATCTTTCACTTCTAGAAACTGAGGGATCTGTAGGTTGTTGGGTTTTTGTTCTGTGAAAACTGCTGTAGGCACAGACCACTTGAATATACTATTTACCTACTAGTCTCGACATAAAACTGTTACGCTGGAACCAAGTCCTCCAGGCGAGGATTTATCTCAAAATGCGTGGGTAAAATCTATCAATTTCTTGAAGAAGGAATAGCTGAAAAAAAACTTTCTGGAAAATCATACTCTGTACCCTGTTTTAAGTACTGATTATTTATTGCTATGGCACTTAAAAAAAAAAACAAAAAACAAACAAAAAAAAAACACCACTTTTCTTTTTCAGGACAGAAGCCGGCAGTTTTGCTACACCATGGTACTTTGGCAGACTGTACTTACTGGATTTCTAACCTACCCAACAACAGCCTAGGCTTCATCCTTGCAGATGCTGGCTATGATGTTTGGCTAGGAAACAGCCGAGGAAACACCTGGTCTGCAAAACACAAGACTCTTAAAACCTGCCAGAAAGAGTTCTGGCAGTTCAGGTACTCTGTGGAGAAAGACTATCTAAAAAAGGCAGTTCCCATGGACTAGCAGCTTTGGGGAGCTAGTACTGGGATGCAGGATCTTTACTCTTCAGGCTAATGTTTTCATGTAATCTGACTTAAAATGGGTCATACAACACCTAAGGGCACCAGACCAATTCTTTCTGGGTGTGTCCACTTCCAGGAATGCCAGGAAAATCAGAGAAAGGATCTGGCTGGGTGACCTGGACTGGCCTTTATAGAATCAGCAAACAAAAAAACAAAGCTGGACACATACAGGCACTCCATCATCTATGTATGTATGTATTGCTGGTTCCTTTCAGGAAAACATTTCCAGAACCAGGAGGCATTCGTAACCTTGAGGTCTCACACTTGATGTCTTTACCCCTAAGTGCAGACAGAAGAGAACAACACTCAGTTAAGCACTGAAATCTGATCTATGGGAATTGATGTTAACTGAGAGATAAATGTGTTTCGTTACTGAAACACAATAGAAAGCATAACAAGATGTCAGAGCAGCAAGGTCTTAGGCTACAGCAAGCAAGGACACACTTTGATGTAAGAGCAGCAGGTGCAGAAAAATGAAAAAAGAAACTATTTACCTTCAGGAGGCCTGTAAGGTATCCAGAAAGGCAGGGATCTCCAGATTAGATGACCTCACCTCCATTTCCAACCCTGAAATGAGGTCTGGGAAGATTGCTCAGGTGCATTGCTTGCATCTGAACTCCCCTGGGAAGGCCCTGCCTTCCTACCAGGTGCTCAATCACTGGTTCAAGCTGTGACTCAGCATCTCCACAACAGTTACCCCTGCTAGTGAAAGTATTTAACTCATTTCCATAAGAGCCTCAGCTAACAGACAGAATGGTTGCCTTTGTAGGAGGAAGGCAGGGAGGGAGGGAGGAAGATCACAAAGCATCAATCAGGCAACCTGTCAGTATCACTGCATCCTTTTGTCCTCTTCCCCAACTCACAGAGAAGAATGCAAACTAATTGTACATCCTCATCTTTGAACGGATGCTGCTCAGAGCTAAGGAAAACTGATGTTCAGTAATTCACACTGTCATAAACAATCTTCCACTATGTCAGCTTTTGTTTTTTTCCCCTGTAGCTTTGATGAGATAGGTAAATATGACCTCCCAGCTGAGCTGTACTTCATCATGAATAAAACTGGACAGAAGAGTGTATATTATGTTGGTCACTCAGAAGGTTCAACTGCAGGTAACATTAGGATTGCCTGGCTATGAAATAGTTAACGTCATTACCTAACTGGAACACGTCTCTCTCTGTCAGTTATCTTTCTTTCTCATAAAGAGTTACTCAAGGGAGAAGCACTTTCTAATTCGACACTGAAAAATATGGGAAACTTTCCTGCCAACTGTTCTACCTGAAACAAGCAAGTAATAGAGGATCAGAAACACTTTAAGTTCTGTAACTAAGGACTACTGATACATAAAAGCTATTGTTTACCAGGCACGTTGTACTATAGTTTGCTAAGTATCCTTTCTTCTTACACTCTCTAGTCATTCATTGTTAACGTTTTCCAGAGTCTTCCAGCAAACGGATGTTTTTCATGAAGTATCAGAAACAAGTTGTTGTTATTAATCTCGGTTTTTAAGATCCATATATCCAATCCTCATGGATTAGATGTAAATGTGAAAAACAATGGTCCATAAAACACTTTGAAAAGAAAAGCACAACTTAAATATTACCAAGTCTTATAACTAAACATCAGGTATTTTATTTAAGGCATAGTTTATCTATGGCTATAATTCACCACACTACTACTTTTAAACCACTGAGGAGACATCAGGAGGAAACTGAATGTAGCTTTGTTACTAGAATACTATTTTTCTTTCCTCTTAGAAGAGCATTCTAATTGTCTTTGGGCAGAACAAATCTCTCGGGCCAAGACATCTCTGCCCTTGTCTATATAGGTACCTCTGTTTTAGACAACCAGCTAGAATTGTCACCAAATCTGTCAGAGGAGAAATTTGGACACGTTCAGAAAACGGGATGGGACATCGCTTTTTTGTTTTCCATTTCTTTCTTCCTTTCTTAAACTTTTCCTTTCTGTGTCTGCATTCACGCTCACCTGAGTTTGCATGTTACAAGTCAAAAATCGCATTCTTAATGTCTCAGTCCTCATATATTTATTACATTATGGCATGCCATCATAAACATAGTCTTTTAGAGACTACAAGCTAAAAAAAATCATTATTTTATTAGACTTCAAGGAACTTTAAGAGAACCTGAGTTCCAGAAACCTGATGGATGCATAATCTTTCAAAAAACTGCCTTAACAAAACTTGTCAGTACTGAGAAAGTCGGTTTGGACATGCTCTAATGAAGATGTATCCTTAGAAAAATCTCTCAAACAGAATCAAAAAGAATCAAAAACTTTTCTTAGGTAAGGAAAGAGGCTATTACTATAGTCTTGTTTCTTGTTTGCCATCTATAATTTTTATGTATTTGGTCTGTGGAAGATCTCATCACTAACTTGATTTCTATCTTTTCAGGCTTTGTAGCATTTTCTGCTTACCCAGAGTTAGCACAAAGGGTGAAAATGTTCTTTGCTTTAGGACCAGTTCTCACTATCACACATGCTACCAGTCCTTTCACAACGTTTGTACGTCTTCCTCAGCCAGTGATCAAGGTATGTCATTCCTCTTTCTGAAAGACTTGAATGCCTGCACTGTCTGTACTGAATTCACTCAGTTTAGACTGATTTTTAAGAGGGTGATGAGTTAAGCCTTAATTTAGGGTATCAACCTGTTAATAGAGCTGGTAGGCTTCAGACTTACCACAGAACTAAATTATAAACCTTGTTGTGATAACTTTTTGGAATTTCTTCAGGAAAATCTGCATATTCTATCATTGTTTGATAAAATCTAGTATTTTTGAATGAAATTCACAAATACCATAAAGAAAAGTTGTCTACATACTCTACTAATTTGAGCCTTAAGCATTAGTAGAAAACTACAAATATTTCACAACTTGAATTCATTAGACTTACAGTTGCTTCATGCTTGTGAAATACAAAATGACATAGGAAATTTAAAGGGTTACATCTATTTCACACCATAATTTGCCAACTTAATAGAATTTTCTCAGAATGGTAGAAATCTCCTGCATGTCAAAATGCAGTACACGCTCTTTCTGCCCAAGTTGTGCCAATTATGTGACAATACAGTGCCCAGCTCTACCCCCTCTCATTTGACCCTTTGCTAAGCATCAGTACTCAATATACAGTTTTGTACACTTGTCTGAAAGAAGTATTAAGGCAAAGAGGGTCTCCCTATACTCTACAACAGTGACTGAAATCAATAGGCCTTTCTCACTTTAGTCTACATGCTATGAACAGATGGATAACAACCTCCAGGACACATGCCCAGTACAGAGGCAGGAAGAATGTGTGGTGTACTCTGGAAAAATGCACTTTAAAGGTCAATGGAAGAACAGTTTGAGCTATCTTAGTTAAGAGGCTACACTACTACAGAAGAGGGAGTGACAATTTTCTGCATGATATGCTCTTGGAACAAGAAAACGTTTTCCACTCTTCTGCCCCTCAGTTAGTCCTTGGTTGCAAAGGAGCTCTTCGCCAGAATGAACTGCTGAGAAGACTTTCAATACTGCTGTGCACACCTCTGGGAAAAGTTTGTGCCAATATCCTCTGCTCCATAGGCGGGGGTAGAGCACAAAACCTGAATGTGGTAAGCATTTCCAAGAACACCTTAATGCAAATAGAGCAGGAGTCATTTTGAAGGAAAGTGATTTTTCTGCCCTGCATCTGTATACAGTTGCCAGGAACATAAAGAAATATGTTGCATTTTTCAAATAATGACAACTAGGAGCTCTGCTGCTGGTGAAATCAGCCATGTGGCATTCAATTCATACAAGGAAGAAAAGGCAGCAGCTGTATTGTTTCATTTTGTTTTAGAAGATCTTTGGCATCTCTCTATTCATTGTCTCTTGCTCTCTTACACTCATTATTTAACAAGTCCTCGCATAAAAAGCTCTTACACATGTAATCTCATTATGTTCACACAGGTAGTCTATTAATAACCTTCATCCTCTAATGAAGAAGCAGCACTCTACTTATAATCATCATGCAAACTGTAAAAACTGGGAAGAGATAAATCCATGCTTACTCCTTAAATGCAGTTTTCCATGCGACTAAGCTCTAAAGTAGGAAAGACTCTTTCATAAGGATAAAAGTCTACGTACTAATTCCTACTGTATAGCCACACTATTTGTGAGCTTACCATCAAATATATGCATTTCTAACACTTACGTTTTTCTTTCAGAGTCGAATAGATGTATACGTGGGACATTCCCCAGCTGGAACGTCAGTACAGAACATTATTCATTGGCATCAGGTATAACTGTGTACTGAAATATAAACACTTCCTATGGCTTTTTATGCAACTCACAGACTATGGAAAGTCCAGAAGCATTGGTTCTGGGAAACTCCCACCATCGCTTCTCACACAGTGCCCTAAGCAGCTGCCACCAGGGAAGCACTGCTTCCCAGATCATTACCCAAATTGTCCCTTTGGTATTCAGGCACTAAGGTCTCCACAAGGCTCATCAGGCCTCTCTGCACTTGGACTCCAGTGGCTTCCAGCCTTCAGCTTTGCTTTTGCCTTGAAAGCTGCAGAAGAGCACTCAAGCACAGCCTAGGCACTTGGCAGGCAGGAGAACGACAGTAGAAACCTGAGCAGCCAGGGAATGAGCCAGAACAAAGATGTGATCCAGGTTAGAGCTCTCTCCCAGAGGGTTAACTGCAGCAGGGAACAGCCTCTTCAGCTGGCATCATGCTCTAGGACCTGTTCTGAACCAGACCATGGCAAGAGTGCCAGTTCAGAAGTGTAGCACTGCACGTGCACAGCACGGTGACTATTTCTGCCAGCACTAGAGAAAGTGTTAAACTTTCCAGCATCCGGACCTTCAGCACCCGGATTCAGTAAAGAAAAGCAAGGTTGCACATTTCTGTGGCATCCTCAATTATCCAAACCTTGCACTCAACCCACACAGGAATAACTCAGGAAGAGTTCCATAAAGGCCTCTCACCTTTCATTCTATAAAATCACTCAGAAATCGTATTACTAATCAGGTTTGAACAAGACAGATTCAACTTATTTACTTTCTGTAACAAAACAGATTCAAGAAGACTACTGCTAAGTGACAAGCTAATTACAGTCCACCTACAGTAGCTGAATTCCTGTAAGGATTACAGTGTGTCTGGAAAGGTCACCGCTGCTGCGAGCAGATCAGACACCACTGACACACAAACAGTGTTTCGTTGTGATGTGTGATGTGAGGAGATATCATACATGATGCTAGACCGCCAATGGTAGCCCTGACAGACTCTACACAGGTCCTCTTTCCAGTGTGAAAACTGAACCTAGTCACAACTAAGTGAAGATACTGAAATAAATATACCAATGGTGGCAGCTGAGGATCAGGGTAGAATGTTAGCAAGGACAAAGGCAGCAATGCCACTCACCCTACAGCCCTTCCTCATCACCTGGGGAAGTCAGCAACTGGAGGAAGGGCCAAGAGGAACTCACAGTCCACTGTCTGATCCTCACATTTGATCACAGGGAGGAACATACCAGCAGCACTCTGCTCTGTCTCTTAACGCCTTCATTTTATCTGTCCTTGTTACAATATCCACAGGTATCCCATGCAGACCGATTCCAAGCTTATGACTATGGCTCAAAGGAAAACATGAAGAAATACAACCAGGTAAGGCAATATGGTTTTCCTGAGAACTCCTCCTTAGGTCCCGGTGAAACTAAGAACACATAACTTCAACTACTACAGAAAAGAGACAATGATCTGAGATAATGTTTTACCTGGACCTAACATTACTAAGTGTAAAAGGCACAGACTGTTCCTTGCAGACAATTATTAGAAGTTTATTTTGCCATCTCTACCGATGCAGGGATGTGTCTGGTGACATACTGGTTTACCTGCCATTCCCGAAAGACCACGAGCCACATCCAAGTCCTAGGACTGGATGAGCGAGGGGCAGCACTTCTTCCCAAGAAACACCCAAGCCCTGAGAAGTGTTCCAAAGAGTTCTCAGATGCTTTCCAAAACCCACGTGATAGCCAACAAGAAAAATAATAGAATCACTTTTAGATAACAGGGTTAAGTTCAAAGTATCCTGTGCATGGTCTCTTGCCACGCTGTAGAATAATCCTGCATTAAGTCATTTAGCTCAAGGATTGGAAGATCCCCACTGTGCTCTGTGTTTGGTCGGTTTCCTCTGTGATAACAGGCAAGGCAAGTAGCTTCACTGGATATTACTCCTTAAGTAGCTATGATGTAGCTATGACCAAGAGTGTGTTTGTCTTGGTACAACACAACTAAAATTCCTTCTATGTCACATAAAAGCATGAAGAGAGAAAAATGGGAAATATGAACAACATCTGTGCAGTTCTTCCCTGACAAACAGAAATACTGCACTTTCCATATCCCTATCTGTGAACAGAACAAGCAGGCGTCAAAGCTCAGGACAACTCACATCCATGCATTACAGAAAAGTCTAGAAATCCCTTCCATGATGCGTAGGATTGGGGCTAGGGAAATATACATTAAGAGAGTGAACTCAATCCCTACTGTTTACCTGTTGTGTGTGCAGAAGAAAGACAGATGTCTGCACAGAATCCTTTTTGTAATCACAGCTTCTGGTACAACAGTATTCACTCAGGTGCCCTCCCTTCCTTACAGACTACTCCTCCTGCATACGAGATAGAGAAGATAAGTACACCCATTGCCGTTTGGAGTGGTGGACAAGATAAATTTGCAGATCCCAAAGATATAGCAAAACTACTTTCTCGAATTAATAATCTCTACTACAATGAGAATTTTCCTTTCTGGGGACATCTTGATTTTGTCTGGGGCCTCGATGCAACTGAGAAAATGTATATGAAAATTGTTGAACTAATGAGAAAATACCCTTAAAGTTTCATATAGGAAGTTCCTTCATCCAGCAAAGCTCTCAAAGATTTTGATTTAGCAATAGAATATGCTTATAGGGGTTGGTATAGGGGTTTGTCCTTTTCTTGAGTTGTATTCCATGGTTTTACGGTATTTTGGTGAAGGTGGGTGGCTAGGTAGGTAAGTAGGTAAGGTAAAGTAGCTTCGTAAGGTAAGAAACATGGGGATGAACATCGAATATACAATTTAGAATGTCACAATTAGGGTGACTTACTTTGAAATATTTTAACGGCTACAGGGCGAATCTTTCTACAAACTAGCTTTTTTCTCCCTTGTATGTCAATATTGTATATTCCACTTGAGACAGAGGTGTTATCATCTTATGTTATCACATAACAATTGGATATAGCCACGACTCCGTTGAAGTATTAATGACCTTGGCTTAAATTAAATCATTATCCTCTTCATAAAGTGCTTGGAATGCTTTTATTTTCTCACATTATCAAGAATAGCACGCCTGAACCCCAACATCTTCTGTCATAAGGCCACCTTAGCATCTAAATATACAGTAGTTAGCCTTATTGGCCCACATACCGAGGGATTCAACCTCTCAAAACCTATGTCAGAGAGAAACCATTCGCCTCTATCTGCTTGTTAGAAAGAAGCAGATACTCTCTGATCCTCCATGCCCACTTATCAGCAACTGTTTTGTTCGCTTCCTGAATACAAAGAGTACAAACATCTCTATACCCTATAGCCTTGTAACTGAGGATTGAGGAGATACGGCTCTATCAAGTAGCCTGCACATCAAGGACTAGAGCACTGATCTCAAGAAACTTTCCTGACACTGTCAGTAAATTGGTTTCAGGATCTTCTAACTTCTCAGTCCACCATGTCCATATGTTCTGCTATTCACCTACAAAATAATCCAGAAGGTGAAAGATCACAGCAAGGGTTCATCAGTGCACTCCAAGACAGTGTAACTCAGCTACTGTGGGTGTTCCTGGTTGCGGGGTCAAGCCCAGATTCCGCAAGCAACATTTGTGGCAAATTAAATCCATTTGATCATTATCTGAAAACAGTCATCAATGTGTAAACAAAACACATTTGTCTTGTGTAATACAAAAAACATATGCAAAGGAGATGAAACACCTTGTCTAGCATCTACCACTGGGAACTGAATCCAGAATGTATGGAGAGGTCTATAATCCACAACCCAGAGTGGACTCTCACCCACACCACATCACCCACCAGCTCCCAGCAGCCTGACCACTACAGAGGTCTCTGAACAGGCCTAACCCTGTTTCTCAGCTGAGCACAGGAGACATAGCATTATCCACAGTACGAACGTGAGCTCCGGGTCTGAAGGGCAGGGAGCAAGACCAACAACTTGAGTTTAGGTAGAGAGGAAGTGAATGCCTCTTCCAATGCAGCAAAGCCCTTCACCTCTGCCCTCATACTCCCACAGATCCACCCAACGTGCAGACTTGCTGCACACTGTGAACATAACACCATGACACTGCACAAAACATGTGCTAGATGGGTCAGAAAACAACAAATCACAACACCAAACTCATCCCAGCCTCATCAGTGGTGCATTTTCCCTATTGCAGAAGTAGGGCTAAACAGGAGAGAGCTCAGATCCTCCACTGACAGAACACATAGCTCTGCCCCACTGAAGAAGGCAAAGGGCAGGCAACGGGGATCACACTTCCCAGGTGATGAAAGAAGGGGGATACGGCAGCTCTTCAGACACCAGTTGTGTGGATACAGAGCTAAGACCAAGCTCACACAGCCTGAAAGTGAATACCATGGGGCACTCAAGGACATCAGTTTCTCCAGAGAGCCATTCCACATTCAGTATGAAGAAACAGCCACAGATACACTCTGCGAGAGGTCATGGGGAAACATCTGGGCCAGTGAAACCCTGCTTGGAAAAGAACGCAACTAGCCTAACACCACCTCTGACCCAAATAAGGTTTACAAAGGGTTGCCAAATTTTCTCACGGAAGACAAAAACAACTTCCAAACAATTAGATAGGCTTGACACTCAATGATAAGGACTCCCACAAATGATTATTATCTTCACATTAGAATCCACCAGGAACGCAATCCTGTGATGCTTTCTGTCAGCACAAGGAAGCGTTCACCTCTTACATGTTCTTTCAATAGACTGACAACTACCCAGACTACATCCCTGCAGTGCTGCGAGGGACCCTTACTCCACTGAACCCACTCCTACAGCTCCTCATCCTTCTTGTTTTGGGGGCCCCAGGCCTGGACACAGTACTCCAGATGATGCCTTACAAGGGCAGAATAGAAGGGGGCAATCACTTCCTCTCCCTGCTGCCACCCCTCTTTTGACGCAGCCCAGCATACAGCTGATTCCAAGCCCTCCTCCGCAGGGCTGCTCTCCACGAGCAATCCCGTGCCTACGACTGCCTCAGGGATTAGTCAGCCACACGCTCACTGAAACCTCTCTCCTTACCCACACACTGTTCCCTCAGGCGGCCAGCGACCGCTGCCGCTCCTTACCTAACGGAGACTCGGACTCGCACATTTGAACCACGCGTGCCCGCTAACATACTCGGGCAGCCGGGAACGGCGCTGCCGCGCTCCGGGTCCCGGAGCTGGGCGGGCACGCGGCGCTGTAACGGCGGCCGCAGGGCATTGCAGGCGGCGGTCCTGCCGCGCTGCCCGGCGCCGCGCAGGCTCCTCCCTTCGCACCGCGCCGTGACCCGGGCCGGCTGCGCTCCTCTCCGCGCTCCCTCGCTTTGTCTCCCTCCGGGGCCGGCCACGCGCGCTCGAGACTCGGCAGCCGCCGGCGGAGAGCGGCCCGGCTCGGCGGTAAGCAGCAACCGCCGCCTTCCCTCCCTGCCTCCCTCCCGCTGCTTTGCGCCGCTGCTTGCTGAGGTCTTTCCCATCGCGTCGCGCCGCGCCCTTCCGGGGTGCGCGCCCCCATCAGCACTGCCGCCTCCCTTTCCTTCCCCTGCCCTGCCCTGCCCTGCCCGCGGCCGGGCTGACAGCCGCGTGTGCCCGCAGGGAGGCCGGCAGCCGGCGGCGCGGGGCCTGGCTCCCGAGGAAAGAGCAGCCTGTGCCCGCGCTTCGTTTCTTAAGCCAAGGAGCTATGTAGTGCTGTCATTGAATCGGGAAGTGAAAGAATGTGAAAAGGGAAGAAGTGGTGTTACTTGTGCACCTGGAGCTCTGCCGTGAGGTGTTAGTGCTGCTGAACCTCATTTTGCACCTACGGCGTGTGATCTCTGTAGGATCTCGGGTATCAGACGTGCGCTGAGCAATGTGACTTAATGGCTTCGTCACGTACATGCACCTTCCCATTTCAGAAGGGTGACAGACTCACTCCGCTTCTGGGAGAAGTCCTTTTATTTTGGAATTTATTTATAATGAGTGCGGTGCCCGCATCCAAGAAGCCAAGGGCAGAAGCGGTGCACGTGGCACCAAGCAGTTCGTTGTCACACGGGCGGGTTTTTCCTTGTGGTAGGCTAAAGTGATTGACTGCACAAAACTGGAGCTTGCACACGTTGGCTAAGTTGCCTTAGGCTAGCAGGTCCCATAAAGTTGTATACAGACCCACAGTCTCATGAAGGACTCCTAGGAGAAGGTGATCTGGTTTGTGTGATATTCCTGAGGCAGTATATTTCTGGTCTCATATAATGCATTTCTATGTGCTCAGGATACCAATAACTGAACCAAAAGCCACTATTGACAAACGCAGAAGTTCCCAGATCATGGAGAAGTACAGGAGGCATTGTTCCCAAGTGCTATACAATACTGTAGGCAAAAATTGCATGCTTGTTTTTTCAGTAGTATTCTAAGTGTCTGTAAGTGCAAGGAGTTTTATTTCATGGTGTTAGCCTTCAAAACAAGATTCGGTGGCTCAATCAATGAGAATACCACAACGGTGTTTTTTGTGGTCCTCTTTATGTGTCTGAATACATCCAAGATGAGGCTTTGAGGTATTTCCTGGAAGTTAATCACCGTGCCAAGGGAAAGTACAGCTCAAGGTGAGGGATGTCATGAAATCCTCACCTTCTCCAGGAGTGGCAAGGTGGCTTAACGTGTGAAGACGCTGAAGGAAATGTGGTATAAAAATTAATGCGGTGTTTGCCCGACTTGTATGTGTAGGGTGTTTTCTTTTTCCTGGTCTTATCTGACTCCTGGTATTGTATTTCTGTATCATAGGTTACATTTCCAGTTTGAGTTCTGAAAAGCAGGTTGCTGCCTTGTAATGAAAGTCTTCGTCTACGTCATTTCAATAAATATCTAACATTTGGATTGCCATGCCATAAAACATACTTTCTGGGCAAAATTTCAACTAGAAGTGTCTGTCCATGGAAGCAAGTGATCTTCCCAGTACAATACAGATCCTGACTGATCCACATATTCTTTAGTACTGTTGCTGCCTGGATATCCCTCTTATATAAAAAAAAAAAAAATCAGCATTTTAGATCTTACATGGGTGGTGATACCTCTCGGTGATGCCATGAGTCAGGCACCTGCTCAGATGCATCCTTTGCCTATCACTTCCTACTAGCAGCTCCAGGAGACTCACAGTTCAGCACACAACGTGTTGAACTGAGCTAGGAAAGCTCTGCATAATCACTGGAGAAAGTACCTGCCTCTTTCAGCATCTCCAGATCACTGTCAGAAGGCCTCCAGCCATTGACTTGGAGTAAAGTTCTGGTGGGGGGGGAGGGGATAAATATTATCAGATTCATCCTGAAAGCACAAATAATTAATTGGGAAATTATTTGGGTCCAGAGATAGTCTGTGAATAGCTTCCTTGGGATGAGTAGCCTGTGGGGCTGTGGGAGTGAGCTGCACAGCACTGTGCTCTGCTTTCAGACTGTGGGTAGTCCAGCTGGCTTAAAGGCAGCTGTTGAGTTACACTCAGTGCTGCTATAAAGTGTGTGCCTATCGCTGTCAATCTTAGAAACTTAGGAACAAGAAATCAGGTATTGAAAGTATCCTTTTTTTTTTTTTTTTTTTTTTAACAAGAATTAAAAGCAGACTCAAGCAAACCAAATCCTTCCTGTAAAGGCAAACACTCCTGGTTTTTTTCCATCTACACAAGCACAAGAGTTCGAGCAGCTAAGTTAGAGAAGGAGGTCAAAAACTTAATTGTGAAATCAACTTACAGTATTATCTTAATATGTTTCTGCAACATGGTGCTCACGCCTGATTAACTGGTGGTTTTTTGTACTTGCTGACCACACTCCATCCCATAGGTAACAGCACTATCAGTTTTTGACCTGCATTTTGCTCACTTCATCATTAGGGGTACAAAGTAGTCAGAATCCATTGAACTAATGCCCCAAATTGTATAATATTTTTCTAGATTTGAGGCCACAAGGCAGACATGATTCGTTACAGACAATATAATAGACTGGAGGCGAACTGTGAATTCGTGTCAGAAATGTCTGTCAAACTTAATTCTCCTTTTTTTCATCACGTGCATTATGAGCCATAATAAATAACATAACATGCATTGTGAGCCATAATAAATAAGACAGAATAGGAATTTGTCATCCAATGGAAACCAAAATGGATCGTTGCAGTTGGTTATTCACCCAATTAAAAACTGTCCTCATTAGAAGTTATGGAATTTGGAACTGTTACAAAATTAAATAGCAGATATTGTCAGAAGAACCATTACCTTTTATAGGAAGGAGGGCTCTTGTTCCTTCCTGCGGCTTTGTCTTTGAGACAAGTGGGAGCATTTGTAAGCAATCCTACTCTCTTTGTTTCCTGGAAATCTGTGATGTGTGGCAGACCACTGTGCTGATCTTAGCCTCTCATTTGTTTCCCTTGGCAACGCAGCCTCTTGTCTTGATGGTGGTAGTTAGCTGGTAGTTAGGTGGTAGAATTTCTTTCATTTCTTCCCTCTTCTAGCTTAATACGCCCTGGTACGCGCATTTTGGCAGGGGACTGTTGTGGATTTCCTAGATGAAGGACTGGGCATTGTTCCTCCACGCTTGTCTAAATTAACCTTGTAATAGGTGACAGCAGAGATGCTGTCCCGTGCTGCTGGTAGCCCGAAGGTGCTACAGATTCAAGGCATTCTGGTGATACTTGGTTACATTAAAAATGGGTTTCTGCTGTAACTGAATGGTGTTACCGAAAAGTGGGAGGGATGGATTAAGTTTTGTTTCGACACAAAAAACCATCAGAGAAAAGAGCCCCTTGAGCTCTCTGGTCAGTAATTCACAGGTGCAGGTTTCAGTGTTCAGAATTTCCAGTTTGTTTTTCAGGATGTTGTCTTAAAAGTGGCCAATATCACTGCAGACAGAGCACATTAATAACCCTGGTAGCAAGCCAGCACAGACAGCTCAAACACGCAGGGTTTTGGTGTAGTAACATGGGCATCATAGATCCTGACTTCAAAAGTGCACATAAAAATGAAGGTGAAAACACACAAAGGTCAGAGTGCTTTGTGCTCTGAAGAGATGGGAAGCATCTGTTATTTCTACATTTGTGTTCTCTGTAGTGGTGATGTTTGTCCTGAGGGCAATTAATTCAGTTTGTTAGTTAGCTTACTCTTACCCTAAATTTTAAACATATATCAACACAGTCCCATCTAGTCGCTAGCCACTAGCAGTTAACCTGTGGGCTGCATCAGCACTCTGCGTGCCATATGTTGGAGAGGAACTGAAATAACATGATCCTAAATTAAGACCATGCCAAACTGGGAGAGGATTAAGTGGTGGAATAAACCATCAGTTTTGAGTTATCGCTCAGGATGGCAGGTGAGGCTTTATTTTGTGAGCTGCCTTTTTGTGGAAGGGGAAGATAACAAGATGTACTTAATTTCCTGTGAGCAAAGATGAGTGACTTTGCTCGTGGGTATGCATTGAGCGGTTTATTCCTTACCACGGACATAAAATGTGAATGAATAGAAGGCTCTTGCTGTGTTAAATTATGAGCCATTACTGAGACAACGTATTCCAGAGCCCAGCTCGGTAGCTCCTACTCTGAAGAGCAACTTCTCAATTGAGCGAGGTGGGGCTGTCTGCAAGCAGCTCCTTGTGCTTCTCTTCATTGAAAGGCCTTTGTATTGTTTTGTGTTAGTTGTTTTGTTTTGTTTTGTTTTGTTTCTCTGCACAAGAGAATGATATTGCTGTGACATTCAGTGCTTTGTGTTTGGGTTTTTTTTCCAGAAGAGACCACTTACTATTCCAGCTGAATCCCTTTGCTGTGATAGGGAACTGATGTTTCAGAAAACACGCTGACAGATAAACGTGCTGTTTCTTTTTGGAGGGAACCAACAGAAGGCCGTTTGCTGTTTAGGCTCTTTTTGGCATATTTTATATCAACCCAAGCATGCGTGTAAGTGGTTATATGCTTGGCGTTTCAAACAGAGCTGGAGTGAGTTAGATGCCTGCATTTCTAACCATTTTTTTCACCAAATTCAGCTGAACATCAACTTCAAAATATAGAAGTACAAATATTTGCACCATGAGTGACTTGCTGGCATGAAACCATCCTTAGTCTTCATCTAGCAATGACTGGATCTTCTCTATTTCAAGTTTGCCGAGACAACTGAGTTCCATTACGGGAAATTAAAAGGGGGTTTTGCACTTGCTTATTTGACTATTTTATTGAGAACTGACCTTCTTGTGGTTTGAGACATCTTTCTTTTAGAATTCTGTAACCATCACTCTTCACAGAGTAGTAAAACAGTGTTACAAAGTTTTAGCTTCTTGTTGCAGTATTAAAGTAAGCTTTTTATGTAATCATGGCGTGAATATAGAGCATTATTTTCAAGAGTATCTTGTAGAAGATGGAACCATGCCACAGTTTAGCTCTTGTATTAGCAAATATTTCCACACCTTGATCACAATGAACTGAAGCAAGTGATTTTATTGCGCTTTATGTTCTACCAAAGCATCTAACAAAGGATGAATATTTCTAAAATAATCAACTGTTAAAAACATGCAAAGAGTAAATGATTACTAATGCCCCAGGCTCCTGTAATTTTTAGCAGAATTTTAGATTGCACCTTTAAAAGTGCTTTGTAAAATCTTACCGATGATCTCTGTAATGAAGCTTTATTTACTGACAAACACTGCTGGTGGAAGGGAAGTCGGTGTAATGTAACTACATCTCTTGAAATTTAAGAAGTATGTTACAAGGAGGGAAACTGGAAACTAATGATTAAACTAGCAATATATTAAAATTCAGCTGCTCGTTATTTGTAGATCTAAAAGGTCATTCATTATCTAAAAATCTCTTTTGGAGACACAAGAATGACAAGCAGCCTCGAGGTGATGGTGATGAGTGGCAATTCCATCCTCATGCTTCAGTGGTCTGCAGGTGTTAGTGGCAGCAGTGCTCCAAGCTCATCTCATCACCCAGAGGCCCAGATCTGTGTGGTTGTGCATCTCTCAGCACAGCTTGGGGCCCGTGGCCTGGCCAGCCTTGTTGGTGTGCTACAACCTCACATGGTTGGGTTGTGTGACCTGTTGGTGTTCCAGAGCCTGTCCTAGGCCTGGATGTACACGGTATGAACTCCTTTTGCCCAGACCAAGCTGGCTGCACACAGCCATTGCAGACACAACCGTGTGACTTTATTAGTTCAGTACTTCAGCAGGGCTAATTAGCCTTGCCGTGCAGCCATGCGTACCGCCTGCTGCTCTCACAGGTCACGGTTCTGCAGCTCGCCAACTTAGCTGAGCTCAGGCAAAGGGACTTGCTCTTTTGTGCCCACACTACTCGCTAGAAACAAGCCTGTGCAGTATCCTGTGAGTGCACTGGAGAGTTTATATTGAATTGTGGAGTTTTACCTCTCAGAAAACCATGAGTATGTTCTCCAGATCTTCTCATTACCACCTCTGTCTTATTAACCTGCTCTTGATACATCTTGATGTACTTCATGTGCCTTGATGTTTGATTATGCTAAGTTAAAATTGTCTGTTTTTCATTTGCCTTTCATTTGATTCCATGCTCGTTAGCCTGAACAGAATGATTTTTAATAATATTTAAAATACTTTTTTCCTTTGTATGGGCATTTCTTCTTAATCAGACATTACCTAAGTTCATCTAAATTAGTTGGAGTGCCTGAAATGGTACAGCAGAAAAAGACATGATCACTCTTAGACTGTAGAGCACTTTGTGACGTAATAGATGACGACAGCTCCCAGCTGCTGTTGGTACTTACCCTCCATGGTTGGGGCTGGAATGTGGTCCCCTGTATTTGCATAACTATTTTGTGTGTCTGAATATAAAATTTGTTTCAGTTACTTGCATTTCTCTTTGCTCATGTAGACTAAAATATGAGATTGTTTCCACAAGACAAGGAGCCATTGATCAGGGCTCCTGAAGCTAAGCTTGGAAAGTCCATTTCCTCTTTCATCCATTGAAATCCCTCTGCTCCTCCTTACGCAGTGGGCTGGCTGTGCTCAGTGCCTCACTCTCTGCAGAGCTGCCACATCCTTTCCTAGTGCTGGCACAGTTTGAGGAAGTGAGAATTTATTTTTCTCTTCAAAATACCTTGAGTTGTATGTGGGTTTTTGTTCTTATTAATAATTTTTCTTTTGGTTAAAAATGGCTCTAATACCTTCTCCTTTTAGCTTTAGTATTCTTAGGGGCATCCAAGAGGTTCTGTGATGCCTCCCTTGCTGATTCACAGGATTTCAGCTAGGGGATACCACAAGCTTCAGTAGCAAGACTTTTTCGCTAATGATGGGGGGGTTTGCATTTTGGGTGGTCCTGTGCAGAGCTGGGAATTGGACTCAATGATTCTTGTAGGATTTTGTGGGATAGCCAACTCAGGATATACTATCACTCCATGATTCTGTGATTAGGATGCATGCTTTTTTATATCTGAGGGGGTTTTATTAGTGTTCCTAAGCCAGATGGAGCATATGAACACAGAGTCTCTCATAGAAGATGTAATATATGCTGAGCATCTGAGCTGCTGGGAAAGAAGAGTGATGTAAGTTCTGCACTGACCATGCTTGTAGTCCTCCTCTTACACAGTCTGTTAGGGTGGCCACAGTACAGCTAAGTTCAGGTGGAACTAGCCACAGGGAACTATAAACTTAGCCTTGGCTGAAGGAGAACTATTTCATTACTGTGGTCCCATGGGGCCTTTCTGCAGCCTGTGAATAGGCAATGAATAGGGCTTTCCTGCCAAGATGATCATTTACACCAGAGCTCCATTTGTATAAAATTAAATTGTTAGAGAACTTTTTCCATTGGTGATACCACCACAGCTAATGTTGATGTCTTGGGTGTAAAAGCCAAGCTTCACTGTTTCGTTTTGTTGTTGTGTTTTGTTTTAACTTCCATTAGTGTGTCACAAATTGCCCAAGGGTTTTGAATGCCTTACATCGAAAAAGCTGGTGTCTAAATTAAGTGCACAGATCTGAGACATGCCAGATGACAAGAATAGAATTCTTGACAATGGAACACATGGGAGTAAAGTCAAGCAAGAATAAGTTACTTGAGATTAGGAGATGATATGAAAAAACAGGAGAAGATAGGGAAGTGTGCCAAATAAGGGATTTTTCAATTAAGCAGGATGATTGTGATTATTTTTAAAGAAAGCATATTGTTTACATGAATTCAACGTCTCCTATCACATTTCGTTATAACATTGGCACTGAAGGTTAAAACTGAAGGCTGACCTAACAAAGAGTGGTAATTTCTGGAAAAATGAAAAGGACCCAACTTCAGACATCGATATTTCAGTTGCCAGCTAAAATCATGTTAGGATTGTTTTCCTCCAACTCAGAGTCCTCCGGCTTCTAGAGAAAAGAGCTTTGCTGAACCCACAGCTTTTACGAGACACAAAACATATGTATTGCAATATATATGAAGCATCTTTGACATTCAGAATCAAGTGTGTATGGTTTGAGAGCACAGAAGTGAAAGGCCACGTTAGCAGCTTCATGTTTATGTTTCCAATGTCATTTAGATAATTCATTTTCTTCTTTTTTTATGACCACAGCATGCCTAAATATTTGTCTTTACTTGTTCAGAGCTGCTCAAAGAGTAATTACCATCAGTCAACTTGTCGTATTTCATTGTAATTCGAGTGGAGTTGAAGTCAACAAGTTGTACAGTTGGAGCACGTGGTACTTTATACTGCTGATAGGAGTTTGTATGCTGTTTCATTTTTAATTATAGGCTTAGCAGGAAAAAAATATGGGAGATTCATGTTGGTTTAAAGTATGTTTGTTGTGACACATGCACAAGGAAATAGATTTTGTGCTTAGACTTTGAACTGTAACAATTTAACAGCTTGAAATTTGGTTTATTTGCTAGGGCTTTTTTTTTTTTTAATCCAAGCTGCTGTAAAGACTGTAAAAATAATTTGCTATGTTGTGTTAGATCCACTTGAATAATGTTAGAATGAGTCAGCTAGTTCACAAATGTTCTGTGAGACCCTGGGCGTTCCTACTTTAAAGTCAAGATGCCTGCTAAATTCTAGATTGCTGGTGAGCGTGTCAGTTCTTGAAACTGAAGTAGTGAGCGGATACAGGCACGGAAACCGGTGTGACATTTGAATGCATTTCTAATCTGAATGACCTGTCCTGTTTCATCCAGCACCCGTCCATGACCAGCGTATCTGTTAATGTTAACTCCCTTGGACTCTGAGGCAGCTGTCTGCCAGTACCAAGTGCAGTCAGCCCGTCCTTCGCAGCCAGATGGAGACATTGGAGAAAAAGGGAGACCTCCTTGGTTTGCAAACAGAGGGCAACATGGAACAACCATTCAGTATCAGTTCCTTGGTACGTATTGCATAGTGATGCTTTAATGGCTTAGCACCCTCTTTCAAGTAAGCAACAATTTCAGAGCAGTTTAGCAGTGCTGATGTCAGCTGAAAGGGCATTTTCTTGAATTCTGCCAGCTTCTCACATGTTCTTCCTGATGGTTTCATATGTATGGCTTTTAGGGTTTTTGCTTGATTCAGCTATTACAGTTTTAAAAGGTTGAAGCAAACATTTTAAATAGGAAAGGTAAACCTTTTCAGCAGTGTAAGAGGAAACAACTTGCAGTAGCCACTAGTTAACTACTTAGCAGGAAGGAAATCACTACATTAAGCAGCTTTGTTTTTTCTTTAGCAGAATCACTTCTAGATCCTTAGACTTGAACTGCCTCATCCGAAACCATAGAATGAGCTGTTGACCATTCAGGGTAACACATTGCTCTTTGTTTGCTGTACCCAGAAGTCATACACAATACATCACAGAATTGTACAACATTAGTTCACATCTTCAGGCCTTCCACTAGATTACTTTAAGAACTGAAGGTAGAACCTTATTTCATTTCATTTTTGAAGGATTCTGAAGACACACTTTGTGTTGCCTTTGATAACTTCTGCTGGGGTTCACTTATTTTTTTACATAGTTTTTTTTTTCTGGGATTTTCTTACAGTTTGAAAAGTCTGTGAGAGGGAAAGAATCCTTTCTTATTTGTAATGCAATTGAGAAACATTAGTTTCTCAGCATAGAGACTGATACTTATTTTCAGGAGCTGAAGATTTCCTTTGAGTTTCTTGAATAAGATCATCTACTGAAAGTGAAATGCACTATCTTGTTCTCCTCACTATTCTGTTCTTTTTCAGAAAAAGCTCGTGGCTATTCCTGACCACACAGACATCTCTGTGACCCCAGAAGAGAGAGTGCGTGCCCTACGCAAACTTGGCAGCAACATTGCAATCAATGAGGACATCACTCCACGTCGTTACTTCAGGTCTGGAGTAGAAATGGAACGGATGGCATCGATATACATGGAGGAGGGAAATCTGGAGAATGCTTTTGTTTTTTATAACAAGTTCATAACGTAAGAAACAGTTTATAGTAACTGTAGCCACTATTCTTTGTTACAGTACCATAACTGTAGTTCTAAGTAAAGGGCAATAAGTATTTGCAATGAAAACGGAGCACCCCTTTAGCTTAGGAGAAAAACATTCACTGTTTTCTTGCAGAATAGCTACCTTCTTTTGAGATCTTTGATCCAACTTCAGTTTTGATTATAATTTCTTCTCTACTGTTAGTGGAGTAGTCTCACCCGTCTCCAGATTGCCAGGGTGAATTAACATAACATACAGAGGCTGAA
Source organism: Odontophorus gujanensis (assembly GCA_013399175.1). Taxonomy (NCBI): domain Eukaryota; kingdom Metazoa; phylum Chordata; class Aves; order Galliformes; family Odontophoridae; genus Odontophorus; species Odontophorus gujanensis. The sequence goes on from VXAB01003979.1 coordinate 1,630,256, forward strand.
GTTTACTGTACCAGGCTATACCACAAGCACTGTTCCCCACAGGTTATTATGTATAGATCAGCATGTTGGTAAAATACAGTGTAAGCCTTAACAATCAATGTTTACGTAAGATTTCTGAGACTAATGATTAAAGCCCTGTGAGCCTCAGCAGATTTTAAAGGCGATAATATGGCACAGTACTCAAAAAAGAAACAAACATGAAAAAACAGCTTTTTGCCCCAAAAGGATTAAGCATCATTTATTGCTTCTTAAAGCAGTAAATCCAAAATGCACAGTAGGTGTTCACTGTATGATTATTTTTCCCCTTAAAAAAAAAAAAACAAATTCTGGACAGCTTTCATTACAACTCTCAAAATAATCCATTGGAAACTATCTCAGTGGCAGATTTAAACTTTTAAGTAGCTCACTCTTCTATAGGAGTGATCAATTTATTTTGCTGCTTCTAAAAGCATTTTTTTAATAAGCATATTTTAGATGATTTGGGGTTTTGTTGTTGTTGGGTTTTTTTGGTTTTTTTTTTGGTTTGTTTGTTTTAAGAGAAGAAACCTTCATCCCTCCCTTTCTGTTCTCAATATTCTGAAAACTAAACCAAATCATTCTTCCTCAACTATTTCAAATGCATGTCTACAAAGAAGGTCTGGAGGTGAACATAGCATAAATTGCTGGAGAAAATACAATAGCAGCTGTCAATTCCAAACTTTTCTGTAGCTGAGCATTGCCATAATTTAAATGTCTAGATGGGTTAATAATATTGCATTTAGCCATACAGCTTAGTCTGGTAGAAATAGCTGCTTTAATGAGAGTGCCTTATTTAAGAGTCAGCATTTCCACTGAGGAGACATCAAGGTGGCACAAATAAGGTTTAGTAACAGTGGCTTGTATGGAGGGAATTTGCAGGTGCTGAGCATTAGCTAATCCTTTTTTAACCCAACCCACTAGTAATGAGAAACAAAATATATTCAGATGTAGAAAATAACCTCCTGTCATTGCTCTACGTGTCTCATACAAGTCCATACAAGAGTTTAAGCAATAGCTTAAACAAATGAATGTGTAGAAGTCTGCTCCAAGTCATCTGGAACTCAGTGTTTAATGGTTACAATATGTGAAACTGATTTTTCTGCCGAAGAAAAGCTAACAGAGATATTCCTCTGGCTATCAAGGCAAATATACATGTTTAATTTTCTAGCTTGTTTGTGGAAAAGCTGCCCAGTCACCGAGACTATCACCAATGTGCAGTACCAGAAAAACAAGTTATTATTAAGGTAGGGTTACTGCTTTCTGAATTTTGAGGAATGTTTCTCACGTTTCTGTTCTTTCCTATCATTCCTTTTCCCCTAGTGCATATGTGGCCCAAAGCAGACAGCAGAGCTTGAATTTCTGATAACTGTCTCTACTACACGTTTGTGTTTTATTTCAGTTTAACCACTTGGTCATTACTGGAAATGGTCATTCCAAAAGGTGAATAAGACATGTCTATAAGTAGGTCAGTAGATTGTTGGAAACACAAGTACATCTGTTTCAGGAAGTTTACATATTAAAAACACTCTAACCTAACAGCATGCAGTTCCATTTTGATCCTAATTTCATGAATAGCCAAAGTCCTCTGGAAAGAGAAAGGAAGAGAGATGCATGGCCTTACTGGCATCTGAACATTATTTGCTACAGAATCAGAGTGTATTTTTAATTTGTTACCAAATATGTATTTACTTGTATTGTTAAGTTTCTACCAGTTTGGTTTTTTTGCTCTGACATAGTTTGTCATTTTTCTAAAAGACAAATTTCAAAAACAGCCTTATGAGGAACTTAAAAACATCTGGAATTACTCACTGAGAATTGTTAGAATAAGCTTAAGTGTCTTTTTCTTTATGCTGCTGTATTTGCATGGCTTTCCCTACCATTAAAGCTACATAATGTCTTATTGAAGGCTGAAACGCTTCACACTAAATGTTATTTGACTGTTACCCACAATCCAGGAAAACATCCCTGCTGAGAAAGGGAAAAGGGATTGAACATATGCTCCCTTCTTTTGCACATGGTTACTTCCCCTCCCTTGCTTACAGCCTCTAAACTATTTTGTAGTGGCCTCTTTATCAGCCATAAACATCAGCAGCACTGACTTTGTTTAAGTTAAGTATCTGTGAGAGCTGTCACAGGACCTGCACATGTAACTGTAGCCTTTTTTTCTTTTTATTTTTTTTTACCACCTAGAAATGAGCACATTAAGCTTTATTTCTGTCCTGGGAGTTCCAGAGTAAAATGTGTTGATCCTGCATGAAACACTGAAAGTTGGCCTTGGCTTTATCTACAAAATATACCTATGTAAAAAAAAATTAGTCATCACACACCTGTTAAACAGAGGTAACAGACTGCTGGAAAAACAATCTTTTCTTTAGATAACAAGCAGTCTTATAACACCTTCTACTGATGTCACTTAATACAGCTTATCAATGTACTATGTAACCACTGTACAGTGCACGTTTAATAAGCTGATTATTCACTGTGTAATTCTTCCTTGCTTTCCTGGGAGAAGAGCAGTATTTTTTAATCTTTTCTTCTTTTTTTTTGAAATCTGTATTACAGATGAGTTTGGTTTTCAGGTGATCCTTTTATAAAGTGAAAAGTTAACTTACCTATCTTTCTACCCCACCCAAAGAAACTGAAGGAGGTTGCATTTCCACGGACAGATGAACTGAAGAGAGATCTTTTAAAAAAATATAGCTTAGAATATCAAGAATACATGCAAAACAAAGTAAGTTCCATGTGGTTATAAAATCACCACTGTATGATTATTTTTTGCATCGTATGCAGCTTTGTGAGAGCAAAGCAATAAAAGAGCCATTCTGCACAAACCTAATCGATGCCTAGAGTAACTTTTTTCAGAATCTGATCAGTTGGACACTTCCAAATAAGTAATGCAAGTGTGAGCTTGGAAATAAACGTGCCGTGGTAACTGTGTGATAGACAAAGAAGATCAGAACACGTCTTTGGTACGCTCGGGTTCAGTTTTATGGGGAGAATACTGTTCAGACACTTGCATGAGTCCATAGAACAAGCACGTGTGACCAGAGGGAGGGCAGAGATGGCACCTAACGGGGCCGGGGTGGGCAGGTACACGGCATTGGGATTAAGCCCTGCAGCACAGGGAGCAATCCAGAGAAAGTTAAAGAAAGAAATAAGCAGGAGAAGTTTGACTAATCTATGTAAATGTCTCTTGTCACACTGAAAACTGTAAGGACTTATGTTTCATCTCTTTACCACCACTGTTCTGAAAACTCCTTTTTTAATAACCTGTAATAGAAACCAAATGAGGAAAGTGATCTCACTGCTTAAGTAAAACATAAAGCATCCCAGGTGTGCAGGCTGGAAGCTTCGTGTTAGGACTTCCTTGCTCACAGTATTTCATTCTGTGTTGCACTATTCTGGAGGTTAGGGTTGCATTTGGCACTTCAGCTAACAGCTTCCTGAAGGCTTTTTAAGATGAGACTTAATACAATATATTTCTAATACAATTAAGTTGCTTCTTTCCCCTCCTTTTTATAGCTTTTTTTTAGTGACTGTTTAACTATTTTACATATGTTTCAGAACAAATGCAAAACTGAATCTCTGAAGAAACTAGAGCAGCAGAAGCTAATAGAGGCAGAGAAGAAACGAATCGCACATATGCGGCAGCAGCAACTTGAATCAGAGCAGTTTCAGTTCTTTGAGGATCAACTTAGGAAGCAAGAACTGGCTCGAGATCAGAAGATTAAGGAGAGTATGGTTGTGTCTGAGCAGATAGATGGAAGTATGCTATCTTGTATTTCTGTACCTGAGAACAGCTCCTCATCTAACACACTGCTAGAAAAAAAAGAGAAGAGTGGCACATCTATTGAAGATTCACCTCCAGCAAACCAGGCCCTAAAGCCAGCAGCTGCTTTAAGTGCTGTTCAAAGTAAGCAAGTATAGTTTGTAATCCTTATCTGCTTCTTTACTGCTATGGCAGAACCACGCATTGGATGTGCATATGATGATGGTTGGACTTACAGGTCTTTTCAAGTCTAATGATTCTGTGGTTTGTACACTCTGAGAGCATCTGTAATGGAATGAGCTCTACATAGTTTCCTCATTTTAAGAGACAGCTTTACAATTTCCATCTGAGTACCTGTAGATGCATCTGGAGATGAAGCCTATTCCTATAGCATAAAGTCTGAATCTTGAGAACAGAAGCAGAACCTGAAGAGTCGGAGTTTTTTGAGAAGCCCTGGCCTGATAAATGAAATCAGCTTCCTGTCACCACAAGAGGCAGGCTATAGCCTATTTCATGAGTTGGCCTCAATTCAGCAGCGTAGGTGTAATCTCATTTTAGAGATCTGTGATGTGTTGATTTTAATTTCTTAATCTTTAATAATTTCCTGTGTATATTGCCTTATAATAAGGAATATCACTGCATGGGCTACATATGCATTTTTATCTCTCTCTCATTTGTTAACTAGCTCAATTGGAAGCACTCAGAGGTGTAATTTTACCCAGGGATCTCTGTCACAGATTTCTGCTGCTAGCAGAGGCGAATACATTAAGAGGAATAGAAACATGTGGAATTCTCTGTGGAAAACTGGTACGGTTTAACTCTTGCATTTCTATGGGGAAGACATGTTTAGTAGTGTGATCTTTTTCCTGTAATGTGTTGATTTCAGAGCAAAAGCACATCTAAACAATTAGCCTTCAATGTAATTAACTTGAGTAAAGACAGTGCTCATTTCAGTGGTGTGGCCTCATTGGGAAGCACTTGATCCAAGTACCCTGATGTCAAGGTAAATTTTAGCAAGTTCTCAGCATGCTGTATACAGTCCAGGCCTTTTCAAGTCCTTTGTTGGCATTCATTTAAGCTAAGTGATGTTTAGTTACAGGACAATGAAATGCAAAGACTGTTAGAACTTTCTGGGGACATTACATTCACGGCAGCAACAGAAAGAGCCCCCACCCAACCCCCTCTAAGCTGTAGAGCAACTGATTTTCAACTTATTTCCTTTTTTTTCCCCCTTGCTCCAGAAGACAGAGTCCAGGAAAGATGTCATGGCTGTTGGTGGCATACAGAGAGTTCTAAAGATTATTCTAAAGATTACATTCAGTTGTATTTGAATCTTGTAAAGGCAAGGGATGACAAGAATAGCAACGTTCTGGGTTGCACAGAAAGTAATTACAGTATTCCCAAAACTCTTTTTGTATCCACCTTTTTAAGTTCATTTGTTTTAGATGACATTATTTTCAAAGGGGTCTCTGTGAATACTTCAGCACAACACACATTTTTACTAATCCTGCCCGGTATGTTTCCATGATCAAATGCTATGGCAGGTTTTCAGGTGCAGTAAGCCAGCACAGAGACAGTGGAGACACAGACTCAGCTGAAAGGCCGGCCTGCTTCAAATTCTCATTCAGCATTTTTTTATTAATTCATTTGTTCCACTCTAAGTTACCATCTCAACATTTATTTTCCAGACACGTAACGAATTTACTATTACCCATGTAATAGTGCCAAAGCAGTCATCAGGACCAGACTACTGTGACATGGAGAACGTGGAAGAATTATTTGGTATTCAAGATCAATTTGATCTCCTCACTTTGGGTTGGATACATGTACGTATGACACAGATATTGGCTTTTCTGTATCAGTTCTGCGTACTGTGCGTAACCAACCCTGGAAGTAACAAAGAGATGACTGGCAAAAATCAGAATGAATTTCTTTGCTATTCTAATCATAGTGATGTAAACAAGCATTAATGTTTTACCCAGGTAGAGAATATCTCTTGATCAATGAAACTGTGGCACACTATTTACACAATAGGGCCTGCTTTTGCCAGGGCAACTTTTGTTTATCTCATTGTTGGGATATTTTATTACTGCAAAATGCCATCTATTTTCCACTGTATACAAAATCCAGTCAAAAATCTGAGGGTATTGTGTTGTTTAAATTCATTATTAATTACTTAGATTTCACTCTAGAGATTTTGAGCCAAAAAAATGGAAATTACTTTGTCTTGTACTTCTTTATTGCACTTCTTTTCCCCCATAATTGAAAAACAGTCTGTGTATCTGCTTGTGATTATGTCCTATGGACTTCATACTGAGAAGCCACCCTAACAGCCTAGAACCTATGTTAATAAGAAAATGCCAACCTGGGGAAGTACTGATGATTTACTTGTCAAAAAATCATTGTTCCTTCTTGAACGCGTGTTGTCCTTGACTTCCAAGAAACATTTAATGATATTGAATTTTCCTTCTTTTTGTAGACACATCCAACACAAACAGCATTCTTATCCAGTGTCGATCTTCATACCCATTGTTCTTATCAGCTCATGTTACCAGAGGCCATTGCAATTGTTTGTTCACCAAAGCATAATGAGTGAGTTCTGATTTTTCTGAGTAATATGGTGATGTATTTGCCCACTCCTTATCTTAAAATGGGATCAAATGCAAACAGCACATGTCAGCTGGGATGAAGGGCAGGAATGAGCGTACTGCGAGTTTGTTTTCTTTACTCTATTTAGACTTCCATTCCAGTCAGTCTGTAAGCACAGTATTTTTTCTGGCTTCTTTCTCCTCCTCCCTTCCCAGCTCCAAGTTTTCAATTTTGAAATATTTTCATTCTGTGCTCAAACAAGTACTAATGACAGGATCTGTTTTTCTGTAGACTTCATTGCCTACCACAGACCAATCTTCATTCCATCTGATGGAGGAAGTGGAAGGGTTAGATGTACTTCTGTAGGATGATAAGAAAACCACAGTTTTGGGAACAGAGCAGTGAAGGTCACTCTTTGCCTAATAAGGGTCTGTTTTCATATTTCATAAAATACAAGTAGTAAGTACCCAGCAAAAGTTGAAAGTGTAAGAAGAAATGAGAAGCTTTATTAGGTTAGAGGTTGTCCAGAGACACTGTTAAAACTCTATACTCAGCAGCTGAGTGGATGTGGTCCTGGACAGCCTGCTCAATGTGGTTGTGCTGGTGCAGGGAGGTCAGATCAGATGATCTTCAGACGTTCCTTCCAATTTCAACAGTTCTGTTTTTATTGTTTGGTGTGTTTGACGATTCAAGGCCCCGTCATCAGGTAATTTTCACCAAGAAACAGTGATAAGTATAGTTTATTGTGAGACTAAGATGCCAGTGGTGACTGAGTACCATTCCATTGTCCATCTGTTATTTGTGTGTGTGTGATTTTCTGTACTTGCATTGCACAGATGTTGCATAACAGTAGTTTCACATTTGCTTTCCAGCACTGGCATCTTCAGACTGACTAATGCTGGCATGCTTGAAGTTTCTGCTTGTAAGAAGAAGGGATTTCATCCACATACAAAGGATCCTAGGTTATTTAATGTAAGTATATAATCCAACATGTTTTTGGCTGTTTGAGTTCTTGTGCATAGTCCTGCTGCAAGCAGGAATTCAACCTGCTTCAGTTTAGTTTCCTTTATGTTGTTCTCCCATCTTAATAACTCTTTATGCATATTTTACTGACTAAACTAGACATCAGGAATCTACTTAAACAGTCAGTAGGAGCCAGGAGACTTCTGATATGCTCTGTCATACAAATATCACCTGATCACCAGCAGCTGCTATCAGCCACCACATTTGTCCTAGGAAGCAGTGAAACTGTTTCTGACAAGTTCTTTACAACACCACACAAAGCATTGTCGGGAATAGCAACAGCCACAATACAGGAAGAAAAAAAGTTGACTCACCCAGCTAGCAGTGAAGAGCTCTGACTGCAGAACACTCCTTTGCAGAAAGTAACCTTCATCCTGGAGATGTTCTCCTTTTGGAGGCTAGCCCTTAAATGAGCCCGAGGGGGGAATGGGGGTGGACCCTGGGCCCACCCCTTCCAATCAGGAGGGAAGCACAGGTGAATTGCTTGCACCTGTGCTCTCTAGGTCAGCCAGGCACCACTTACTTTCAGAACTAAAAGCCACAGTTTCAGCAGGTGTTGTTCCTGAGCTCTCCAGTTTTGAACAAAAAAAAATGAGCTCCTCTCCCCCACCGTGTCACCCCAACACAGCACTCCAGCTGCTCAACAGCTCGTTTCCCATTTTTTTCCATCTTCTCATTGGCTTTTTTTAGTAACTCCCATATCTTTAGTAACTTACCATATCTGGTGCTTTAGTAGCATAACATGCTGTGTAGCATAGCATGGCTGAACAGCACTGTCATTCAGAATTATCAGAAATGTCACTGCTATCTGGAAAAAAAAGTCTTTATCTCTGAATAATTAAGATTTTTTAAATGGGGCTCAGATCAAATATAAAACAGCTCATACCTTTGGCTTAAAATAAAATAACTAAAAGACTTCAAGCATTACTACTTTGTTGTAGGACTCTCAGAATAGCACTACTACTCAAAAAACAGGAGAGTTTGGTTTCTTTGCTTTTTCTTTCTGTGCTTTGCTTTATTCATTTATCACTGACTTTAGGGGAATTTAGATGGTAATCCAAGTCTGAAAGAAAATCCTAAAGCTTTTGTTCCAGATCAGCTCTTTTCAGTTTTATTGACCTAGTTCATGAATGAAGTTACTGGCTACTTGAACTCTCAAACATTAGACACATTGCTGGTATCACCTGTCAAACACAAAACATCCTGTCTCATACAATTCCCAGACCACACTCATCTTCCAACAAGAACAGTAAGAGCACAGCCTTTTTCTCCTGAGGAAAAAAGCACCAGGGGTGCTAATAGGGGAAGCTTCCAGAAACCTGACCAGAGCAACCCATATGTGTGTCTGTCTGCTTTACAACAAAAGCTCTTCTCTGCAGATCCAGTGCATGCTGATAGTCAGTCATGGCTGTGTATAAAGACACAGCCCTAAATGCTTAAATAAAACACCCAACAAAAGCATATGGGCAGATACATCTCAGTCTTCTACAGGAAGCAAGCAGAATTCAAGCTTCCCTTGCCACTGTCCTCCATACACCTAACACAGCACACAGCTCCTTCCTCCTCCATTTAAAGGTATTCACTGCTGTGATGTGTAAAGGATCACACCGTACTATGCTCCATGTCACAGCCAAGCACGAAGCAATATCCTCTACAGAAATTTCTTTCTATTTCAGTATTACAGTCCTCACTTTATACAACAGTCTACACCTGTGAAGACAAGGCTTGCAGTGATGGGCAGAGTCAAAGATATATAAGCAAATAATGAAGCAGGCTCAGAAAAAAAGAAACAGTCTAAAACATGCAATTATTTTTACTGAAAATGGTTTGTGAGTCATGTACTTTCTTCCACAGCCATGCACCCATGTGGTTGGGAAAGACATAAAGATAACCGTGCTGGATCTGAGGTGATACGGATGGACAATCACAATGTCGCTGTACAAGTGGCCAAAAGAGAAAAATGGCTTCCTGTTTTTCTTACGTTTTCAGAAATGGTTTTTATATTTATACATTTTAGATTGAATGGTTTGGTATTTATTGCTTTTGCCTGTTTTGGAGTTATTTTGTTGCCCTGTCAAGATGGAATTCAGTGGCATCACCCCTGAAACTGTAAATGTATCATCTCATTGAAAACAACAATAAAATGTAGTTCAAGCAACAGTAACAAAGTTGAAACAAGTAATGCTTCTTCTGTCATCTGCTGTTATTAACTGCTCTCTGAGAACTATGGATTTTTAAAGGTGGTTGGCTTTTTATGACTGCCAGCTACATAGATCCATTCATAGCTTCTCTGAATTTACACTGTATGTAGCAGAGGCAAACACATCAATTCAGGGATTTTGTTTTCATCCTCATGTAGCTCAAGTTTCCAAGTCATTAATGGAAAACATAAGCAAATCCTTCACCTGAGTGCTGACCCTCATTGTATTCTGGAACAGTAGAGAAGAATCAGAGTCCTTTGGATAACTGTTTTTTTCCAGTAACTTTCTAACAGAAACTCCTGTTTAAAATCATGCTGTGATCCTGCAAGTGATTTCCTGGATGTGGCTAGAGTTAGGTAAAACAATCTATCTGGAGTTAGAAGGAAAAACCATACAAAGGTATTTGCTCTTAACAAGAGTTTATTTAGTATCTGTTCCAAGAACCTAGATGACCTAGACTTTAAATAATAAGGTTAGTACGAAAGAGGTTGGATATGTGCTAAGTCTGAAGATGGACAAGATCTGAAACCCTGCAGTTATGCAGCTGTGGTAAATAACAGGTGCTGCTGCAAAAAGCTTCCAGGTTGAAAGGTAAGGAGTGACAGGTGGGTGAGGTAAGTAAACAGTTGAGTTTAAGGCAGGAAAATAAGTAACAAAAATAAATAGCATCCTTTATCCTGAACTCTAATGAATACAGATTGCAGCAAGGTCCTTAGAACTGACCTTTTTCAGGTGTGTCTCAATTAATTCTTTGGTCATAAACATATTCATATATTTATATATATATATACTTATAAGACAGCAGTACTGGCTTCAACGTTTATATGCGTATACTTAAAATCAGTTTCAATGTATTTAAGACAGTAAGTGGAATCAGAAAAGCCATAGAAAAAGAACATTGTTTAAAAACATTTTATCTGCTCTGATTACATTACATTCTCCCTTCCAGAAAAATAATAATAATAAAAAAAAAAACACTTCTGAAGAGCAATTGTATTAAGGCAGAATAATCACCCTTTAGACTTTTACCAGTCACCTATTTTAGCTAATATCAGAACTTAGATATGCTCCCAGAAGAAGAGGTTTCATTTCTGTTACAAATAAAATGAAATAAAACAACCATGGAACTGATATAGCAAGCATTGTACACGTCTGGGCCATAGAGAGTAAGAAGTGCCTCTTCCAGCATGATAGCTGTGACCTGAGGAGCAACGTGGACAGGTAATATTTCTGGATAGAGCAGATGCAAAGCGAAGTGCACGTGCTCCTCCTGGTATCAGACAGACGCTGTGCCACGCTGGTGCTGCCCAGAACGTTGTAAATACCGTGCCTAGTTCTGCTTGCAGGCTGAAACACACACCGAGGCTGAACGTTGGCACTGTGCAGCCCGGGAGCAGAGCGTTTTATGGCGCTGATACCATTGGGCACCAGGGAGCACTTCTGAGCCCACAGCGTAGTAACAAATCTACGCCACGAGATGGAGCTGCACACCAGCGCTAATGGCAACTCCGCTGCTGCGTCTCTAAAATAGGAGCGGCGGTTTCATTTGCATATTTAAAATTTATTCCAAAAAAATACATCGTATCCAACTAACCAGCCATCTATGGAATGAAATGATAAGAATGTATCTTCCTGAATACACTCACAGTAATGTGCTGAAGAGACATATAAAGATAAAGCGATTTAAAAGCATTTGCGGTGAACAATGGACGGGCCAGCTTCATCGTACTCCTGTTTGCTGATCCACATCTGCTGGAAAGTAGAAAGGGAGGCGAGAATGGAGCCCCCAATCCAGACGGAGTACTTACGTTCAGGAGGAGCGATGATCTGTTGGAGAAATAAAAGCATTAAACACAACGTTACGCTGTGACTGTGCTATACAGAACTACTACAGCACTGATACTTCATCTCAGTGAAAGCACTGTACGTTTGCACTAGTGTCTGCCCTCGCCTTACAGTCAGCCAGTGTGGCAAGCCATAAAGTTACAAAGCTGTTGTCTGAGCTGAGCCTATAACCTCAATTCCTCTGGCTGAATGCTCCTGTTGGTACAGCTGACAGAAAGGGAGAGCTGAAGAGGCAGAAGGAAGAATAATTTGTTAGAATCTCTTTCTTTTTTGAACTTGTAAGCCAAGGATAGAAGTGGACCCTCAATTTCATTAGCCAAAAATTGCTGCAGAAGCTGCAGATCTACAGAAATTTGTGTTGCTGATTCCATGCTGTTCTTCGGCCTTGTTAGGGCAGCTTGCAGAATTCGGCATGAGAAAGGAGCTGAGAGGAGAGAAGGCTCCTCTCTTCTTCTGGCAGCCAGAGTGACACCTCTAGTTACCAGGGGATGATTTACTAGAACATACAGTCTTGACTGATAATATGTACAAAGCACTTTGTAAAGAATTGCTATTATTCCTTACTTTTTTGAGGATTTTTTACATGTTCCTTCAAGCAGTTTACAGACAATTGCACTGTACCTTGATCTTCATGGTGCTGGGAGCTAGAGCAGTTATTTCCTTTTGCATCCTGTCTGCAATGCCGGGGTACATTGTAGTGCCTCCTGAAAGCACATTGTTGGCATAAAGATCCTTTCTGATGTCTATGTCGCACTTCATGATGCTGTTGTAAGTGGTTTCATGAATGCCAGCCGACTCCATGCCTATGGAAATGACAGCAGAACACTGAGGAAGCTAATCCATACAGACACTTAAAATTGTTAACACGGAACAGACAACATGGGCTGCAGTTTGTCTTTGGAAGACAACAGTCTTCAAGGCTGCAGAAATATAGAAAGTCATTCTGCAGCTGTTTAAATTATTTGCTTAGGAGTTCCTTTGGGTACAGTCCTCCTTCCCCATCCCCATGTACACACTCAATTCCTCATTAAAAAGAAAAGGAGTATGGGGTAGTATGGTCTCCAGTAGGCTTTTACAGAGAACCTCATATGTCCTAAGAATTCCGTATATGGTCCTGGAATCATTTGTTTTCTTTTTATTACTATTTTTTTCCCCTTCTTTAACTGAGGCAGCTCAGAGACAAAATAGTCAAAATATGTCCCAGTCCCTCTAAGTATGCAGTTACTTAATCTATTTCTGAGCTGATATTCTATCAAACAGCATTTTTATGTGACCTTGCTGCAAGCTTGCCTCCATGACTGTTGATTTGCTCTGCAAGTGTGATGCACTCTGGATTCAGATTTTGGCACAGTCTTTTAGTAGAGTGAAGTAGTGCTTTTTGTTTGTTTTTTAACCCCTTCCTGCAAGCACATTCAGACTATAACCCTCACACTATTTAGGAAAGTGTTTCCGCAGCCAAAAGTTTTCATAGTGAGCAATACATAACATACAAGATGGTGTGGGCTCAAAGCCAGAAATAAACACTCAGGGTTTATTTTGGAAAAGCATTTTGCTTTACTGTTTGACATAAAGTTCTTCCCAGTGCATTAATATGCTCTGAAAGATTATTTTATAAAGGGCACTGGGACATCCCTGAGTATATGTCTAAGTGAGCTAGCAGTGGGATACGATCAGAAGAAAATGGAGACTCAATATTTATGAGCAGCTTACCAAAGCATAACAGTCATCCAACCTACCAATGAAAGACGGTTGGAAGAGAGTCTCTGGGCAGCGGAAGCGTTCGTTTCCAATGGTGATGACCTGGCCATCAGGAAGCTCATAGCTTTTTTCCAGAGAGGAGGAAGAGGCAGCGGTGGCCATCTCATTTTCAAAGTCCAGAGCCACATAACACAGTTTCTCCTTAATGTCACGGACAATTTCACGCTCCGCTGTTGGAAAGATTCAGTTTTTAGAACGGCCCTCAGCCACACTTTCATTCTCCAATATCCTCTCATTTTTTACACAGATCCCCTCTGCCACTACTGCAGGGAAAGTACTTGCTCCCTGCTGGACTCCTTGTTGTTAACAACTGCAGAACCACTGCTACTCCTTCTAAGGCCGCTAGAAAGACTGCATGTTAAGCAAGGCCCCTCGACGTCCAACAGCACATCCTTACCAGTGGTCACAAAGGAGTAGCCACGTTCTGTCAGGATCTTCATGAGGTAGTCTGTCAGGTCACGGCCAGCCAGGTCCAGGCGCATGATGGCGTGTGGCAAAGCGTAACCTTCATAAATGGGCACGTTGTGGGTGACACCATCCCCAGAGTCGAGCACAATCCCTTCGAGAAGAGAACACACAATTCATGCTCAGGTGCTCACACACAACTGTCCTGAGCACCAGTGCCACCCCCAGAGCCCTACCTGTGGTACGCCCTGACGCGTACAGGGACAGAACAGCCTGAATAGCTACATACATGGCTGGCACGTTGAAAGTCTCAAACATAATCTGAAATGCAATTAACAAGGAAGGAAATAAATTTAAATCAAACATTTGCCCTTTAAGAACCCTCTGTATCTGGTCTACATCTACAGTGTATTAATACAGACACACGCACACACTAAAGAACATTTTATAATAGGCTTGGACACGCCAAAAAATAGAAGATGAACGTGACAACACTTGGACAGACTGGAATTCTCACATCCAAAACTGATGCACAGACTTTTTAAAGTAAATGTAGTAACAGAAATCCGACACACAGTCACTATGCTCTTTCTATCTTCCCTTACTAAGGGATACACACTACAGAACAGTCGAGTTGTCATGACTAACTGAAGTGGTGATGTTCACATCCTGCTGAATTCACAGACTTGGATTTATTCCATAGCTGCAGGGTGAGATTACCTGGGTCATTTTCTCTCGATTGGCTTTGGGATTCAGTGGTGCTTCAGTCAGCAGAGTTGGGTGCTCCTCAGGTGCAACACGGAGCTCATTATAGAAGGAGTGATGCCAGATCTGAAGACAATGGCAGAAGGCAAAGGAGAAAAGTACCATCAACTAGCAGCTCAGAATGACTTTCAGACAGGTTTAATGCTCCAGCACTCTGCTTATAGCACTTTAGAGACCAGTGAGTAATGTTTCACACACAATTGTTCTTACTGCCTTCATAGAAAACACCAAGGTAACTGGAAAAGGAAAGACTCCATCCTCAGGTTAGATATATCATTGCTAATGATAAATGAGTTCTTCGAAGGGCACACAAATTAATGAAAATAAATATGATCTTCCAGTAGGAGAGAGAGCTGCATGGGCTTAATTCCAGCTTGCTGCTAACAAGCTTCACATTAAACCACACCTGACAGCATGAAAATGTCATCTCAAATTTACTGAGCAATGTGTAAAAATTTGGTTCAAGCAATTGTCTATCAACAATGCACGTTATTTCAATACTGATATACCTTCTCCATGTCATCCCAGTTGGTAATGATGCCGTGTTCTATGGGGTATTTCAAGGTCAAGATTCCTCTCTTGCTTTGAGCCTCATCACCTACATAGCTGTCTTTTTGACCCATACCAACCATCACACCCTATAAAACAACACAATTAGAGTTAGTCTCTCAAGGAGAGGTGTCACAAAGTAGTTGCATTACCTGAGACAAATCCTGTTGCCAGAGATACTAATTAAAAAAATACTTTATAACTACTTATGATTGCAGAACGATTTGTTCTTTAATTCCCAGAATGAAATGTTTAGCCAATTTAAACCTCTCAAGTTCATTTTTCCATTACAGTTAAAGTAAACAGCACACAAGTACAATTTTTTGTATGATGTTGAACTCCACACATACACAATGTTAAATTCATCAAGATGAAGTAGAATAATAGGCTTGTTTTAATGTTTTTTGTTACTTAGGGATGACCTGTCTGCTGAAGCATAAGAAAGCAGAAAGGGACACTGTGCCATCTAAGGGCCAGGATGCAGCAGTACACAATTCAGATTTTCCAGTGGACCACTAGTTAGAAACTGCTCTGCATGTACAGTAGTCTCTTTGTTTTAAGTTAGAAATACTGTTACAAAAAGCAGTATACTGTACGATGCTTTGAATACCTAGCACTCTTATCAGAATGTAAGTCATTTTATGCTCCAAACCTTGGCTTCTCTAACAAGTTCTGTCTTGGAAACAACCTGGATTTTCAGTTTATGATGGGATGACCCTTCCTTCAAAGGTCTAAAGTCACCTGTAATATGTGATCAGGAAAAAAGGGATTCTAGAAATCTGCAGTATCTTTTTCTATTGTGACTGTATGGTTTATTTTTGAGCAATTAATATAATTAATCCTGTCTACAGAAGATGACACTAACTTTTTTTTTTTTTTTTAAATTATCTTGATGTTCAGAGGCTTCAGTTAGACTTCCTAGAGGCTATACTGAAAGGCACATATTCCACTTGCCCTCAGTGGCTTGAAAACGTATTAGCTGGGTACAAAAAGTGATACATCTTACAGTCAGTCTACCTCTTCCTGTTTCAACAGAAGAATCTAGGTGGATTTAAAACCCAGCAGCCAGCTTAGTTTGCTGTGGCCTAGCTAAGCTGCTCTAGTTCTTGCTACTGCTGAATAGAAGGTTGCTCAGCAACCTTGTATTTAACAACTCAGCTAATAAATGCACTTAGCAAAGTATTAAAAATGATGGGAATTTATCATATACTCAAATGTAAAATTTGAAGCCAAAAAAAACAACCTTAGAAACACTAAAGAGGTTTCTGTCTGTGATACAATTAAAAGAAGTCAGATGGATAGGAAGCAAAGTGACAACAACTCCTTCCTCCCCTGGTTCTCTGTACATCATCTATCATCAGTTTTAGGGCAGTCAAAAATTCCAGATACTTCTCTGGGATTGTTTGCTTTTAAACCACCTGTACACAGCAAGTTCTCTGGGTGATGTAAAGAACAGGGAGAAGAAAGCATAGAAGGAAGTGAATAAATTGAGAAGGATTCCTCTCACAAGGCTACAGGTCTGCTCTGACTCAGGTGAGTGCACTGCTGGACATGTTTTGCCTAGAAATACCATGTTACACAGACCATCCAGGGCCGGGTTAGCTTCAGATGCAGGAAAAGATAGCTCTGAGATGGCAAGTTGGGGATGGGGCACATCTCCAAGCCCAGTATGGAATAACTAAAGCAGTTCATCACCTGGTGCCTGGGACGACCCACGATGGAAGGGAAAACTGCTCTCGGAGCATCATCCCCGGCGAAGCCGGCTTTACAGAGCCCTGACCCATTGTCACAAACAAGGGCAGTGCTGTCCTCCTCCTCACACATCTTCTAAGTCAATGTCCTCAGGCCCTCCAAGCAGAAAACAGCCCTGTGAAATCAGCAGGAAAAGAATAATTAAAAAAAAAANAAACAGAAAGAAAAAAAAAAATAAAAAAAAAAAAAAAAAAAAACAACAACAAAACCAAGTGAGATACCAGAACCACCCTGCAAAACAGAGAATGTGGTACAAAAGGAACTGTTACACAGCAGGGCTCTGTGCACCAGACATAATTCAAGGTATTCCACAGGAGTATTCCAGTCCTGCTGCATGGACAGATGGATCATTACAGCTTTGAGACTGCAAATGTTTATCTAAATTTGGTCACGGAAATCTACCACTGTGGAGTAGGTGGGAGATAAAGAAGACTGCTGGACAGACAGCTGCAAAAACAAAGGTCCCTTTGCATCAGATTCAGCATGATGCTCCCTGCCTCTGTCATCCTGACAAGATTGATGCATGTAGAACGACAGTATCCTGACTTTAAAATGCAATCAAGGACAGCAAGTATTTTACAAACTGTCCATAGTATGTGCTCCATCATCATTTCAAACCAGCTAATAGGCTGCATTCATGGAGAGACACAGTAATTTATGCTGGCTCCCTGCTTCACTAGAACAGAAATTGTTTTTCTCCTCAGGCAACAGGAAGATAACAAGGGTAATAAAAATGCTTTGAAGGGTTTGTATTAAAGTCAATTATGGAAAAAAGTCCTGAATACCAGCACTGGAGAAGAACTATTTGCCCACAATTGATAGTTTGTTAGAGAATCATTTGACTAGCTGGGAGCCCGGGCTCCCATGCAGAGTTCAACAAATTGCAATGTGTTAACAGCTAAGGGAGACAGCTGTCACCCAGCAACCCAGCTGGCTCCTCGCATGGCCACTCAAACCTTCTGCCATGGGAATGCTGGAAGAGCAGGACCAAGTGGTAGCGGGGTCAGTGAGAGCCTTGGCTGATGAGCAAGGGAGCACGTGGCAACGGCCAGCCTCTACCGCAGATGGACAAGCAGGGACGGCCTCTACTCCTCTACCAAACCCTTCACTGCAGGCTCTTCACAGCCAAGAGACATGGCTGCAGCACTACTTCTGCAGGCTGCAGTTCTGCACAGGCATAGTAGCTCCCAGGAGAAGGCACGGAGAGGGAAATCCCACCTTGATGTACTCCAGATATTTTATCATTATTACCAGGAAAGGAAAGTAGGTTGCCATTCTTGCATTTATTAAACTCTTGGGAAAACAGGCTCTTTATATTTAAGCATTTAGTCAATGGAGTACAGTTGTTATCTAACATGAATGAACAGAGTGGTTTAGACAAACCATTTCCTAATTAGGAAATATGCTTTCCAACCGTCTGTTTTTGGAACAGAGTTCGAGGTCAGGGGGGTTGCTCAAACCAGTGCAGCAAATGCAATGCCAAAAATCACTTGGAGGAGGGGGGAGGAGGGAGCAGGAAAGGCTACATTTCTGAGCTTGGTGGACTCTAATGAAAGCCATATTTAGTAATAAAGCACAAAAAGCTAAAAAATCAAAGCTGAATCATTCAGGCAGGACACTCTGCTTCCAAGCAGTGAGTTACAGCTCAGGACTGCCACGGCATGCAGCAGTAACATCCTCCAGCAGCAAATGTCACTCAGCACTGTGGAATAAAGGAAAATATTCTCCCCAGCAATTAATAGTTTTTAGCCTCTTATTTCTATCAGCCTTACATCAAAAGACAATGAACCTCTTCACCAACCTCCACAGCATCCTATTAGGAGAGCTACTCCAGCCTCGCAAGGAACAGTATGTCTAACATGATCTTTAATAAAATGTTTGGCATTTTGCAGAACAGCAGTTTCATATACATTGAGACAGCAACAAATACACGTGCATCCTCATCTCATCAGATTAAATACCACTGTTAAATACCACAAATACCATCTTCCAGCTCTTCTTACAGTCACACTCTCCAAAACACTCATGTCAATGTAAGCTGAGTTAGGAGCACTGAAGCAAAGCTGCACAGGAACCACCACACAGTGCACAAATTCACCCATTCAGGAACTCTGTTCTGTCCAAAACTAACTCCCTAGGCACACACGGGTTCACTTAAATTCCAGCTGTGCCACTGCACAGTTTGTGCCTTTATATTACCGTTGGAGTGTTGGTGGAATCAGCAAAATCATCAGATCTATTTCTCTTTCAGAAGTGCTATAAAATAAACACAACTCAGCACAGACATTAAAAGCATTTCACCAATTCAATTCTAGTAAGTAATGCCTAAGCAAACTGCAGCACAGCAGTACGTCCTCCTGAATAGATTCCATTTGACATTGCTTAATTAAAGTAATCCAGAAAACCATAAATCACACTATTGGTTCAGTGCCACTTACCCTGACTGTGCTTGGCTGGGGATCGCAGCTCTGGGATGGTGCACTGTGTATCCGAAAGCACGGGGGTTATATAGCCCCTTCAGCTCTTCTCCTCCCACCAGCCTCCCAAACAAGGAGCAGAGATGAGAGAGACAGAGCTGAAGTCTCTAACAAAACCATATAGGGACCTTATTACAAAAACCCCTAATCTGGGTGGCCACAGGCCCTGAGTCCCTTCCACTGCATTCCAATGCATGAAACAGGAGGAGACTTTCAGCTGTGTAAGATAAACACTGCAAAACTTCAGGAGAAGTGCTAAAATGCAGCGAGCGAGAAAAGTGTGCCCATGACAGACACCCCCTGGCAGGAAGAGCACACGTTCGAACAAGAGAGAGAGATCCAGGCCTCCACAGGAACATCCAAGAGTCAGAGTGAAAACTGAAAGAGCAGTCATTTGTAATAGGGAAGGTGTTTTTAAGTTGACACTTTGCTTTTGTAAAAGATTTGGACCAAAGTAATGAGAATACTTCCAGCAAGTTAAACAGCTGCTGAATTTTGCCACAAGTTCACTTTAAAAGGTTCACACTTAGGGATACTGAAAGAAGTATCTGTTGTTGTGTAGGGTTCATGGTTAAGTGCCTTTGAAGATTGTGCAAGTGTTCTGCTAACAGATGGTTATGTTGCCCCTTAGCCTGTGATGGTGAATCAATATCCTGCCTCCATCAGCTTATTTCCAAAGCACTAGGAACTGTGGATGAGCTTCATCCTAGAGTCAGTCCACTGACGGACACAAGTTGTAAACTTCTATCTCAAAACATTCATAATAAAGTTGTTGAATTTCATAACCTCCAGCTAGCTTTGCCACTGAGCATATTTTTAGCAACTAAAGCAAAGGTTCTCAAAGTATGATCTATTTTGAGAGGACTGGATTTCTATGGTTGCAGCCAGCTGTTCTCTAGGCAGACTGTCTCTCATGGAGCAGCCCTTTCACAGTCAACAATACATTATCCTTGAATTATTACTAGAGATTAGAAATTAGCATCTCTAAACTCTATCACTAAACCACTGTGAATTCAAAAACAGTGTATGCACATCCAAACGAGATCCTTGCTTTGTGAGTCCTGTCATAACAGGGACCAGCATCACGTGTTTGCTTAATGGAGTGCTGCCTGAGTAGTCTTAATGCAAGAGATCTCCCACATAGCAACACTGGGACTTCTTCCAATGCAGAGATTTGAGGACAGGCATCATGTAAAGACAGCAGATAGGAAGAACTAGGGACTGAAGACCAAAATGAATTTAAATTTTAAGGAAAGGAATTTCTAAGGAATGCAATTGCCTTTGAGGCACAGATACAGAAGCTAACAAGTGTTAGACTATAAGACATGCAAAAGCTATTTCTAATTTCAATTTCTAGCACTTGGACACAAAAGACAATTGATATTAAACAAACAACAACATGCAACCTGACAAGGTAAGCCATCTGCTGCAGAGGATATAGTGAGATACTTCCTTGCATATCTCCAACTGGCCCTTAAATGACAACCAAAAAGAAATACTTTCTTTACAAACAACATTCAAAACATAGCAGATAGAAATTATGTACTTCTCATATCATTACATTAGATCAGCAAATCAGGTCAAGGGGAGGAAGAATTTCACACAGCAAAACCCTTCAGTGCAGTAACAGGTCTGATTAAGAGACAAGCATTAATTAATGGAGGAAGCATAATCCAAGGCTTTTAGATCCAGAAGAATCCAAATTAAGGTGAAGACCTCAACAACACAAGGTTCACTCATCCAAAAAAAAAAAAAGCAAAAACACGACCTTACTGGTGATGATGCTTTATTGGATACAGCATGCATGAGAATGAAAAGCCACATAAACATCCCTTCAGCAGGACTGCCAAACAATTCACACAACACCTCTGCATAGCTAGAAATAGGGGCAACAGTTTTCTGCAGGAGACCCCTGTGGATATCATGGGAGGCAGTGGCCATGCAGACATTACACGATTTCTTCTCTGTGTTAAACTTCATCATGCTCTCAGCAGCTTAGTCTGGTGTGTATCCCAGTGCCAGCTGGGGCAATGGCTGCTATGAGGAGCAGTCATATGGGTGTCACAGGCATCAAGCAGGGAACTCCTGCTTTCAGGGTGCTTGTGAAAAATACAGCTGACACAGAAGTTTACTCTGAGGAAGCAGTTATTGATATGACAAGGAGGACACATAGTGTTTGGAGGGATTATTTCCAGGGTATCTGCTAGAGTTAGGGCTGTGAAGACTGAAAGGGGGAAGTAAGCCCAGAGACTGACTTAGCAGTAGTGCTGGATACACAGAAGCAGCACAGCAAAACTCTAAAGACTCAGCACAACCATGCCTCCAGCACACAAAGGAGAGCCAGCGCTCTGCAGGCCACTCGTCTCTGGGGTGTTACACTATGGAAGGTCCCAGGGCAGGAAGGAAGGCAAGCAAACAGGTAAACTATGCAAGGAAATGAGCTCAGTACAGCTTAAGGGACATTACAAAGTATAGGCATTTCTTTATAGCGATTCCATTGCTTAATATATGTTCACAGATATTGTTAAATAAAAACACATGGGGAAAAAATGACATTAATAGTTTATACCTTTCTTCTCAGTGACATAAGTCATTGCCAGAGGGGTGGGCAATGTGGGGTGAATGTATGTGACATGGGACAGGAATAAGCCCCTAAAATAGAACAGGGCAGAACAAGAATTCTGAGAACCAAACCTAAACGTGGGGGATAAAATCCCTGAATTTTCCTCTATGGCCACAGACACCAACCAGGTTAGCCTGATCACGTTTCTGTTTTCACCAGAAAAAGAACAAATACCAAGATACCACTCCTGCAAGAAGCCTAGCTTCCCCAGTGGAGGCCACTTCCATCACCACTTTTTGCTCTCTACCTCTGAGTACTTACCCTGCTCACCTTACTACCAAGTGCAATTTGCTTGGTGTGCTTATACCCCAAGGCTCTAGTTCTTTCACTGCATCCATTGCCAAGAACTGCTTTCATGCTGTTTATCCATCCAAAATGATGTCCATCAGAGGAGCATGTCTGGAATGGGATGAGAGAAAGGAAAATAACTGGAAAAAGGAATTTTGTTTCTTTTTTTCCACATACTTCCCCCTGTTCCTTTTAGAGCATTGCTAGCAGAGCTCCCACATACACTGGAAACTTCTTCATTCAAGGTATCAGCAGAAACTCTTTGCTACATGTTTCTTAAAACAAGTTCTTTGTTTTCCAGTAACTCGTGCATATTTTCAGCTGAATAAAAAATGTGCTTAGGACTGCATGCCAACAGGAGCTGTATGGCTATGGCCTAGGAAGCTGGCTTTGGCTGTCCCAAGGAATGCAGGATCAAAGGCCATGCACTAGCCTGTAGATGCCATACTTTTTTGGTAAAGAAGGGCAGAAGCTGCAGTTTTATCGCTACTGCTATAGAAAACTGGGAAAAAAAGTAACTCCTTTACTCATAACATTACAACTCATTACTTTATAAGGGAAAACAGCTCCTCAGATGTGCATGAAGACCTTCCTGCTTAGCTCTAATTGGCTGCTTAGGAATGAGACTCTGCTAAATATGTCCCTGGCTCCCTTTTATTTGGGGATTCCTTTCATCTTCTCAGCATTAGCAGAATCTCAAAATGTTTCTGTTTGTCTGGCTTCAGGCCCTCTCCTCTATCTCACTGATAGGCTTTACACTTTTCTTCTTTCCCTTCCCCCACCCTTTTAAGAATGGCAGGAATAAACTTAAGGGAGCAGAAAGTCCTAATAACCTGATTCATTGCAGCTGTCACGCTGTGCAGATCTGTAAAGCGTCAGATCAACCATAAGCTGTCAGCCACACAGACTGGCTTGCTCTACCATTGTCAGGCTCCAACATCTTAAGACAAAACAACTCTAATCATTCTCAAGACAGTTACTAAAACATGTCAGTTTTCAACCTGCAAAGTTTAGAAAGCAGTTTTGTTAGTGCTGTTTAAAAGCTAAAGGATAGTCTTTGCCTTCAGGGTTGGGTGATGAGCATTTTAATTCACCATTTTCCTTCATCTTCTTAACAAGGATCTTCCTCCATGATAATGTTAAGTAAAGTTTCCCCTCATTCAAAAATCAAAGGAACATGCTCAAAGTAAAATGAGCTAACAGCTCCCTCCCTGTCCTTCTTTGGTAAACAAAGAGAATGTAAGAATGAGTCCTGCTGGATCAGGCTATTATTGTGTCTTTGTGATTTCCTTCCATCTTGAGCAAATACTTAAGAAGGAAAGGTGACAGCAATAATTTTCTTCCTATACCCTTCCAGTTTTCTTATGCACAGCAGAAGGATTTCTTGAGACAGGAGTTTGTACCAATATCATCATGTGTAATAGATGCTGACAGATTTTTTTCTCTACAAATTTGCTTGATTTAAACACAGTTTTGGAGATACGCTGTTCTCCATTATTTGCTCTGGAAATAAGCTCTATATTTAATCTGCAAGGCAACACCCATGGATCAAATTGCAGCTGGAGTAGACATACCTCATGTCAGAAAGAAAACATCAAATATATCAGAAGCACAGTCAAAGGAATGCTGTCTTCATACCAAGAGCTGCAAATCCACCAGAGATCCTGGATCAGTACTCAGGCCGCTAGCCAAGGCTGAGCTCTGCACTACTGTGCCTTATCACCACAGCTGCTCAGTAGCTAGACCGCAGATGATGAAGACTTAGCTGCCCTAAATGATGTTGCATGCAAGGGCTCATGATAATGTTACATCAACATGTCTCCTAAAGGTTAGGAGAGAAGAGATTCCCCCAGAATCAGAACCACTCTGATAATACAGTCTAAACTTGCCCAAATACAAATGACATCTTCCCATTGTATTACTGTGAAAAACAAACACTGTACTTGTAAGGAACTCAGACCTACATGACATGCTTGTATGGGCAGGCAGAAAGCAGAGGGTCTTTCTTCCTCTCTTCATTCACATATGTTCGTAGCTCCTTAATAACATATGTCTATACTGGCAGCAATAAAGTGACCCAAGTTCCCACCACACTTCTGGAAATGGCTGTGTGGAAAAGAAGCCTTACTCTAAGATCACCAACAGAAAAGTTTCAAGATGAGTTTGGGCATTATGAAAGATCAGATATTTCTCATCAAAAAAATATGCTGGAAGCAGGTTTTATAAGGCCACTGCCTACAGATTAAAATGTGGACTCATTGCATATCTAGTCAAATCACAATACCACAAGCCACAGCGCCTGTACCAGCCAAGCTGCCCTTCCAGCGAGCAGCAAAGAAAAGGACCTCTAGAGGGCAGTTTCTCCCACCAGTTCTTTACCAGTTCTTTCAGCGTTAAGATTTCACTTTTTCTGACCAACACACAGCTTTTTTGCATGCGGGTTCTGGCTGATAGCAAACTGTGGAGATCCCCTCAAGACAGATTTTACCAAGCAGGTATTTACCTCTCCAGATGCGGCACTCATGGCTTCCAGCTCTTTTCTGCTGGCGCCTGGGATGGGCACATGCAGCATAATTAGGTGTCACTGCTAGGCAGGACCAGGAAACCTGTCCTCACAGCAAATTCTTTGTCTTCTGTATCAGCCACTCAGCACAACTAACAATTCCTGAGAATACAGTTGTACTCTTTTTTGTTTCTTTAACTTACACAAGAAACACTATGTGACTATGAAGGAACGAGCACTAAATATCAATAACTGAAGAACATGTGAAAACAAGTGGAAATATACAACCAGTAAGAGTGAAGTTAACACGTATTTTTAAAAATATCTGAGGATAAAAAGGAAATGTACCTTTGAGATCAGCATACTATTATATGGAAATATATGCTCTTATATATAATTGTCAAAAACAATGTACCGAATGCAAACATATTTAACACACGTGTTTTCTGTATCAGAAAAAGGTCACACGGGAATTCAAAGCACTGTAAAACAGATTTGGGCTATTTCATCTCCACTGCAGGAGACTGAAAGAACAGGCAGTAAAATTATGTACATGTAAGTGCAGAAGTTCTGGATAGCCCACATCCATCCAGGTGGACCAAGACAACAGGCTGAATTGTGTCCAGAGCAATTAATGCTTCTTGTCATTAGTTCTCAGTAATGATTAATGGGATTTTACAAAACAGAAAGAAATATGGTTTACTGACAATGTCAAGCATCTGACTGGAAAAAGTAGCCTCTTACAAACTTGGTTGGTAAACACACTATTCTAACTGCCACAGCCATCAACACAGAATTGAAATAACTAAAAAAGTAAAAGGGGAATATTATAACAGATGTTGATGAATACAGCAGTAAAAAAAAAGTTTGACAAGTAATTTTCACAAACAGAAATATTACAAATTCAGGTGTAAAAGGTTATTCCTAAAGCCTCTACCTTTCTAAAAGATGAAATAATTTAAAAATAAGGCCAATACAGAATTGACTGTAAATCAAGTCTCACGACACAGCAGTGCAGGGATGTCACTGCTGAGTGGGTGTGACTGTGTGGGACCTTCCCTTCTCATCACTGGCTATGACATTTAACGCTTTTAGCAGTGGTCTGAACAATAACAACTACAGTTCAACAAAGTGTCTGTGGGTGTATTTACAACTTGCTATAATCCATGTTGCAGATCCAGAAGAGCCCTCCCCTGCAGGATGCCGTGTATAATAGGAAGCCTTGAGAAAATCCTTTGCATTTCTGACCTTTGCAAAAGGATTTCCACCTCTATCTGGAGGATTTTTGCTGGGTGTCACTTTGGTTGATGAGAACAAGTTGCAGAGAAACACACCTGGCAAAGGGGTGCCTATCTCACTGCTGGTGGTAGGAAGGACAGAGCAACACTGGTACCACACTTTGTCCTCTGTGCAGTGTCCAGCTGCCTCTGTGACATCTACCCACACAGATCTTGGCCACTGCGTGGGCCTAGGACAGCCTCTTGGTCATCCTCTGTAGTGTACCAGACAACTCATGGCCAAACATGATTGGTCACTTAGCCAGGACAAACTCACCACACAGCTGATGTCCATACTCCGGCACATTCGGTTTATGAACTTCTCCCCAGGTGACAACCAAGCCTCATAAAAAGGCTGAGATAGGCAGGTTTTTCCCTTCACTTCGCAGATGCATCTTGTTTAAATAAGGTATGTCCTTCTTCCTCTTTCTTGTAGACAGTCTTGACAACTATGGAGAAGCACAACATGTCATTTTTGTTTAATAATTTGCTTGGCTGCCTGAAAGCATACTACCATTTCCCATTTTCCAGCCAAATGTTCTTTTTTCCTTTCCCACTACAAGTGTTTTACATGCCCACCTTTAACTATTAACTCAAATTCTCTATCAGACCAAAGAATATTTTGCTGTTTTCCTTTTATGAATGTAAGAGAGAGTTGGACATGCATTTCTGAAACAAATATAAGAGAAACAAACAAACAGAATTCTACAAATCTTTTATTCATTCCAGCCTATTTCAAGGTCAGTTGTTGACTGGAATCAGTGTCAGGACAACCTCAGGCTTCATAGGGGTGGAGACCAAGAGGACTTGGGTCTGATCTCGTTGTTGTCCAGCTGCAGTCTTCCCTGACCTCGACTGCTTTGTGGTCCATTTCTTAACAAGAAGATCACAGGTGCTGTTCTGTATCGCCCATACACATTTATTGTACATGTAGAGAGATTGGTACAGACACAGCCCTAGCTGCATGCTGGTTTCTGTTCCACAGATGGGAGGCTAACATCTGCCCAATTGCACTGAGGTTCTCAGACTTCATGAATATCCCAAGTACTCATGAGCAGAAAATTATATAACCTGATTGTTCGTATTCTGTTCTTTGCCCAAGTCCAACAGCACTAAATAAAAGACAAGCTTTTGTAAACTTCTGTCTCGGAATTACTGGTTCGACCATACTGTTGCTCTTTTGGGTACTCCCCAAGTTTCTCTTTCTTTCAGTTCCTCGCTAGTAACTCCTTGAACAGACTTAGTAACTCCTTTCACCGCTGCAAACCATTGCTGTCCAGGTATCTGAAAATGCCTGGATATCTTTCACAGGAGGATACCAGAATTACACACACATCTTTCAGCATCCTAATTAGAGCCTGTCACCTCCTGTATTGTACTTAGCTGTCTCTGGGAATTCACTGACAAGGCCAAACGCTCATACCTCTTCAACACAACATAAATCTTTCCTTTGCGCTCTGATTAGTCTGCATTACACAGCATGAACACATTGTTTAACAAAAGGAAGAAAATATGTAATTAGCAGGTCTGCAGCATAAACACATTTCGCTTTCTGAACTGTACAAAAATGAAGCAGAGTTGGGATAGTAATGGCAGCATCACAAACTCAGCACCACTCCCACTGGAAACAGCCTGACCTCCTTGGAAATTGCAGGGGGAATGGGGGGCAACACCACTTGGGAAAAAGGACTCAACATTTGTTTTCTAATTCTCTGCTTACACAATACAAGCTGTTGTTTCCACAAAGCTAAACCTTCCCTATTTGGGCAATTTTTAATCATTTATATTTATTCTTCGGCAGATTTTTTTTTTTTTGGCCAGATCCTGTTTTAAAAGCAGGGTCTCTAAAAAGAGAACAAGACGTTAGATTTTGAACCAGGTCATGCAAGAATAGTGGAGCTGTGGCTGGGAGAGCAATGAGCATGATCCCCATGTAAAAGTCCAGGCTCTCTGCCATGCGTGAGGCACAGGGCAGAGCAGCTGCCCCTCTGTGAGGCTGAGGGAGAAGGGAAACAGCCCTGCCCTGTAGAGGGAGGGAAGTCCCCTGTTACTGACACAATGCATCTTAACATCCGCCTGGTGCACATGTGGTAAAATCTTAGCTTCGCTCAAGACAGCATCAAAATGACCACTGATCTCACATACGGCCCACTGAAGAGACTCAGTGAGAGTGGAGAACCTGTCTGCCTGTTTCCTTCTGGATCCTTCATCCCATCCATTCCTGCAAAAGACCGAGTACGATGGCAGCAGGAGAGAGGCAGATCCCATGCAGTGTGGAAAGAACGCTGCTTCAGAAATGCTTGGCTTCAAAAAGAAGTATGTATACGAGAAATGAGTCAGCTGAAAAGTATCATGAACATCCTATCTGGGAACTGAACAGACTGCTTCATCAAATGCCAACATTACTGTATCCGTTGTTTTTACAGCCACCCGTGGAGACACACAGGCTTCTAAACCCATCATTTAATTGCTGATGAGAACACTGACAGAAAACAATCAACTGTTTCTTCATAGAAATATAAATTAGACTGTATATACTCCTTTCATCTGCTTCATGCTCACAAAAGCTCAACTCTGAGGAGGCTGTGCAGCTGAGCAGAGGAGATATGACTCATCCCTGTCGTTGTGTGATCTGCCCAGGCCTGTTTGTGCAGATGTGTGGTGGATGTGGGTGCGTAGGTGAGGGCAGGGAACTCTGATAGCCCACCATATCCACATCTGTTCCTGCCACAAATCCACTTTACCAACATTTTGCTCTTGATCATCTCCCTGAAGCTCAAACCCTAGTGAAAAAGCACACAGCAGTGCGTGGAGACAAGCATTCAGAGTGAAAACAGGAGGTAGTGTTCTCACTGTGAAGAATGTTTGATGTTGCAGAGGATGGCAAATTGAATCCGAGATGCTAGTGGGAGGGATACAATTTTCCACTCCACT